>JAXCHB010000070.1:300000-900000 GCA_036926305.1 Uropetala carovei
CAAACGACTGTAACATTGAATGGTAAATATACACATTAGTTCCGAGTCGGCGCACGTGTTTGATTTCCTAATGAATGTCACCGGGGAGGAATTACATAGAGCGAAATTTCGGAAAATTTTGAATTCTCCCAATTTCTGCGCAACAGGAGGCACCGGTGTCTGTGTGAGCGTGGAGGAGGTGGGAAAGGGGGCTTAAGGGCTCCCTTATACGACAAGAAGTCAATTTCACTTTACGTCCAAAGCAAACAACGGCCAGGTAATACGTCCCCGTTAACGATAACGAGACTTTGATGGTAGCGGCAGAAGCAAGTACGAGTAGATTGCAAATATGAGAGTAAGAGAGAGAGAGAGAGGGGAGGGGAGAGAGAGAAAGGGATGGAGGAAGAGAATACGTTTGACTCGTAATGCGAAACATTACGAGGCAAAGCTCGAAACGGAGTCACCGAATTCATGAAAGGCAAATGTTTGATCATTACCGTTTATGAATTGAAAGTTATTCTTCATGGTCTCCGTCGGATTTATTTATCTATTTACGCTCGCTTTACACGGCGGTGAAGGGAGAGAATTTGTACTTTGGGGAATAGCAAAGGATTCGTTTACGACGGTAGACCTTCGTTAAAACCGATTCATCGGAGAGAATATGTCAAGTTAAAATACATGTCTAAGATCCATAATTTCCAATCCATTATAAAAATATTTTAATATTTGGATACTAAAATACATTGAATGAGGTATTATGTTTTTAATGGCAGCAATAGTGTTAATACTGAATTTTTCTGCAAAATATAGATGGCTTTAACAACAAAAAACCATTCTAATTTATGAATGGAACATTATTTTTTAAATCGCAGAAATGAAAACACATGTTAACTAACTAAATTTGCGTGATAATGATTCAATAGATACGACTGTAAGGCAATGCGCTCTGTAATTATTATACGAACGAAAAGTGAAGATTACGTTATACTGAGCTTTCAACATAACTTAATTCACAAATGAATTTTAAACAACTCCAGAAACATTTCACTAATTAAATATAAGTACTCGTCTATGGTTTCGTTGCATGTAATCTTTACCCAGTACGTTTAATAAATTGAAACTTGTACATAGCGGAGGAACATTTGTTTTGTGCAGTAAAAACTTTTGAAAATGCAATCCCAAAAATAACGACTTTTTCATTGTATTGGTTTTACTGTGAATTAGAAATATAAATAAAAATAACACACCAATGACGTTTTTACATTTCCGACATACTCATGTCAAATACACACAAATTCCTATAAAAAAGAATAACATCAAATCGATTAGAGCACATGAGCGAAAAAAAAAACTTCGAGTGGACGAAAACTGGATCCATCACGTTCGAGCCTGATTTGAAGGAATCTCATCTCGTATTTCTCCCCGTGATCCACTGATCCGTTTCCCAATAAAATACGGGAAAATCGGAACGGGAGGAAAAAGAAAAGAAATGCCGTTGTCACCGAGGCTGAAACGGCAGCCATCACCCCAGATCGAGATATATACGTGGACACCTAACCAAAATTAAACAGCCGACCAATCCACCGCAAAGCGATCCCATTTTCTCCTCTCTTCTCTCAGGAAATCCACCACTTCACCCAGAGGCACGAGAAAAGATTGCCCGCGGAGAAGACCGTTGTGGAGAAAAACCTCTGCACAGGCAATGGGAATGGCTTCGAGGAGTGGAAACCTCTCTATCTCTCCCTCTCCCTCTCTCTACACCCCCTTTCTCAACACATAGACATACAAGCAGATTCGTCTCGTGCAAATCCCATAGGAAGTTCCAAACGGAGTTTGGTGGAAGAAACCTACACCGTTTGACAGATGGGGACGCTCATGTACCTTCCCCTTCATCCCTCCCTTCCCTCTCACTCCACGTCTCTTCTATCCCTGCGGGTGAGGGTATGGGGGGGAGAGGGGGGGAGTGAAGGAAAGGGAATAGGATGGGGGAGAGGGCAAAGGGTTCGCTTTAGAAACGCAAGGGTTTGGGGATTTGACGGATCGGGGACAATCCATTGCAGCGGGGGGTATAAAGCTCCCAACGGGAGCGTAGGGTTTTGAAGGAGGCAGGTGGCGCAGGTTGGATCAGGGAATGTGCGAGAGGATGGGGCAATATCGAAGAGGGGGGGAGGGGAGGTGAGGCGAATGAGGACGAGAAGGGGAAGGGGAGGCGATGAAGGAGGAAATTGAACAGATGAAAAAAAAAACAAGTAGTGTATGTATTATACGATAGATTACGAGTAATGAACGACAAAGATTACTGGAACTCAAGAAAAATAAAATGTGCTCGACGAGCGTGCTATTTAAACTTAACAGTTTTTGTTTTTATATTCGTTTAAAGTTATGGCAGGACTGTGGTGATATTTATAAATTTGATGATAAATTTTTTTACATACTGAATGATTGGGTTACATGTTAATTTAAAAATAGCGCAGGGAATTTTTAATGCCAGGCATAATTTAAAATGAAAATGTAGTCCTGTCTACTGCGTAAGTTTGAAATATTTTTCTGCTACGGTTTAAAAATTAACAAAATAATTTTAAATCTTTGTAAATGACTTAAAAATCTTTCAGAACATTCTTTCTAAAATGGAGAAACCCCGCAAAGGATTCAAATGAATATGCCACGAGTTACCTTATATATCAAAGGAAAAATTACAATTTATTTTCCTCAAGAAACCAAAAAATATAAATATTCAAAGTAATAAGAAAAACATATTCAAACGATAAACTGATTTATGATCTAATATAAAAAACGAGATCAAAATTCTCAATGAGAAAAAAGAAGTTATAAAAGCGCCGTAAATAGAGGCATTTGTGCATTCACACAAGTATTGCGGGTTGCATCCTTACAGAAAACTTGGTGTCTACGACCAACTCGTAACAAATATAGGTACTTCCAAAGAATAATCATAGATTTAAAGGAAAGATTTTATTTAGTTTTTCTTTTCCGCAGGTAACATCCAACGATGCGTATGAAATTGCTACTCTGCACCTATATGAATACGCAACGAAATTTATGAACGAAACTTTGGAGATGAATTCATTTTCGAAATGGGAATTCGTTAGAATGATAATACACCAATCAAAAAGGAAAGACATTTTGCTACGGCTCCAAAATCCGCGAACTAAATAAAACGAACGAATAAATAACGCGCGGTTCCTCGCATTAACGTTTCACCTAGTTGGGAATTTTATCCAATCTCCGAGATTGGTCACAAAGGCACCAAATACGCGGAGTTTTTCTTTAATGGCCGTATATTAATCTGCGATCTCGCCATCCACAGACTCGCATCCCGGATACCAATCAATCCTAACTAATCCCATCCACGGAGAAAAGATCCCACTCGCCATTTTTTCGCTCCCCTAAATTAAAAAAATAAAAATGGAACCGATTGATCCTCTCGCGAAACCGGTTTCGAGTTACAAAAGAAGTAATTTGAGTCGGAGAGGTTATTCATTAGTCACCATCAATCTCTACGGTCCAATCCGAGAGCGGAGGAGTGAGCGAAAAGGAGAGAGAGGAAAAGGAGGAGGGGGAGACCCAGAGAACGACTCCCGTTTATCAGAATCGGAAAAGGGCGACGGTATAAGAGTCCGAGCTACAGCCAGACGCCTCGGGATTGCACGAGGAAAAAAAAGGAACAGAGAAAAAAAACTAACGAAAGAACAGAGGGGAGACGGAAGGAAATAAAGAGGAGAAAAGGGAGAAGAATGAATAAACGTCCGGAAGAGAGGACGGGAGAGACCGAGAGGGAAAAAAATAGGGGAGGAAGCGAAGTGTAAGTCCTTTTTGCGCTGCGGGTGGCCAATTGGCATGCAAATTTCTCATCCTCTTCTTTCTCTCCCCCCACCCCTCCACTCATTCCTCCACCTCTTCTCCTAGCTCTCCGAACGGGAGCCAATCCCGTTCTGACTTTGAGAGATGCCTGCCTCCCACATCTTCTCTTTTATTTGAGTTAGGACCGGTCTCGTTACCATCTCCCCCGACGACCTCTCACTCGTCTGACGACAAAGTCCCACCCCACACACACACACACACAAAATCTGTCCTATCATTCCACTTTTCTCGTCAAATTGCTTCATCTCCCTCACCACCCCTCTCCTCTCTCATACAGCTCCCTCCCTATCCGTCCCCCACTTCTCTCTTTCATCTATTTGCTCTCCCCCTCTCTCTCCTCCCTTCTTTCTTCCTATCCTCTCTTACGCCTTCCTATTCGTCATTCTCGTCCGTATATCTCACAAATTTTTTTCTCTCTTCACCTGTCTTTTCGCCGTCTTCACTCCAGCAGAACCGTGACTTCAACGGTGAGGACTCCATTATGCACTGGAGATAAGGTGAGAGGGGGTGTAGAGGGGGATTTTCGCCGATTCTCAGCTTCTAACTACGCGCTGTGGTGCGGTCATACATCTTCTGAATAGTGAAACGCCACGAAAACTCATTTTACTTACATAACAAGGTTGGCGAGCAAGTTTCAATGCTGCGAGCGTTTAGCATTTCTCTGAAGAATTAAACGTATCGGATGGCATCGGAATACGACGCTTGTCAGTGTATCGGCTCTTTTAAAATTGAACTTGCCAATGAATTAATAATTAGTCGTATAAATGGCTACCTCGGCGTTTGTTGAATAAATCCTTTATTTCATAACTAATAATAAAAGCTGTTGTCGATATCATGAAACACTAGCATTAAAATATCTTAAAAATTATAAACTAAAATTTTAGCTTCACAAAGAACTTCCCTTAGAAATTGAGGAAGAGTTAAAAATGTTTTATGCATAAGCATCAATCAATAAGATACATTGATCATTTATTGCTTATGTTGTCGATGTATATTGCCTAAATTAAATGAATTCTATACGCCTCTATTCACTCTAATGCGGGCATAATTCTCAATATATTTTAATGTTTGTTCATTTATATGCAAAATCCAAGTTATATTAGGCCTACCAATAAGTAAAATGTAATGAATAATACTGAATGGTTGGGCCTGAATTGACTAGGAAGTTTCGGTTAAATAATCACTAACCAGAGAGCCATTTCGGTCCTCCTATATTTTCAAAGTTAAATTGACAATCGACTTGATACACAAATGCTCAAACATGGAATGTAACTCTGGACACGGAGAGGATATACAGGAAAATTAACTTTGGGAGTAAATTTGTTTATTGATAAATATTGACCAACCGCGAAGAGAACAAACTGTTTTAAATTTTGAAACCCATGATACCATCCACACAATGATCAGAAAGAATTGCATGCGGTCCTCCCGCTTCGCAACTCATCTGCATTACGGTTTGATAAACAATATGGCTTTAAAAACAATTAACTTTTGGAGCTTATATTTTGTTTACATTACTTTCATCAAAAGTTGACTCTGATTGAAGTTTAATGAACATTTTATAGAATAAAATATCTGAACCGTTAATAACTACATGAACTTTGGTTTCAGGTAATCGTTATTTATATATAAACATGAATGTAGCGATTTATAATTAAAATATCCTTTGAGAAATCATTTTTGGAAATTATTTTCCGAATAACCGAAAATAAAAATCTTAAATATAAAGTTTTACACTGATCTTATTATTAAGTTTTGAGCTAGAGCTGCCACAAAATTCCTATCACGCACACAAGGAATAATCAAGAAAATAATGAAAAAGTACTCAGTCGACCTAAAAACGTGTATTTACGTTGAAATCTTGAATTCGATTTCTTTCACGAATACAATACTTTCTCCAACACTACGTATACAGAGAAAGTCAACATTGTTAAATGGCTCTTAAGGGGAATATACAGTTAAAAGAACAAAAGGCGTGCCAAAGTAAGGGATGCGGGAAAATGAGTAATAGAATGATAACGTAAAGGATATAAGCGGAAAGAAATAAAGAGAGAAAAGAATATAGATAGGGATAGCAGGAAATATTGAGGGAAAAAGAATGAGAAAGACGGAAAGGACGTGCCATCGCAATGCATATAGACCCACAGGGAGAAAAAGATGGAGGAAAAGAGGAATAGAAGGGAGAGTAACCGTAGGGAAAGGCCATGGACCACCAATCATGGGCCGAGCCGGAACTCCATCTTAAGAATCGCCCATTTGTGTATCCCTGGGAAACCCTAAAGGGGAGAAGGGAATAATGAAGACGCCCCTGCTCTCCGCGCCATACTCCAACAATGCACGCTACGGCTGTGCGTTCCCCGGAGACACACACAGGGACCGCAGAGCACATACTACAAGCATTCACACTCGCACGCCATCACGGATGCTATTGCGGTTGGAGAAAATAGAGTTCCCTAGCTGCAATATGGGTTTATTCTAGGCGATAGGAGATGGCAATCGCATCCAGCAAGACCACTAAAGCAAATGCTCAACGCTTGAAAGAAACGTAAACCTATCAAGATACGAATGTTTTCATTGCTATGACCACATTTCGTGTTGAGGTTGTGAAATTTGCCGGGATGTTTCTCGGTATCCTACGTTTTATTTTTTTCAATTTTGTACTTACATAGAGACATCTTTCTCACGTGAAAAAAGAATTAAAAACATGTAAACCCTCCTGAATGCAAATAAGACACTTTTCAAGAAATTCAAATATTGGTTTTTCTAGCTAATTGGCCTCTTAGACTATTATAGAAATTCAAATGTGAATTTACAAAACGTTTGTTATAATTTATCTCATGATACTATTTAGGGATAATTTATAAAAAGATTTTATATTATATACATATATAATGTCTTTGTAGCTATACCTTGAATACAGATGGCAGAGAATTGATGAAAAAGGTTATTTTTAACATGAAAAATCAACAATTATGCCTCGGGTTTAGTAATACTAAACATATCAAAACCATAAATTGCAACTTTTAAATATCGTAAACTACAAAATTTGGTGTAAATAGTCTCATTATTTACCGAATAATTGTGAAGATGAAAATTTTCAGATAATAATTACTTCATATTTGTTAAATATCCATTGAGTGGAATGGACCGCATTTTTCACAGGTGTATGACCAAAAACGACAGAATAGGCACTTTTCGATCGTTTGTGTCTATTGAAAGGAAAATATTTAAAATCTAATACTTCATCGCGTGAATATTTTACCGTGCTAAAAGAATTATACTATTTCCTTGCGTATGACAAAAATTGAATAACAACAGAAAAATATCTTAAATTTAAGAAACAGCGGTAGTACAAAGAGGGAAGAGGGTAAATGAAACGAGCAAATGAACACAAGAACACGGAAACACACCTAACTTTCGAAACTCACGGAAAGAAGAATTATCCGTTTTCGCGCGTCAATATTACACTAAAAATTTACCTATCAGCTATGAAAATAAAAAGAACGCACAACGCTCTAGAGAAGAGGTCGGCAACCTATGGCTCGCGTGCCATAAGGTGGCACGCGAAGAGATTTTAAGCGGCACGGGAAGAGATTTAAGTGGCACGATATTTCAGCGAATAATTACGAAAAGTATGCATTTTAAAAATAATTTCACTTTTATTTCAATTTTATTTAGTATTTCAACGATACCGCATTATATTCAGGATTCCTTTATAATATAATAACCGCTTTTCGTAAGCGTTGCGGAGAAAACGAATTTCAGGGTGGCACGCGTGAAGGGTCACGGATTATGAATATTGATAAAGAGTGGCACACAACGGAAAAAGGATGTCGACCCCTGCGCTAGAATATGAGTACACGGAAGTGACGAACCCGTTGAAAGAATTTCTCTTGACGTCGTCGTCAGCAAGGGTTAAAAGAGTTACAGACACTGTGCTAAGGGACACATCGCCGAATTCATGCCCGTGTGAGGATTTTAGAAGACACGAAAGGAAAAAAATGACGCAAATCGTATGAAGTCAGTTTTTTTTGGAAACTCGGTAAGGGAAGAGGAACGAAAGAAAAAGAGGCGGGAAATATTTCCGTGTGGGACTCTGTCGAGAGGAGGAATGATAGGTGTGCGATAGAGTGAGGAGGAGGAGGAGGAAAGGGGAAGCTTTGAGTGTTATCTCGAATTAGAAGTGGGAAGTAGAGAGAGAAAGGAAGGGAGGGATATTACACATTGAGAGCGAAAGAGACAGAATACGGATAGAGAAGGTATCGTCGAACAAAGTTAAAAAAAAGGGTTCCAACCCGCATACAAGAGTCACAAAAAGGTGACGGAAAAAGAAAATAAAGCTCTATATATATATATAGAGAGAGAGAGAGAGAGAGAGTGGGAGAAGGAATGGATGTAGGATTGAAGCATCGCGACACAGGGGATGAGAGGGATGGACATGTTGAGATTTTCAATGATGTGACGTAGCCAATGAAGGAAAGGGGGAAAACTGAAAAAAGGGGTGAGAAAGAAACAAGTAATGGGTGTAAAAAGAAATTTTTATAAATAACTTTTATATTTTAACATTTATTATACTCGTTACTTCAAATTTGGTGAAATTACCTGCATAAGTTACCTTTTACTGGTGGGGGCGGTTATATTCAATTAATTTGGATATCACGGATGAAGACATTTCTTGTCGTATACAAATCAAGGAAGCGCAACACGAGTAATATCAAAGGTAAGTAATCGGTACTATTACACAATCATTATGGGTGTAAACGTGCTTTGATTGCTTTTAATACGAGAGAGAGGGAGGGAAGGGACAAAGGGAGGGATGGTGAGAGGGAAATGACTTTCAATACAATTAATGTTTCTGATGCCAATTTGATCTCATAAATAGCTTGAACGATCGACTCTTTACTCCCGTTGATATTTCAATGGACATTACACTAGTATGGTTTTAAAGGAGAAATATATGCCTCCGATTCCCATTAAAAGTTTACCCATATGAAAGCATTAAGCCTGTTGCCTAGGTAGCTGATTGTTGCCACCCAGAAGAATTACCACTTATTTCCGATAAAAACTATAAAATTACGGTAATTTTACTCGGATTTGAATTCTGTCTTCAAAAATAAGAAACTACAATTTATATCCTATCCGAAAGTTTAAGTCTCCACTTCGAATCTTGATGGGAAATAATTTGAAAATGCAAATATAAAAACCACTACACTAATTTACATGTTTTCTTATGGGCCAAAAATGGGACAAAATAGTCCCTCAAAGTGGGAATTTCGAAAGTTTCGGATTTTTTCCTTCGGCTGTGACCAAAAACCTATAATCCTACCAAATTTCAAGTTTCTAGCACATCTGAAAGCGCCTCATAATTTTGTATCTTGCCAAAGTGGTTACAAACCGCTATATATACCTATATATATATCGAGTGAGGTTAATTTAAAAGTTATTAAAAAGTAAATAAAATTTTAAAAATACACCTTATATAAAAAAGACAGTCAACGATACATGAGCGAAGACTGGGATATTAGGGAGTCTAAAAGTTTACCCGCCAGCCACATTTCAAAACATACTTTGAAAATTTTCGATGCCAAATGTGTAAAACAAAGATATTTCTCTTGCTTACTTGTAAAAATGTTTTATAAATCACTTTTTAACAAATAAAATTTTCGTGCTCATCTTTAAGACTTAAATTAATGTGAGATTGGTGTTTTCCTTAAATAAGTATGTACACAGCTAAGCTGCTATAAGACTATACAATTTCTCGTAAATCTACACGTGCGAAGCATGCCCCATACGGATGTATTATTATCAACGGTAATTAAAATAAAATCTCCATCTTATTTCATCACGTCCTCAGCAGGTCCGTGGCGAAGAAAATTTTCATTTTTCTAAAACTAAATTTTCCATCACTTTCTGTTTCCATCTATATATTATATATTATTTCGCTGAGATCTTCGGTGGACTTCCACTCGAATTCTGTCGACTGTATCACAATCACTCCAAATTCTTATAGAGTGTTTAATTTGATTGATTGTGAAATCAAATTCTACCGGTAGAAAAATCTCTTTAAATTGGATATTTTCTCGTTGGTGCTAAATTCAACGAATTTTACAGATCCTTCCTCTCCAAAATACGTCTTCCCCGTCTTTTATTATCGCTTGCATTGATCTCTAAGGCAGCGGGGTCCCAAATTTTATGCACCACTAACCCCCTCTTAAGGTAGCCGATCACATCGCGATCTCCTATTCAGGCTCCTCCATTTCTTCCTTCAGCCTCCCAAACTAGTTTTTATATGGCGATCAATCGACTTATTTTTTTTGTAATCGCTATGTAATAACTTCCGATCATTTTATATACTCAAATAAAAACAAAAGTCGATAGATACGAGACACAACAATTGAAAAACGGGAAGAGCGCTGTAAAGCGGAGGAAAGATAAAGAAAATAATAAAAATGCTACCGACTGAAAGAAGTAGACACGTTAGACTTTTTAAAATCTTCACCCTGGCACGCAAAAGGTGAGGATACAGCTACGGTAGAGAAGGAAATAGAGCAAAGTTGGGATGGGCAAGGAAAAACATAATAAAAAAACAAATGACGTCGAACGTGGAGAAGTCAAGTTCTTTACCATCCTCCATTTAGGAGACTATCCCGGCGCATCACGTGTTTGAGCTTTACTACAGATACTCCTATTTATTTTTCTAAAAAACATTTCCCTCCGCTTCAGTACGCGGGAACTTTATGGTTTAGGAACAGTTGAGGCTTGAGAGGTTGGCCTTGAACTAGCGTTACATGTCGAAACGAGGGACTGTCATCTCGGTTTAGTGCGTGATGCGCTTTCACGGCAGGAAGAAGCATTCGCAAGAATCACATCGTGAGAATATAAATCACGGATAGATCCGCAATACATGTTTATGCGGAGGAAATAATACTCGAAAACCCGTCAAATATCTTTGAGGCTCTCGGTACGGGATGTTTTTTCGATATGTGATGTATCGAAGGCTCACTTACCGATCTGTGTGACCAAAATTTCATAGGATTATCATTTCTTCAAGAAAAGTTTGGATTAACTTACCTGCAAATAAACAAGAAAAGCACGAATTAATTTAGAATAATAAAGTTTGACCTTAAATAGTGATATATAGACGCACGCACGCACACGCACACTCACGCATGCGCGCACACACCCACACCCACCCACACACACATACAGGATGAGTCAAAAATTTTCTATCCAAATAACAATTATATATATATATAGCAGTTATGGTGTAGTGGTTAGCGTGTCGGTTTTCGGTTACAAAGTTCCGGGGTTCGATCCCCGCGAATGGAGGTTTTTCACACAAAAAAACTATCATCGATGCCTGACAGTAAGCAGCAGTACTGTCAGTATGGTATAGAGCCGAAAACAAATTATGTTGGCTGGGTCTATATCCAATAGAGCTGTAGGCGTGATCGGGACGATTTGAACGGCTACAGTACTACGATGTGGAAAGCAAGAGGTAAACTACCACATTAAAATTCCCTAGTAATGATTATATGGCCGGACAATATGAGTTCTCTCGAGGTAAAATATTCCGGAGGTACAATAGTCCCCCAATCGAATCTCCGGGCGGGGACTGCCTTGAGGAAAGCATTTGTCGAAGGTAACTTACGTATAGGTACTTGGAATGTAAAAAAACATGAGAAAACAGGAAAGCTAGAGAACCTGAAAGAAGAAATGAGAAGAAATAGGATTGATATCATAGGGCTGAGCGAAGCTAGATGGGAAGGAGAAGGAGAGTTCGACTCGGAAGAATTCACGGTAGTTTACTCTGGAGGAAATAGTGGGGCAACGGGAGTAGCTCTGGTACTTAGGAAAGATATGATGAAGAGCGTGACAAAAATAACAGCAACGAACGATAGGTTGATGGCAATAAAGCTAAAAGCAGTCCCAGTGGACATGTTGATAATCCAGGTATATATGCCAACGTCCACTCATGAAGAAGAAGACATTGAGGAGATGTATGAACAAATTAACGAGATTTACGAAGAAGACGAAAGAGAAAAGGTAAACTGCATAATAATGGGAGATTGAAACAGCATAGTTGGTGAAGGACAAGAAGAAAATGTTGTCGGTCAATACGGACTTGGGAAAAGAAACCGAGGAGGAGGAAACTGGTAGAATTATTTGTTAATAACGACCTAGTAGTGACTAATACATGGTTCAGAAACCATAAACGAAGGCTGTACACATGGAAAAGCCCAGGAGATAGAATGAGATGCCAAATAGATTACATTCCAGTAAAACAAAGATTCAGGAACAGCATAAGACATTACCAGGAGCAGACATTGATTCAGATCACATCCTTCTAATAGTCGATGTAACTACAAAGCTTAAACAAATAAGGAAAACGAGAAGAGATACACAGACTTGGGACTTAGAAAAACTGCAAGAATAGAAAGATGCCTTCAGCACGAAGTTGGAAGATCGCCTTAGAAATTTGGAAAACAAACCGAAGACCGTGGATACAGAATGGGAGGACGTGAAACAGTGAAATATGCGGATGATCAAGTACTCCTAGCAAGAAAGGAAAAGGAACTCCAGAAAATTATCAATAGACGAGTGATAACAGGTAGAAAATATGGTATGGAAATTAATACAGTAATATCCAAGATTATGCGAATATCAAGTAAAGAAGAAGAAAATTTGAACATAAGTATTAGGGGAAAGCCATTAGAACAAGTTTCAGATTGAATCTTCACGATTGAATATACCAATAATTTTTTATGAACATGTGTATGTAATGATTTTAAAAGTTTATTACTGTTTCATTTTCTATGAAATATGAATTCAATAGTATTAAATATAAGAATGACAAGTGACATGACACATTTATAGCTTTTAGTTAATAATGTGTAATAAAAATGTATTAAATGGCCAAGAATAAAATAGTGTCTTACTAGCACCGTTTATTATTTGTATTATCATGTTTAATCGGTATATTTGTCACGATTGCAGGGGCAGAAAATGGAGCAGTACCATGAAAGCGGTTTGAAATAGTCAGTTTGCATTTTAAGATTATCTGGCTTATTCCTGCTCCTTCCGAACATCAATACCTATTTTATCTTTCTTATTCTAAAAGATCAACCTCCCTGAGGATGGTTGAAGTCCCTCGAGAGAGGGAGCATATACTGAAGTTTAAGCTTCGGACTGTGCGCATGCGCGGAAACATTTCCTTCACAAGATGGGAAGGAGGCTGTTCTTAAAACTCCTAAAAGTATAAGAGGCATCTTCCACGGCGAAGAAATCTTTGGTGTGGAAAAGATGGTTCCTTGATGCGAAACGTAAATTTTTGTTGTCTCACCATGAAAAAATATAAAATAAACTTAGAAATATATTATACAAAGACTAAAGGACGATATGGAGTAACTTCGAGATATTTCCTGTTTTGCTTCGATAGAATATTTCATAATTTCAACTCATTCCTGTATCAATAACAGTTAAAAAAAAAGCTCTATAGACAAAGAAAAATTATATTCATATTTCAATCATTTAAAAGGAAGCCTTACTAAATTTAAATAACAAAAAAAAGGATTAAAAGAGTATTTTCTCCAAAACTTACCAACCTTAGGAAAAAAGTCTATTCCAAATCATAATTGCGAATCCTCGCTTCCCTAAACATTCACATTTACCGTTTATTAAAGTTTGAAGATTAATAATAAAGTATAAAGGAGACATATGCCGGACATATATAGTGTGAAAAACATTACTCATTGCTAATACTAATATAGCACTGTCTTATATATAAGTATAAAATTTCTCCTGCGTAAAAATACGTCACCGGTGTACCATATCAACGTTTAAACAACTAAATTAACTTGAACGCTATTTGCTCGTGTAAAGCTTTCAAAGAAAGAGGTACACGAGATACTGTGGTAAGGTACGGAAACGCTTCAGGATCCTATCAGTAGTTACAGTTTCCACTCCATCACCAGTACGTAATATTGCCCACTGAGCTGTGTTCCGGAGATACGTGTCTCGAGAATCCCTATTCGATTCGAGAGAGGGGGTGGTTTTACAGTAACGGTATCGAGATTTTTAAGAACTATTCGAACAGAAGGATTCCAGTTGAAAACTCGTGGGAAGGTGAAGATGCGAGCGGTCGGCATTGTCAACGCTTAGAGAAGACAGTTTTGAAGTTATGAGGAAAGTGTAATCGCAGATTCGTTGAAACACGGAGTATTTGGTGAGTTAATCCTAAATAGGAGATAATGTCATTTTAATTCGGTTCTTAAACCATCTATAATTAGTTATTAGCAAAAACATTTTGTCATAAATTTCGTGTGATTTTCACATTATTAGCAATAAGTAGATATTATATATCTGGAACGTCAATAAAACTAGTTCAAAATGATATTAACAACTCTCATTATCATGTTGCCCAAAAACTAACAAAAATATCAATCGAAGCATTTTTATTTCATTAAGAAACATAAAATAGTCCCTATTTTGATAATTTTAACTCAAGTCATTATTATAGGCCGGTTATAATCTTCAAATGTTTTCTTATTTTACCAACGTGGCTCCTTATTTAGACGGAAAAATTATGTAACTGGCTCCATCAATGAAATTTGACGTAACTGCGATTAAAAGTGCAAAAATTTTACGATAAGAGCGTTAAAATGTTTGATTCCACACAAATATACAGTTTTTCCGAATATAATTATTATCAAATACGATGATAAACTGGATAGTTTCTTAAAAAGATATAAATCAGAGTTAATCATTTTCATTACAAAAATCCAAAATACTTTTAAATAATGTAGCTCTGACTAGGCAGTGGTAGTAATAATAATAATAAATATTCAATAAATCACTATAAATTGAGTGATACAATTAAGACAAAATGGAGCTTTTCGTTTCTTAGCGCAGTTATAAGCGGTTAGCAGAGCTCAAAGAATAATAAAAACAAAGTGGTGTTGGATAACCGCTACACTATACTTTCCACCTCATGCAAACCTAACGCGTCGCAATTTGAGATTTACGCGGCGTTTAGGGGGAAACCAGCATAACGCAACTATTACCACTGCAATTCGAATACCAAGGCACGTGTCAAATGAAGCCCGGTGAATTCAGCGGAACAGAGCATTGAGCCGTGGACATCAAATATACCGGAAGTTCGGCACCTTAACGCTAATGGATTTCTATTCAATTGATCCTCATTTTTTCCCTCCCCACAATGGAGGCCACTCAACGCTCGCTCCATTACATACAGGAAGTCGGTTCTGCGACCTCAAAAAAAAAACACCCGCAGATGGAAAGTGCATTAAAAGGAGGTAATGCCTGCGTGGGTCTCTTGGGAGGGCGAAAAAACAGTGGCGCAGCGGAAATCGATCTCTGAACTCCATCAGAAGAGAACTTAGGAGAAGGATGGGAGAAGAGGAGATGGGCCAAACTTAGCTACCTTCCCCTGAAATGTGTCTGTAATACAAATGACCCGTGAAAAGCCAGTTTATGCATGGCGTGCAAATAGTTGCCTGGGATTCTAACGGCCAATTAACGCCACTATGGGAGAATAATAGCTTTCGCATTAACAGAGGTGAAAAGTTTAGCAGTAGATTTACATTGACAACTCCATCGGACGGAAATGGAGAGTGCTGTCCGGGGAGTAATGGCCGAGCGGATGTCTCGCGCGTGTGGGAGTGATTTTTGGATCCGTGCCAAAAGCTTCGTTTGCCCGTCTTTTCCTCTTGGACCGTTTCGCATCCGTGACGTTCGAAATTAACGGAGCGGTAGCCATTTATGGCATATTACACGCGAAAAACACCTAATAGATAACTTTTCACCTCTTTAGAGTCTCTGAGTGGAATGAATCAATGTCATAAGTTAACAGCCATGGGGCGGAGGTGATGGATCGCTTTTGGTTTCTCACTCACTCACGCAACTAAATCGGAATCGAAAAGCGAGCGGTGATACGGTTCAGGAGAGAGGCAGAATGTTGTTTTTTAAATGGATATATTAGCTTGATTGGGAAAAAAGGTAATTCAAAAGTTTCCATGCCAGAGTTCGATGAATTTTCGTCTCCATTACGATTGTAAAACCTCAAGAGTAGGCTCGTTTCTCAATGGGGTGAATATACTGGCGGAGACTCAAGGTTTCAGATTAAAATTTATAGAAAATCGTAGGATGAAACACGATTTCGGTTTTACGCATATCATCTTGCTAATTGGTTGAAGCTTTCGCGGGTGCTTGTCATGCGGAAATTATGTTTTTTCGGGTTATCCCGCGTAAATTTTCCGCGTTTCCTCTCCTTGACGGAGACTTCTTCAGGGTGATCTGGCCGGGTAGACTATATATAAAGTCTACATGAGGACACCCGGTCAGATCACCCTGAAGAAGTCTCCGGCAAAGGAGAGGAAACGGCGTTTAACGCAGAAAATTTACGCGGGATAATCCGAAAAAACATAATTTCAGCATATCATCTTATTTTCATTCACCATCAATTATCTCTAAAATTTAGTAATGAAGCGAGATGATGAATCACCACGAGCGCATGCCAAAATCACCATTCCTAACATTCTTTTTACTTAGGTGGAGAATCGTTAAGAAACAGCCGTTTCTTATCATTAATTTACCGCATTAAAAGTAAACAAGGTAATAAACAGTTTCATTGTTTTCAGTCGAAATATTTTTGACACTCCGGCAAAGATAATCGAATGGCTACTGAAGTTATTGTTTATACGAGTATGGTTAAAAAAAACTAAACTTGTTTTCTTTTTAAATCAAATTAGGAAAGCTATTTAATTATTTTTCAATTAAACTTGACTGATGAAGAATCTTTAGCATCATTATAGGTTTAGTAAAAGCTTGTGGTAATAACGGATTGCCTTATGGAATTTAGGGGATTTATAAGATTGGAATGGGGTATAATACTCCAAAATTTAAGATCTTTCTCCAGATTTCGGCCAATTAAAGCGATCTCGAAGGATGATGCATATTAAAATGAAGACCAAATTCACCTTCACTATTTATAAGTATCCCAACGGAAAGTTGATATCAATATCAGTGAGGAGAAACCGCTATGTCTAAGGAATTCTGTCACATCTGGAAGTTCCCAGCATTATCAGAGAGGAATTTCTCGTGTCAGAGATGAGAACATGATGGGCTTTGTGTATGTTGGATGACGTGAAAATGGAGACGCGACACTATGAGTGTCACTCCCTTGTTGCGTATCTCATTCATCAAAGCAGTTCCGATTCAATTACATCGATTTATAGCGAGAGAAGTGAAAAGTAGAAACTATTTCTATAACGAAATTTTGTCTACCACCAATTAAATGCGCTAAGCCATATCGCTGACACGAACACACGATCCCTGACGAGCATACAACCAATGGCATAATTTAAATATAATATATACTAGTAGGGCAGCCCCGGATCTCCGATCCTCAATGCGATTTAAATAAACTGAAGGTTTAGTGAAATAATTTTTATTGAATAATTAATGAAATATAAATGAAATGCAAAGTATTAAAATAAAAAATCATTTTATCTTACCTTAATTTAAAGAGTAAGCGTAAAACCTATAATCCTACCAAATTTCAAGTTTCTAGCACATCTACAGATGTTAACAATAAATTGTACACAAATGCTAACAGACATCAACGTAAAATAAATATATAGTTAGATTTATTATACACATATTATAGACACAGATGTTAACAATAAATTGTAAACTAATGCTGACAGTCGTCAAGGTAACCATTTTAAAACGTTATAGTATCAATTGAAACAAAATAAAAAACAAATTAATTGCACAATTAAAATGAAACAATTCCTTATAGAATCAATTGAAACAAAATAAAAAGAAATTAATTGCACAATTGAAAATAAAACAATATGCTGGGAGCTTGTTTGTTATACACATGTTATTGACACAGCTAGAAACGCTTCCCATACGCAGTCAACAGACTAATTATCACTAATTATCCGTAAATGTTTACGTTGCTATGCGTCATTAATTTCGATGCTCAAACAACAGTTCGATGCGAATAACTATTTTCTTTCGTCTATTTGAAGATTTAATTGAAATGAATCGGAGGCAACAATGAGAGTCTCCTTGGAAACGCCCGGAATGAGTACAAAAAATCCGCAAAATTTCGAAAAAGAATGCGTATTCCTGAAAACTTCGTCCGTGTAACGTATAAACATGGCAATAATAAGATAGTATAGATCTTTAGTCGTCAAATAAAGCAAAAGAGAAGAAAACTGGTCCATATTTACGTATATTAACGAATGAAGGAAGACAACCTTGCACTCTGAAAAATCGAAAATCCCGTGTAAACTTACGGGAAAATATAATTGTCTCCTGGATTCGAACCCGGGACACTTTAGCTAACAAGAATATTTTTCCAGGGACCTCATAGCCAGTAGAAACAAAACGCCGTTTACCGCATATCTTTACGACGAACGGTTCTCGAGAAATACGCCGATATATACTGTAAACAAATGTCTAAAGACGTCAACGTAAAATTAATATATAGTTAGATTAGATGGTTTAATGGTTTTGTCCATCTGATCTGCTATTTTAATTATAATCCCGGCACTAATATTTTACCATGGGGAATACTAAAGCTGCATGCAGATTTACTTGAAGATGGTTAAAAAAGGAATATCAATGAGGAACTTTGTCTTTTGGGGTGAGTCTAACAACGTCGTCACCGGGGTTTCTGCTCCCTGCGCGCTTGATCCTCATAAAAAAAGAAACCCATTTCGTCGACTCATCTCAAAAAGTTCTATTTATATATATTTATGGGGATCGATCCTCAGGGGAACTAATGAAGGGAACGAGAAAAATGAGATGAACGGAAATGGATCAGAATCAAGGGCGAATGGGTTTTCATTAGAGTTTTGTCTTTGTATTATTTACCATTTCCATTACCAGATCATTGGAAAAATTTAAAAAAGCTACGCAAACGTTCATTCCGTCGAATGGTAAAAGACCTACTTAGAAATTAGAGACAAAAAAACCTCTTATACACTTAATTGTTGAGGAAGAACTTTAGAGCGGCGAACACACAGAAAGAAGCCCAAACAATGCACGATCAAACAGAGAAAAAACGAAAAAAAAACTGAAAAAACGCAAAATCCTTTCTACGTCAGCAATAGCATAAAATCGAGAACTGCGAGGGAGAAAATAGAAATATGTGAAATGATCTGTGATTAAAATTTTATTATTTCAGGGAAAACCTTATTCAAACAAGGCAAAAGTAATTAAAAAATAAAGTACTTCGTATATTAATCAATCTGAAATGTGAATTACGGAACACTCGAGCAAAAAATTAAAATTAAAGTTAGAATATCCCTTGTTAAAACAAGTACTTACTAATGAATTCGTAGTCATCATTTAAAATAAAATAAAAAAATAAGTCAAGAAAAAATTCTGAAATTAAGAAGCCTAAGAAATCTCGATATGAGAACTAGAAATCGCTCCAAGCGACGAAGTAATTCCTTGAATAGACAAACTCGATGAATGAATTTTTAAATACTACAGAAAAAAACTCCTATTTGCATATTGAAACTACTAATTGCCTCACCCCCTTCAGCAAGTTTATATTATGTGATATCAGTAATAAATTACGCAAAAGAAAGAGGTTTTGTCGATTAATGAGAAATGAAGTCTCTCAAAATTAAAAGACACAATATAGATAATTTCGTACCATAAAATTAAATGATTAAAATAACAAATCCATAAATGGAGAGAAAAAATGACGCAAATATAATGAAAATTTTAATCCTATTTCAGTACGAATAAAAGATCGTACCAGAGAACAGGCCGTAGCAACGTTGACAAGTCATGTTATCTTATGCAAGAAGAGAGAACATTATATTAAAGAGATAATATCTTTGTAAGACCATTAGAAATGAGATTTGAAAGAAAGATCATCAAGATTAAGGACAAAAATGATAAAGACATCGCAAACGAGATTAACCTACAGTCAAAACCGCAATGGAGAAAAAATAAAAGAAAAATACACAGGAGAGAAATGAATTGTGCATAATCCAATATTACCAAGTAAAAACCTTGTTAAAAAGCTAAGGAGTAAGCTTTTTAAAAGGTAGCATTTCACGGAATGTCACTGAGAAAAAGAATTATACAAATCTGTTTATCCATATTTTCAACAATTTTCCTGTATTTGTTACATCCAAAAAGAAAATGTTTTACAGGCAATCGAGGCAGGTAACTTATTATCTACCAATAGATACTTGCACAGGAACCCTCCAATTAAAATATACCCATTCTTATTCACTATTAAAATCAACATATAAGCATTCCACTGAAAAACTTCCTGACTAACAGGGGACCATGAAAAAGCGTGCTTTAAAAATTAAGTGAACTATATTATTCTACAAAAATATTGATCGTAAGTTTTAGAAGAAATCCACACCGACTAATGTAAATATGTCTTTCACAATCAATATTTTCTACGAGAGTTATAGAAGTTTCTTTATAACATTATGCCACTATTTTGTATACCTAAGGTTAAAAAATATTACTTTAGTGAGTGTAGGTTTTCTTCGCAAGCATATCTTTAGAAAGTAAGTTGTTTGAAAAGCACTAGTAATATTTCCTATGAAAACGTCAGGTATCGATAAAGAAATTCAAAGATTCTCAAACATTCTTTGAAGTAAAATAAAAAGCTTTCGCGAACCATTATTAATTACCTAAACGGCGTAATTTAATCTTATTTATACCTTTACCACTTTAAATTCTAAACATTGAAAAAGCAGGTATCTCCAATAACCACAACAAGGTTATAAACACTTCTGCTAATCGTTTATATGCTTTAAACTCCCTTCATCCCAGGTTTACCAAAATTTTAAATAAACGTTTAGTAATATCGTAGAAAAGACTCGATGAAATATTTTACATGCGCCCAGACCTTAGAAACGCAGGTTTTTGCTCAAAGAGTAGTCACTTAATTCCATGTAAATATCTAAGGTGATTTCTGCGAGAGAGACCGAAACTCCATTTAATAATTCATAAGCGACCACATTTCTACCCCATGCTATAAAAGCTCACGGTTGCGCTCGTTCCTACTCTCAGAAAACGCTATAAAACGGGGATGCAGAAGAGAGAACGTTAAGAACGGGGAAGGGGCGAAATAAGTGAACGAGTGCCTTAATGAGTCCCTTCCTCTTAACAAGGCATGTGGGGAAGCAATGACGGATGTTGCGATGAGGCCATTAGTCCGCGAAGTAGTCGGATGAATTTTCCCTGATTCCACCCTCCCGTCAGCATTCATCTCCCACGAAACGATTTCCCGAGATTTCTTCGACTCTTTCTACTTCTCCAACTCCTCCTATTTCTCCAATTGTGGGGCAAAATTATCCCTATTATCCTTCTACCATCCAGGACCTTGGTCTCGCCCCAATTAAAGACATTATACACCATCTGACAGGTTCTTATTCCGTCCCATTTGGCGTACTTATGTTCCATTATTATTTAAGCCATTTAAGGGAAAACTTAGCGGATGACTTGAAGATTTCTTAAAGCGAATGCTAGGTTATTTATGGTTTAACCTAGAGTTTAAATCCTGTAAAACTCGGCGGAGCGATTTGCATGATTCAGGTAATCTCTGACAATTGGAAAATAACGTAAATTTTTTCGCTTTTGATCATAACTGAAAAATTACTTAATTATAAGTATGCAATTAAATGTTGTATGTTTTGATTTATTCGTGATATCACAAACAAATTACCCTAATGCATATTTAATTCTATCAATAGACTAAAAAAGGATTTCCTATTAACTCACGTTATAATTCAACTGCATTTTTTGAGAGTTCTTGAAATCACTCGCATTCCAATTATAGTATATATAAATCTTGAATCTGTTAAGAAAAAGATTTTCTACGATATCTAAAAGTAAAATGTTTTGAAATAGAGGATATATCTTTCTATACTTTAATTACCTGGAACGAAAGATTTAATTCATTATCGTTCCGACCAGAATGCATAAAGATATTTTGCCAGTCATCTAAAAAATAAACTTTATGGCCTCTGGCCAGATTGGAATTCCAAAGACATAACACTGCATTTACAGATGCCTCGTGGCTAGAATAGGATGCGCGGCCATCAGTCACACTTATGCAACCGCTGAGACAAATGGTGGCCACCCATGTGCTCTATCCATCAGAAGTGGATCCGGCGATGGAACCACCTGCATACGTCACCAATGCGAACCCTCAAATGCTTGCAGGTGCAGCCGGCGCCAGGGTGCTTACTGGTGATTCAATGGAGACTATCTAATCGAGCAATATATTTGCCTCGGATAAGATTTATACCCCGGTTAATTTTAGAATAAGTGACGCCAGGATAGAGACATTCCCCGATTTAGTAAGTTTTAAACTTTCTCGGATGAGAACAGTTAACCAAAATAAAAATACCGCTACGACAACAACTTCATAATAAAAAGAACATTGATTCATATCATTATAAATTTTCAGTAATAATAGCAGAGTTGAGTCATAACGGCATTAACATAAGAAATTGCTATTAACGAGGAAAAATTTATTAATTTTCACAATTTGGAATGATATTTACCTAACATTTTCAAGCAATTTTTGATAAATGTTTTCTGCTGAAGTAAGCCTCACTTTATAAATACACACACGCACACACGCACGCGCGCGTGCGCGTGTATGTGTGTGTCCGTTTATGTATATACACACCACAAAAACTAAGGACTGCAATTCAAAATATATATAAATTTCCAATGCAGAAGAGTTAGCAGATTTTTACAAGAAAAAACCACTATTTAAGATTGCGTTAACGCAAATTTATGAGTAAAAGTCCGATTGTCCGCATCATTTTTCTTTCGAGATAAAAAATATCCGTTTTCTCGTCTTCAATCTCATATTCAACATTTTCTCAGAGAAAAACGAATATAACTTTATTTAAGTTAACACGAGATGAGCATTACTTATTCAGAACAGAGTGAAAAAACCAAACCTTGAGGAAATTCAAAATGCATTCACTTTATAATTCAGCATAGAGAGAGGTACCGGAAACGATTATCGCGAGGAATAAAAATTTTACAACATCCAGACATCTCCCGCGCAAAAGCGCGGCAATTAATCAAGGACGGGATAAAAACCCTAAGCGGTGGAGCAATTTCATCCAGAAGCTTACCGTTTCGAAATAGACCAAGAGTGCCATAGTAATAGACCCGCGGCGTTGAGCAAAGAGAGAGGTCGGCTTAATCGGGTGGGTGAGAGAGAGAGGAGTAGAGGGATAGGATGCTTAAGCGCTCGCATATTGTCGAGGTGACAGCTTGCCCCTGAGGTTATAGGCGGGCGTTTGAGTGAGGAGAAGGGGGTGAGGCAGGTGGGAGAAGAGGAGAGGGTGAGGAGATAGCATAACCCAAGGCGAGTCATGCTAAGCGGAGCATCCGACCGTAGCCTAGGTTTAATAGTAGTCGGACCGATGAAGGAGGATGTGTGCCGGAGGAGGCGGAGATGGTGTGGGGCACACACTGGTGCAGAGGCCGTTATGAGCGCGGTAAACGTCACAGTGATAGACGGCTGGACGGCTGGATTTACTGCCCGACGGATAAAAGACGAAAGCAACTGCGCGTGCGGGGAGACGATCAAGAGGACCGGACCAAAATACCGAGGGACTTGCTGGTTGGATGTAGCTGCTGTCAGAATAGTATCTAAATCCGAGGGGAAATGGAGGAGAGGGGAGGGTGGCGACAACGGCGGACGGAGGGAGAACTGAAACGGCCGCCATATTTTGCGCCATAGATGTTGCGGTCTGTTTCGAGTAAGTTTTTGGGTTCGGGGTGAAAAAGAAAGAGAGAGAAAGGAATAAAACGCGGAAAATCGTCATTTTTCGGCGGACTGCCGCATAAAAAAAATCTAAGGATGGGCTAGAGGGGAATCACTTTGAAGCGGGATATGTGGACGAAATACACTCCACGGTCCAGGTGCCCTAGTAGATAAAGATAATGCATTGGCATAAGACTCAAATCCCGCAAGTACGGTTGTTTACATAAATGTCAGGAAGATTTGGCTAAGGACGTTCAATGTTCGGCAGAAGCAATAAAGGAATTATATATGGTCTCTAATTTTTACGCACTTTTCTTACATTTTTACATATGAATTACCAATACACTAGGTGTTCTTAATCTATAAATACAATAACAAAAATAATAAAAATATTTTACTTTTACGTCCTATAAGTTTTATATGTCGACCAAAAATCTCTTTAAAAAATATGATGTTGGAAATCCAGCTCTCAGTGATTATATATCCTTTTTACTGGAATTATTTGTACCGTTTTTTAAGAAGCGTCTTTGCTTTAGATTATTTGTTCCTTTCGTGCCATACTGAATATTTATGATGTGGGTTAATGCATAACTCCAACACAAAAGCATATGATGATAATAAATTAATACGAATTGAAAAACTTAATGAGCGAATGGGTTGATACCCAGGCAGGAGTAATTTTTATAAGTCCATACAATCAATCAGTGCTATGAACCTGTTGCTGCAGATTTCTTATCCAGTGATAATAAAAATGAGAGTCAGTATTTATTTGAGAATTAAGTAAAAAATCATGGGTTTATTAAAATACCTATTTTCATTAGACTTTATGACAAACTACATGATAACAATATATTATGAGTTAATTAAACAATAGACGTTAAAATAACCCATTACTCATAGCCATCGAACTCCTTTTAACTATTTGTTATTTAAAGATTAACAGATTGCAGATCGTATATAACTGTCATTGAGTCAGCCCCTATTAAACTTTGTCTAGTTATATGAAGAACGCTAAACGTACAAAACTCTACACGGTGGCAAGGGACAAAATGATATAAGTACATAGCACGAGACTTGCCACATGAAAGCGCCCAAATAGAGCTCCGACGGTATTCAAAGCTTCAGACAGGTTTCAAAATGCGTGCGAGCAGACCGCAAAAACGTCGCGCAGTTCATCTCGACGGTCGCCGATACGAGAGCAGAGTGCACTCGAAAATGCAACAGTTCTTTGATTACGAAATCGATTTAATCTCGTTTTGGCGATTAAACGAAGCACGCCATTCAACAGTGTAGGGGTTAATGTTTTTTATAACAATCGGTACACGTAAAACACCAGAAAACGTAGAGTCGCGATAGAATGTAAGGAAGACTAAAATGGATTCATATCACAGTAGTGTAAAGAAAAATAAACATTTTGAAAGCAATAATACCCCTCTATAATGCATTAAAAGACATTTTAATACCCGCTAATATAAAAACAAATGAATAAATTATGAGTTATATATTTTCTCATAATACTGTATACAGTATTACAGTATACAACAGTAGCTTTATAAACACCTAGCAAATGCCGCCGATTTTCATCTTGTGAAGAGAAAACAGGGAAAAAGCGCACACAAAAATACAGGAAGTGTTTATGATATTAAACCTGTGCGGCTGGACTTCATAAAGTACTCCCCGATCATAACGCCGTCGCCTATACAGCAGATTCTGATATACTGTGGTCTCAATTACTCTCCCTGTCTTCTACAGAGACTGATCAAATCCAATGTATTGACCATAGATTGAAGACAGTATTGTGTATTTTTCCTTGTAGCTATCAATAAAAAAGAATTAAAAATAAGAAAAGCTTTACGTTCAACGTGTGATGGGACATTGAGACCGTGTCTTCGTTTATAATGCGGAGTGCCGCGCCTCTCCCAAATCCGCGGCATTAGCGAGGAACAATATATGAACGAGGTAGTTGCTCAATAAACAGCTTCACGAAGGTTTATATTAATTTCTCCTATAATGACATTTATTGCTATTAGGTTTAAATTAACAGAACATAGTAACTGTTTACTGGAATAGGACCCTTTACCAGCAAACAGCTTCGGAAAAAAATAATTCGTCTTTTAAATTCAAATGTCTTTTCACATATTTTTAATTTCACTTCATTCCGGTAATTTTTAATCCATATATTGTGATGATTCCATCAGGCTATTTTCCATTGACAATCATAACACTTTCAGATTTTACATAAAATATTATTGCTAAATTTTCACCAAGAATATGATGAAATATTATAAATATATAATTATTATTAATAAAATTCTTGTTATAACTTTTATATTTCTTGGTGATAGATTTTAAATTCATACTTTTATATCTATTCATTCTATAATGTGATCCCGGTTATTGTCATATTCGACTAGAGAAGACGCATATTAAATTGTGTTGATATAATACCAAGCGCATGAAAACATGAACTGTTATTCATATATCATAAATTCGAGCGGACTAAGACTGAATAATGAAACGGCGCCTTAATCAGTCCTCCTCTCAGCATCCAGGGGGAAACGAGAGAAAGACAGCTGTACAAAGAAGCGCGCTCCTTTCCTTCTTCTTTTACTTTATTATTCGCCGCGAAAGTGAATTAAGGAGGGATAATGGTTTAACTGATAGATTTCTAAAGGACAGGCGAGACAGCGGGAGACAAAGAATTGAGGGGCCCAGTCAGAGAGGGAGATATGCCACAAAAGTGTGAAATGGAGAAAATGCGCAAAATGCAAATTTTATAAGAAAAATGCCATATAAACTAATGCTGATCATTTCCGTTTTTATTAACGGGAAGGAAAAAAGAACTTGGAAAAATATTTTTTCTTCCATAATTCTTGATATATATATGTAAAAAAATAAAAAAATCTGATGGGGCCAACACGTCTTTCTCCATATTTTGAGGCAAAATTGTCATTTCGTATAAATAATTCATAAACAATAACTGCTACGGAAAATTCTTTCAAATAAAAGTTGTGGGAAATTACATTCTCTATATCCTTTGTATAGAACTGCATATACAATCATGATGTTTTAACGGAGAAAAATCGCAAAAACTGAATCGGGTTTCAAATAAACCTCGACTTCTGGTTATCCGTTATTGTCCAAAAACAAATCAGTTCTTTATGCTCATGCTAAAGTGTTATATATGAAGTTTGGTAACGATATGGCAAGTACTTCTTGATTTGAGCGCCCATAATCAACGTGTATTTCCGTTGAAATCTCGAAGTCGATTATTTTCGTGTTCACAATACTTTCCCATTACTACGTATGGAGAAAGTAAAAATCTGATGTGGCCAACACACGACTTTCTCCATATTTGTGGTATAGATATTTAAATTATTATGAATAGCATTATAAGAAAAAATTATTATTTCGTATAGTAAAAGAATACAGTCGTCCTTATTGCCGTAAATTAGGTATATTTTGAATGTTTACAGAATTCACCGCGACATGGTGGTGGCGCTGTATACTGGAAATTAAGAAAAAGCAAAATATCTCCGAAATGGATGGTTCTACGAAAATTTGTTTCAAACAAAACCTAGAAGAAATATTATTCTCTACAACTTTGGTCCTCACGAAGATTACCAATAACGACGTTTTTAAGGAGATATTTGACGGAAACCGAAAAAACAGATTTATAAATAATTCATAAACAATAACTGCTACGGAAAATTCTTTCAAATAAAAGTTGTAGGAAATTACATTCTCTATATCCTTTGTATAGAACTGCATATACAATCATGATGTTTTAACGGAGACATCGCAAAGACCGAATAGGGTTTCGAATAAACCTCGACTTCCAGCTAACCGTTATTGTCCAAAAACTAATCAGTTCTTTGTGCCCATACCAAAGTGTTATATATGAAATTTGGTAAAGATATGGCAAGTACTTTTTTAATTAGAGCGCCCACAATCACATACACACACAGACAGACATCATTCTGAATACAGTCTAAACGTGTTCTAGGAACCTCAAAACGTGTATTTCCGTTGAAATCTCGAAGTCGATTTTTTTCGTGTTCACAATACTTTCCCATTACTACGTATGGAGAAAGTAAAAAGTGTGGCCTGGCACAAGAAAATGATGTTCGATTTCATCAAACTGGCCTGTATGGACTAGAAGACAACACAAATAAAATACATAGGTACAGCTGACTATTACTGCGCACTCTAGCACCTGTCAGATGAATGTGTGGCATAGCTGCCTCTCTCATTGAAACCATCACCAGGACATATCCAAGACTATTTTTAGCGGTATCACGGTAAAAGGAGATATGCCACAGCCATAATAGTTGACACACAAATAGTTAATGTCAGGACGTAGTAGACCTGCAAAAACATCAAATTTCGTAGGCATGTGGCATATCTCCTTCTCTGAATGGACTCCTCACTTACAAGGGTAGAACAGAACAGACAAAAAGACACGAAAATACTTCGCAATCGGATTGCCCAGCCTCACTGATAAGACACAAGATGCAAATAAGATAAGAAAAATTCTTGGATATTTTCCCAAATTAAGAGAAAATGAGACGAAATATCTACGGATGTTTTAATACACTTAAAAACGCATAAACAAGGAAAGAGAGTAAAAATGTATGTAATGTACATGAATTTAGAATGGTACTTAAATTGAATTGATTTAAACATTCAATATATTTATAACATTATTATCGCACTAAAATTATTTTACTGAAACTGCGTATAATTTACTTAATGAAGATATATTAACGGTTATAGGGTTTAAGATTACAGGAAAAGTCCACAAAAATTGTGCAGGGGATGAAACGCTATAATGGATTTATACTAAGAATAATATTATAGAAAACATTCCAAAAAGTATTTCTGTGATATTCGACGAAAAAAGACCCGAGGCGAAACTGTCCGAGTAGTAACTTGAGAAGAACTAAGGACCATAGATGATCAAGGGACATAATAGCACAAAGACGGTATGATACGTATATTTAATACGACGACCATAATGAGGATTATTTTTAAGTAAAGCAAACGTTTTTTCTATAGACGACGAGAACCTGGGGGAAAATAGCGAAATGGATATGATACCTCGGGGTAATGAAAGGAGACCATCGCCCATTTGGTCCTACAGCGTAGATGCGTACGTTATTAAAGCTAAATCGACCTCGTTTGGTCTAATGATTATTCCAGATGGAAATTCCCCAGGCGTGGCATGACGTGGTGGGACAGATTCCAGAATACTTGAATGAAGTTACAACGTTTCGTACAGATCATTGCCGCAAGGGGGTTTTGTATGCGGGCAAGAAGGAGAGAGAGACGCACTCGGGTGGAGGAAGGATAGGGAGTGAAGGAGAGATAGAGGGAGTCGGTTTTGGCGGAATTTCGCCTCTGGTTGGTATTTCCCGACGGCTTAACTCGCTTAGATAATGAGAGCGCTGAAACGATGGCTGGTGTAAGACTTCTGTCACTCTTTATGGCTGACGTAACGTCTCACATCGCAGCGAAAAATCTTTCCTCAAATTCTCCTCCTGCCTTTTCCCCGTTTCCTTCCACCTCAGTTCTCCTTCTCTCTCTCTCTCTCTTTCTATCGCTGCCTCCCTTCCACCCAAGCGCTTGCTTACTTAACGAGTTCTTCTTTTCTCTTCTTAAAAACCCTTACCCAACTTCCTCCCGGACGCCACGCCGCTTGTCATATTTCTCGACCGGAATTTTTTTTATCGCTATAGCATCGAGTCCTTTATTTGTTGACGATTCGTCCATTTTGATTACATGGGGGGAATTCCGCCACGTGCACAGACGCGTGATGTAATTGTAAGTATGTGCGCGAACGCGAGATCTTCCGCAAAATTTAGTTTTCTTTGCTTCAAAATTCATATCTTTCGGGTAATGTCGAAACTCTGGCTACCGATTCGGACAATGCCAATTCCATCTGTTGAGAGAGAGAAACCTGTAGAACAATGGATGTTTTTTGAAAACAAAGACGATGGCAAATTGAAAAAGAGAAATATAAAAAAGTTTAAGAAATTATTATGAAGGTATGATCTGATTCAAGATACATATTGCGTTTATATTCAAACTTATTTGCTCAAGTTTTTGTTTTATATTTATATTTCAATATACTGGTCAATATCAGGAGGAAAATGAGTTCTCGAGGATTTTATACAAATAAAATATTTTTAATTCTTATGGTATAAAAATATGTATAATAGAGGTTAACGGAGTAAAAGAGATTTTCTTGTCAATTGCTCTCCATTCACAAAGAGACTTCAAAAGGATAATCACAGGAAATACATTTTACGACAAAAACTTTCAAAATACTCCATGTAATGAAATTTTCTATAAATAAATATAAATATGATAAGAATCTTAAATTCTGGATGGATTTTAAATGTCTTATCAAAATATTTTAATTAGTAGATTCTTGAATAATGAATTTGGTTTAAGAGCACTAACTGTGTGCTGTTAAAATGTTACTACATGATATTCCAGAAATATATGCTAAGCTGACCAAATCATAGTTAGAATGTAAATTGGAAAAGTAAACATTCCTTAAGCAGAATGAAATAATCACTCGTTTGGAATTAAACATTTTTAGTATAAATTAATAACATTCTTAGTATCTAAAGACACAAGAATGCCAACCGCATCATAATTTAAAATTATCCGCGAAAAAATTTCTTGAGGGAAATAAACGTGAAAAAATGAGCCTCGCGGCCAGAAAGTAAAATTAAAAAAAAAAACTATCATTCGGATATTCTTTTCAAAAGCCACCTAAATAACCGCATGAGAATAACATCCAAAAATAACAGAAACGAGCATTCATTCATTCGCTTGTGAGAAGTTTCACCCGTCTCGTCAAAGGAGATCTCGCGGTAACTCACGGGATATTGCACGCATAACTTGCGAGGGGAAGAAGCTCTCGCTTCTGCTCCTTCTCCTCTTCCTCCCTTAAGGGTTAAGATCCTCTCGAATTAAAGAGACTAGGCGAGGCGGGAAGGGATCCATGTCGCATGTTCTCGGCTCAATTAAGGAAAAGAACTCCTGCGAGAGAGAGAGAGGGAGGGGGAGAGAGAGAAGATCTGCTCACTCCATTGGGGATTACATTCGTCGAGAGAAGAATGCGAGCTCAAATGCTAAGGGAGTGCAGGTGGATGCGCACGAGGAGCTAGAGGCAGAAAGGGAATAATAGGAAGGATGAAACTAAACAGAAATGTGCATTGAGGTTATTTTTATTAAAGATTTCGTGCTACCTTTGCTCTGCAATAGGGTAGCGAGTGAGTTGGAGAGGTTGCACCCTGAAAACTTGTGGAATGTGCGGAGAAGGGGCCATTTTTTAAAATTACGGAAAGGTATTCACTCACATCGTCAATCCTGCGAGTATGGAAGCACCGTCCTATTTTCGAATCATTTAAGGCTTACAATGTTACAAATATATATATAAATTGATTCCGTACGTATATGTCCTCCGATGGAACATGGGCAGGGCCGGCCAAAGGAAGGGATGCGAGGCATCCGGGCCCCCGAATAATGTGGGCCCCAGAAGTTCTTAATTATTCAAGTATCGAGTGTAAATTTTGCTAAAACCTTAACGAAAAATCATTTGAAAACTGATTTCTAATTAAGAAACACTCCGTAAAAGTTATAATGTTAAACTGTTCCTCCATAGTTCGTTAATCCTATAAATATTAATATCGTGGGGCATCCATTGATATTCGCATCCGAGCCCTCTTCATTGCTTACTCAACAAATATAAAGGCATATTAAATAGTTTAATAAGTAAAATTAATAATAGAATTACACAAATAACATAAAATATTATAAAATTAAATTTAAAATAATAAACAAAACTATTAAATAATTAATAATAACTTAAATGTTTACATGATTCAAAAATTTAGAAAATTCGAGATTATTTTGGTCAATTCTATTATATTAGTTTAAATGACTGCACAAAAAGTAACTATTCAGTATTTCTCATCGATCCTGTATTCTAAACATTGAGAATTCTTTTATAAAATCTCATTACCTTTAAATAAAGTTTTAAAATATGATAAATAAAGACAAAATTTCAAATTCGTGGGATATCAGATTTAGATTTTTAGATATTCTTGATATCAGAATTATTTTGGAAGAATACTGCATTAATTCACCTAGCGTGCATACAAAAGCGCGAGCTCTAGTATCTCCAGATGCAATATGCGACAGCATCAATCCTACGGGAATTCCCCATACCTAGAGATTAGAAGAGCTTAGAAATTCATTCCCGGAAGTAATAAAAACATTACGGAGAAGCAGAGCATTCCCAAGGTCACCATAGAAACAGCCACCGGAATGGAATAAGCTCAGACGATGAAGGATGGGAGAAGAGAGAAGTCGAGAATAAATGGCTAGAATCTTTCCATTGACAATAAAATGTTTAAATAGACTTCACATGAAGATATCACATTAAAGATCGGTTTGGAAGGATTGAGACGGTGAGACTGTCGAGAGAGGAAGAAGAAACGCCTTTGACGGGTATTCGCACAAACCGAAATGACATTTCCTTAATATAAACCGTCCCTTAATGGGATGATCATGGAGGGGAAGGAAAGCTTTTGAAATCTCCATTGAGCATCCGACAATATCTCTGTATTGCTGTACTCTTTAGAAGTTAGGACGTGAGAATACTTGGAGAGAATTACTGATATAATGCGTAGAAAATGCGTAGAATGCGTTGTTGTCACCAGCCGCTTGAGCAATCTGAAATTCCAAAACCGAAACTTAAAGCACGCAATTTTCTCTTCGAGGGACGATGGCCGTCGTCTAAAGAATCCCAATTTTATCTTAACTCCAATCGGCTGAAGGCAAGAAATAGTTTAATAAAAGATTCAGCGCATAAACTTGCGAAAAAACTGTATCGACGACCTTCGGGCAAAATTGCATGATGCACACACACGAAAGGGCCCGAAAGTTACGCGGCACACGGTATTAGACATATCTCCAATGACACGTGACAAACATTCTCGATCCAAAAAAATATCCATTTTTAAAACAATGTTTTACAGAAACACAAGTTTGCAAGAACAAATTTTCAAGTGAAATCGGAGAGGCTTTGATTCACAGGCTCTTCTACGTAAACTTAAATAGACAAATTAAAGATAAATGAAACGGTTGTATACACGCATGCAAAAATCAATTATACAGAATAAACGAACATATGCACAGATTATATGGGACAATCGCTGTTACTAAGTCCTAATTAAAATTGAAGAAAGCTAATGCTAACGTTGCTAACATTCCATTTAGCGCCACCCAGAGAAATATTCGTCCCACTTCATTTCATGACCGTAAGTCTTGTCGCCGGAATGTTACTCCTTACTTAACATGCCTCCCAAAACTTTCCAAATAAAGCCATCTTCTCCAACCTCAATAACATCCTCCGAGCATCAACCCTTTTACTCTTATCCTCACCTCATTACGTCCAACCTCCACGTCTTATTCGTTTCCCCTTATTCAACTCCCGACAACCCCTCATCTCCCTCATCATTCACCCCCCCCCCCCCCGTCCCTCCTACATTCCTCCCTGGTGCTCTTGCAGAGACTAAAGCGACACGAGGTATTTTCCATTTATACTCGGTGAGTTGATTGCTGTTATTGGTGACGTTAATGGTGGAATCGGTAGAAAATGCCCCTCGCATTATTAAGGATAGCCTGAGTCATTGCATGGCCGCCGTCCTATTCTTGGTGCGCGCAAAGTAAATTCACCTGTAAGGTCTAATTAGGCTTCTGACGAATAAGGATATAGATTTATAGATCAATGTGTAGGATTAGTCAGCTCATACTAACTCAAGTTGGAGACAATGTTTTATGCCTTATATAAAGGCATTTCCGAGACGATTCTCTTATTCTTCTATGAGACCGGGTCCGATATTTTTCAATATTTGAGGTGAATAAAATAAAAAAGCAATCTCGCTAAACCCGAATATTAGCTAAAAGTCAAAAATGTAACAACGTAAATGCCCAAAGGCACAAAAACATAAACCAAAGTTTAGAGTCGGATAAAGATACGTAGAGTAATTGTTATTTAAGGTCTTATCCAGCTATAAAAATGTCTAGGACGATTTTTGAAGCAAGACATAGCATCCAGTGGAACACTTCGGGAAGCGTTTAACATCCATTTTGCGTAAACATTTGATATCCTGTACATGAAACGACTTTAATATTCACATATTCTCTTTAACTCACAATCAGTACGAGAGAAATTTTCTGAGTAAACTTGCATAGCAAGATTGGATAAATGAACTCATGCAGCGTGCTAAAACCCATGTTGCACTAGGTTATGCGTCTTAAAAATTGTAACTACCATCTGGTAATCTTCTCATTGACTTTGTTCGGAAAAACAGGGTATGCATTTGACATGGGAAAGCATTATGGTCTTCACGGAGAAAATTCTCAACTATTAAAATCGTCTAATACTTGGAAAATTTTTACCGTGATAAATAGGAGAGTATAATTCATACGTGTGTGCGGCATACAGTTTTCTTATAGATAATTCTCTTTACCTACATCTTACTAATCTCTTCCTTTCAACCAAAAATATAACCCAAAACTACATATTTAATATCAAGTGACGTTCATTAAATTCCTCACTTTACAAGTTAATTACGATGAGTTCTGCTTAAACATGTTCAACTAAGTATAACATCTAAGAGCGTATACATTTGTTTCCTAAATTTCAAAGTAAATGACTTTCCCGCTTACATTGTTTTACTTAAATATTAGGTATGTTAAAACATTGCTTAGAAACCCAGATTTTCACTTATATGCTGTTTTATCGAGTTTAAAAACAATTAAAGTAAATAAAATATTTACCAGTTTGGGAATCACTGGATTACACGATACGCTAATTCAAGCCGGATAGATAAAAGTTACTATAAGGAAACTTTCCTTAAAGTTACTAATATGTACCAATATAAAGTAAAGGTCGATGCTATAATATATCACGTGATCGAAACAAGGAAATTTGGTCAAAAGAAAGGGATAAATATTGGGGGAGGGGGGGATTTGCACGAACAAAGAGAGTGATAATTACGGGAGGAGTTCCACTGACTGCTCTTTTAATTTGTGTTTCTTATTCGCGAAGTGTGGGTGGCTGAGAGGAGGGGGAGGAGAAGGAGTGGAGGAAAAGAAGAAGGCCATGGAGAGAAAGAGAGGGGCGATGCCAGGGAAGACGGGGACGCGCTAATGATCATCTCTTACGTGTCCCTCGGAAAATTAAAGAAAACGAAGCGATAGGAATGACGGAGTACGCGAAGAAACAGTTTCGGGAGACGGGATTGCTATACAGTGTAAGACAGCGTCGTTTGGAGACAACCTAAGATACTTTCGCAGCGAGGGGGGTCTGCTCGTCGAACCTGATGGGATGAAAGAAGCCGGATAAGGAACCTCCTTGAATGACCACTTCAAAATCCATATCTTCCCTATGGAGTTTCCGAAACAGTTGAAAGGAGACGCCATTCAGCACCATGCCTTTTAGAACGAAAGGAAATGCTTGTCCCTCTCTCTCTCTCTAGAGCGCTGCGAGAGCATTAATTGGACCGAGTGAGACGCGAGCGCAATTAATGAATCTCGAATTGATAACGCGGGTGTTTTTTTTTCCTGAAACGCGGATAGCCGTGTAATTATTTCGAGTTTATAAAGCGTTACTTCACCAAGAGTGACGTCAATTGGTAGAGACGTGCAGAAATAAATTTGTTTAGTCTTTGAAACTTTTATAAAAGAACACAGAATTTTTCTTTGCTAAAACCGTAGAGAAATTTGTCTTCCAAAATCCATATTACTTTTAGTTTCTCCATAAAATTAAATCACTAATAAACAGTGACAAGAGTCAATGCATTGACAGCAAAGTTATATCACAACAACAAATTATTTATACACCTACAAGAAATATAATAATGCCAGTTGAAAAGAAAGCTTTAAGGAGGGATTTGTTTGAAATAGAAATAAAACACCAATTATATTCGAAAATTTCACTCTCATGCATAAAATTTAAAATAATTATACGTGAAAATTCAAATTCCATTGTTAAAAAAAGCCAATTTCACGAGCCGTATCAGGCGTTAAATAATCATTAATACTATTTTTTAAATCTTTTTTGCGTTAGCAATAAATTATCGCTTACATGAATTTGAAATAGTAATTCAACAACTTTATAAAATCGTCACATGAACATCCCCGTTTGATCACTTCGTGGTGGATGAAAAGCAATCTAAAGGATTCAGTACATAAGCACACGTCAGTTAGCGTTTTTTAAAAATGATAATGGGATTAGGATGATGTTCGGAGCACCTGGACTCCAATTATACCCGGACACCCTTTTACGTCGTAAACTTTTCCGAATAATAGCTCATGTAATTCTTTATTCTTCTCCGAACAGTTACTTCCTTAATGACCATAAACAGAAAATCAATTTCGCCCGAATGTGTGCAGAGAGACCGTAGTCCATGTGTGCGTTTTACTCCAGCCTTTGATCACATAAAAGAGAATTTGCTTCCATTTCTTCCCCAAACCTTTGCCCGCAAATAATTTCAAAGCAAATACAAGCCAACCAGACCAAATATACGTTGTTTTATCCAATTTTTACGAGGAAAATTCGATCTCTGTGTTTGAGAATACGTATTTTAGGGATCGTATATTTATTTATCCCGAGGGCACCAACTGGTACGTGCCATGTTTAAGGATTTCGAGTTTTACAGGGCGTTATTTATCACCGCTGCGTCATCAATGACTTCAAAAATATTTAACGTGCTTTCATGTTTAAAAACGATCATTCCAATACAATATCTCACTTTCCCATTAGATAAAAAACGAAAATAAAGATAAATGGGAATAATTATATAATGAAGTATCTGCATTTTCGAAGATTAATGTAAACCAATTGAAGTGGGGAAACAGTGATATTAACATTTTATTTTGTTGTCAACAACGCCTTAAAATTAATCCAAATGCATAATAATATATCAGTGTGACCTTAAGGCGCAATTAAATGTGAAGATATTGCACTTTCGGGAAATAACTCAAGCGGTAAACAACTCAATCTCACGGACGTTTTTTCCTACGAATAATGATTCTGGAACAAAAATTTGTCATACATCGTGACCTTTTGCGTCCCTTTGAGTGATCAGTCATTTTAACAATTCGGTTGTTATAGTTGGAAATACCGATCAACTTAATACCAAACGGATATCCCCATTCATAACGAGGATTTTAAGTAAACCGACCTAACTCTTCTACCCGTTTACAAAGCTATATTAACAAAGGGGAGTCAAAAGCATTAATCTTCCATTCCCGTAATAACAAAGAAGTACAAGCGGACTCTTAACAAAAAAAAAAATAACCTAAGCCGAAAACTGGAAAAGTGGCGAGAGATACAAACAGCAGAAAATGGCCGTTTTTACGAAATCTAAAAAAAAAGGACGAAAAAGTTTTTTAAAAAAATAGCGCGTTTAATAAATACGAAACGTATACGGAACCTAAAATTACAAAAAGAAAATGGGAAGGTTGTAGCCGTAGAAAGATTAAAAATACAAAGCAGGAACTAATGACCGTTGGAAATACTAGAAAAAAAGAAGGAAATATGTAAATATGAGGAAGGGGTCGAAATTAATGGCTGAGAAGAGGAACAGGAGTCCCTCCCGAGGGTCGGGGGTAAAAGGGAGTCGGGGGATGAGCCGAGTTGGGATGCGAAAGAATGCTTCCCCCCCCCTCTCCCCCCCTCCCTTCCTTTGAGGAAGATGAAGGAGCGAAGAGGACCTGGCTACTAATTGCTCAAGTCTTTTTACGTCCCACTGCAGAAGCCGTCTCACCCCCTCCCTCTCTCCCTCCCTCCCTCCATCACCTTCATCACTCACCCCCTCTTTCCTTCTCAAATCTCCCCCTCACTCCTTTCCCCATCCCTCTTCTTGACCGGAGTTGGAAAAATCCTTCCTCCCCTCTTTTCCCCATCCTACATCCCTCCAGGAACCCACCCACCCTCCATTACGCCCATGCCCTTTGTGTCTTCCAATATCTGGCTCCTCTTTTCAACACTCATTTGTTTGAGAGCCATCCGTCCGTTCTTTCCGTTTGTGCGAGTGTTCGACTTTATTTTTTCATGTTTTTTTTTGGGGAGTGAGGTATGAGTTGTGCAGGAGGGAAAAAAATTAGGAGGGAGGTTAAAAGAGGGTCTGGCCAATTCCGGCTCTCGCTCTTCTTGTTTACGCGCCTGAAGGATTTGACTTTTGGCGTACATATTTCCGCGACGACTGCACGCAGGCGCTCGTTTTTTTTCCTTTTTTTAAAATTTAATTTTAAATTTTGTATCCCAAAAGAGATAAACTGTTTCATCTGACGGTTTGATAATGCGTTGAACGCACGTGTTTTGATTCGTATTTGCATTTCCGTTATCTTGCCTATATTTAACACTCGTACAACGCGCCCTCAAAGGGGAGGCGAATTGATTAACGGTTCTATCCTTGTTTGCGTAATCTTGGGCATACAAATTTGCTTGCAAGTTAAAGATGTTCCAATAAGGTAAATTAAGCGATAAAACGATTCTTGAACGAGAGTTAATACAATATTTGAACAAATATGGCGAAAATATAAATATTCTAGTGCTATTTAGATCTCTTTTCTAGCCGTTTACAACTAGTTCCAATAGTTATACGGATGTTGATAAAAATAAATTTATTTTAATGCAGTATGATTTTTCTGAGGCTTGAAATAATAATAAATATAGTCGTTAATTTTTTTTATGAAAAAATACATTTACTATGGTTTATGCTTTCCACGACTTATGTAATAATTTCATCGTAAAGGTGAGATTGGAAATATATGGATTTATTGTGAATGTTAAAACTGAAAAACGTATATAAAATTTTTCTATCACCAATATATCTTAAATGGAAAATGGAAAAAAATGAGCAAAAATATATAATACATCGTGCAGCGAAGTTACGATATTTCATTTTAATTAATATACTTTTGACGGAAAAATCTAGGCAAAGTACACAATAACGATTCGAGTCATATATTTTTTGTATTTCTCACTCTCTTTTTAAAGCAAATTAAAAAGTTAAAAGCACATTTCCATAAGAAGTTTGCTAGCAATAAGTAAAACTAAGTGGTTTGGTAACTTGTATTCCTTTCTAATAAGCGAGCAGATTTACAAATCATTTTTCTTAAGTTTTAATCAACACATAATGTTAAAAGTAACGAAATGTATAAATTAAATAAAAATGTTTACAGTGGTGAATAGAGAATATTTATATAGTTATAGAAGAATATTATATTTTTATTACTGAAATTAATAATAATATATAATAAAATTAATAGAGAAAAATTACACACACACACACACACGCACGCACGCACGCACACACACACATATGGTTATTTAGAAATTTATGGCAATTCATCGATTGTTCGTAATTTTTATAATAAAAATAAGTGCGGAAAATGCTTTTATTGCAAATGTTCAATAATAGAAGGCTTTATAGTTGTAAGCCTAATATTCACTTTTTGAATAATCATTGCGAAAATTCGCAAAAAGAATTATTTAAATTCTCTGGATAAAACAATACTACTCCGTGGTTTAATATTTATAATAAATTATTTTTCAGGTCTCACTAGAATTAAGTACCATATTTGCCGTCGTGTACTATACCAATCGGAAAATACTAATTAAAGGATAAAGTGACCACAAACGATGCGTAAATTTCCAATTTTACTCCCGTCAGATACGACGTCGTTATAGATTAATATAAAAGCGTGTTTTAGTAATTAATTCTACCGTTAAGCATGTTCGTTATTGAAAACGGATAGAGGCGATTAAAAACTTACTTGGCGTGAAATATTTCTACCTAAAAATGAATTAGACATATAGCCACGAAATTCAACTCATTAACGTAAATTACCGGTTCAACCAACCCTGAACATTTGTAACATGATATATTTTTTTACAAAATTGATCACGGAACGTATTCTTACAAAATCCAGATTAAAACAAAGTCGCGATAATTGACGCGCAAAAATTAAAAAAATTCACCCCTCGCGAGAAAATAAATCATCAACGCCTTTCCAAAACTATCTCCCGGGAATATACGTAAAAAATGTACAGATCACCGGAAATTTTTAAGCGTATAATTAATTTCTCCGACGAAAATAGAGGGAACACCTCTTCGGGAAGCGACAGTGGAAGCAAAGTAGCCAAGGAAAAAAATTCCCAAAGAAAGAAATGGATGAGGGGGTATGAGGGTGGAGGGGTGTGAGAGGGGGGGGGGGAGGGGGGCGGTGAACGTGAGATGAAGGCGTTCGCACGTGGATTATTTTGATCCTCCCGCGGTCCCTATAAGTCCCCTACCCGCCCACGCTTGTTACGACATCCCCACACCGCTAGCCTCAAGCACTCTTTCCTTTCTCTCTCTCTTCTCTACCTCCTTAAAAAATCCCTCCCCTTCCTCCTCTCCTTTCCATTGAAACATTCCCGAGCCACTACATTTTAAATTCATTCCTCCGCCAGTTTTTCGCCGGGCGTTAATTAGGCCGAGCGAGAAATCTTCCTTGTTATTACTGGATGGCGCGGGAAGAAGTTTGTCATTTTCAGCGCATTTGGAAAGGTGAGCGTTGCGTGCGACAGGAGGAGAAGGGAGGAAAAGGAAAGGGGGAGGGAAAAAGGGAGGAGGAGGGAGGGAAAAAGGGAGGAGAGAGGGAGGAAAGAAGGAAAAGGGAGTGTGTCTTAATGTAAGCGGTATATGGATGCGAGGATCCTTAAGGGTAAGTGTGGATTCAAGCACTAGGGTGCGTTAAGAGAGAGAGATAGAGACAGAGAGAGAGAGAGGGGGTGTATAGTGGGAGATACACAGAGAAAGGGAGAGAGAAAAAGAGTTTTGCGTGTTGGATTCAGGATACAAAATGGGTGTTTATCTTTCGCTTTTTTTTTTTAAAGATGAGAGCTAATGCAGCGAATGGAGGCGGAAGAGAGGAGCGACAACGAAGTACGTTAACTCGCGCGCGCGTGTGACGCTAACGAAATGTTTGTCGGGGAAGGAAAAAATCGAGGGGTGAAAAAAATATTCCCAACGGTGAGACGAATACCCGGAGCGCGCGTATTTAAAAGAGCGCGAGGCCGTCTTCATCATTTGGTTATGGTCTCGAGGGAGTTATTTCGTCTTGAATAATGTTTTTAGACCTGAAAATTTTGTCAGACAATAAAGGGAGACGTATTTTTCGTACCCGGATGGTTTGGGCGTGTTGGTAATTACCGCCCGTGTTTCCTTTTCATTTCGCGACGAACGTATTATCTCTTTAGGTCCTTTTATTTCGGAAAAAAAAATCCAAGGCGTCTGTATGCGCGGCAAAATTGTAAATTCCATTCGAAATTACCGTTTTGCATTCACAATGAGTTGAAATGCGAAGACGTGAATGCTTTCGGAAAACAAATGACACCAAAATCTTGGGACGAATGAATGAATGAATGGAAATGTCTCATCGGAAGGTTTCTCGGGAAAAGAAGGAACGGAAAATAATTAAAACAAATGGTCCGCCGTGGCAGAGATGCGTGACATTCATTTTCGAAATATCATAGTTTTCTATCGTTTTTAAAGGCTTTTTCTTGGGAGAAAATAAAATACGAATACAGAAACTGAAGTTTTTTACACATCGTTAGTTTTGCGGAACTAAAAGCTTTAAAAAGAATAATTCCATCAAGACTACTAAATTAAAAAAAACACGTATAAATGATATATTCCTAAGAGGTAAGTATTCGTTAAACAGGATCAGGAAAAATGCTCCACAACTCTCAATGATAGCTGAAGATGAATTTCCTATTAACGGGAATGGAAAATTCCATCAAAAGTCTCATTAAATTACGAGAGAAACCAGATACATTGTATAAGATGATTAAATGGCACAAGGCGACCCCTACTTACTGGAGTTTGTAAGAAAGTGATAATTGCACACGTCTATTTAGATCTAAAAATGCTTTACAAAATTCTAAATCATCGTCAGCATCCTAAGTATGGTGTAAGACATTTACTTGTATCCTTATACAAATAGGAAGAAAATAATATCCTCTCTTCTCAAAATCTTTCTGGTTTATATCCCCGAATTATCAATATTGGGGTCCAAATTAAGAAGAATAAGTGGATTTGAGATTTTAAACTTTTCGCATGATAAATCTAATTCAATTCAAAGGATTGGCCAAATTGACATAAATGAACTTTTAAAAAAGAATATCGGATTTAGTAAAAAAAATTAGTGATCAAAGCATCAGAAAGTGTTTTGCGAATTTGTGAGTGAAGGTGATTAAGGTAATTTTATAATATCCTACTTTTCCATAACGTCCCTAATTGGTGAAAATATAAATATCAGTAAAAACTCAAGCCCGAAAGATCTCAGAAGTATTGAAAAAACAGTTAATGTGACTCTGACACAACATATTTTGAGAAAGTTAAACTCTAAAGGCTACGGGGATGATATTCTTGCCATGCGGATACAGCCAAAGCGATAATGGTGACATTAGTGACCGCGATGCAAACTGAAAACAAAAAAATGACTAAAATACCTATAAAATAAACAGATTAACAGCATCCAGCATCAAAACCTCTCCTATGAAGATACGATGAGAATCGTGTATTTTTATCTACTATTTCAAGACTTAAGGATCCAAAATAGCCAAGAAGATTAAGACAAATTGAATATTCTTCCACAGTTTACGAAAAGAACGTTTTAATAAAGTTTCAATGGACGCTTATCTTGATTTAAAGGTGCAGGATAATTCATCCACGAGTCAACATTAAAAATTCATATAGAATTAAGAATTGTATTAATTTTACCAACAAAACCAAATGAAGAACAAGACATGTTATCGAAAGAGTGACACAAAGGTACAAATAAAATTTCTTCGAAATTCGTAAATAAAAAAAATACATTTTATCAAAATAAAAAATATGTTCACATAATAAATATTTTTCCGTGAACTGACCAAAGGAAGAAATAACTAAGTTTTTTATTATAACTGTAAATAAAGAAATACTTTATGAACATACAACTACGATGCTAGAGAAAATCAATGTTCGCTAGTTAAAATATTTACAAAATTCGCTCTGTAAATTACATCCTACAACCACAAAGTGGATAAATAATGACGAAATAATGCATAATCTACGAAACTGAATTTTTCTAAAGAATTCATTACAAACATTCTTCCTGTTGTTATTGTGGGACCTTGTAACTTCAAACGACTACCAGCGCTAGTAGGCTTCTTAGTCTAAATCACAAAGCAAGGGAGGAGATAAACCCTGTGCCGGCATTAGCCTACTCTTAACGAGAAACACCAAGGGGACCAACAGCTTTACGTCCCTTCCGAAGGACGGAGCGCTGATTCGCGTGCTCTCCTATAAGCACGCAAATAGGGGGCCGCTAAACCTCCGAAAAAACCCTACTTTCGCAGGATCATTCTTCCTAAAATTTCCGTGACGAGAATAGATTTCACCTACGTCTTGGACACCAGCAGTTATCTAGCAGGAAGGTTCATTACTTGAGATACATTTTCGAAACAAGCTGAAAATTACTCGGTTTTTTAAAGGGTAAAAAGATAGACCTGTGTGTGTAATGAAAATTGAGCTCTCTGCGGCAGTTAAAAGCATCATTTTTCACAATAACCACCTACGAGATGCTGTAATGAGTTTACGAGTTTTCACAGCGCGCAAAAAAATACGATCTCTCTCTCTCTCTCACTTCCACTTTCCCGGCATCGAGAGAGTAAAAAGTTGAACACGTATTTTTTTACGACGCCGCGGGTAACATCGACCTCGGATTCTCACTCCATCCTCCCTACCAACGTCCCCCTCATTTGCTCAAACTTCGCGAACGCGACGAAAAAGTCGAAAAGATTTTCACCTTGCTAAAGAAAAATTGAAATTTTACCAATAGAAGGTTATTTTGAAGATTCCCAACGCTATCAATTTGAGTGTCCGATCGAGTTTTTCGAGCCAAAAAAAATGTGTTAAAAACTTATTCTCGATATGTGGCTGGATGATGGCCCGGATGACTCCTTTGCCAGAAAAACACTCGTTTTCCGCCGGGGTTGTTAACGATGACGGACTTTCCCTCGCGACATGAATAATTCGTCGCCAACGGGGAGAGGGGGGGGGGGGGGGGGATTCCCATAAGCCCGTGACATTATAATCCTCATAAACACGAATTAAAATCGCCCAAAAGAAAAAATAGTCACCCGATTTTTCATTTAATTTATGAGAATGCAAGCTCCGAGTCATTTTCGTCAGGAAAAAAAAAGAAGACATTGGCCATAAAAAATAAAAAAATAAATAGGCGCCCGATGAGATCGCGCACGGTCATTTTCGAACGTAAGCCCGCTTCCCTTTCACTCTACTAAATTATTCGGGCATATAATAGCGCCCGAAACTGATTTTACACGCCTCCGTAGTTCATTACATTCGCTATTGTTTTCCAATTCGACCCTAAATTCCTTTCTCTCCCTCCCTCTTTATCTTCTCCAATCTTTCCCACCGTTCTGCAATTTTACTCTTTTATTCTCTTCTTCTTTTTTGTAGCTCAGAACAAAAATAATACCCTCACACACACACACCCTCTCTCTCTACAAAAAACTCTCCCTTTGAAGAAGGAATGTATTACGTCAACTTGACATTCTTCGGGCGAAATGGCCGGAAAATTTTAATCAGCAAAACCGCGTAGTATAGAAGCGGGCTGAAGTAAGGAGGGAGGAGAGAGTGGGGTCACCAAGGGTAGGGAGGGAGAGAAAGTAGAAAGGGAGGGTGAGGTGAAAGGAGCGTGGGATTGGTTGAGGGATGCTGAAAGGTCACAAGGGATATTAAAAAGAATGACCTCGACTATCGTATAGGGATGGAAAACTACAAGGGGAAAAAAAACCAAAAGGTTTTCATTTTTGGAGACTAGCGGTATAAATTATTTAAAAAAAAAGGGTTTCCGAACAAAGGGAACGAGAAAAGATAAGGGAAAAAAGAAATAAATACAGCATCGCTGGGCGCAAAAAAGAAAGAAAAGCTTCGTTTTCATCGAGTTACGAGGAACTGTGAAATTTTGGCGGGTGAGATATCTGCACGTGTGCGGCTGTATACTCGTATTAATGGTCATATAGAAGACGCTAAAAAAACTCAGATCTCTATTTCGAGGTAATGATGATGACGTCATGGGGAAAAATCGACAAATAAACGTGCGCGATTTCGGTAAATGTAAAAATCAAAAACTATTCCGGCAAATCTTGAAAAATCGAGCGCATGATCTTATTTTTAATACAATTTCAATTCCACGATTCTCGAACAAATATCACGTTTAAAATTATAAACGGAAAAACCACAAAAATAAACTCGACTATGGAAATTTCTCATTTAATCTTAAATGAGAATTGTAATTTTGCGTAAAATAAAATTAAAAATCGGTTTTTGGAAACTGGATCATCCTGAATTGTTACAGAAGAATGTGATTAGATGTAAAACGGCTGAAAATTATAGAAGATGATTAATTAGAATCGTATATTTATATATAATCAACGTTTTGAGGACTTTTTAACTTTACGTTAAATGAAGTTGAAGATAAAAAAATTCATACAGTCGCCCAATTGGTTAAAGTTCAAAATACCCTTAACGCAGCAGATGATGCAAATAAATTTCCAGGAAACAAGGGCAGAAGAGCGCGCAGCGTAGCATAAATATGCGCGCTTCGTTACAGTCTTGTATTTGAGGGGCATTAGCCGGGGAAAAAAGGAACATGATGTAACGCACCATAATGCGGTAAATTAGCTCGAAAGCTCAAATGAGGAAACGATATTCCAGGCATTCACGGTAATTAAATTTCTTAATGCTGAAGTTTAATTCTAGGTAGTGTTTCCATTTCTAGACTTCATCCAAATACATTCGGCAGGAGAGGAGCTTTTATACGAACACCGAAGGATGCTAAAGGGCATATGAACATAACCGATAAACAGTTACAAGAAGATATTTAGGCGTGAATAATTATTCCTCCGTCGCCTCAAAGTGATTCCTTGCATCATCAACTTTTACTGCATTTAACATAAACACAAAGCGTGTTAATCGCGACGTGAAAATCCAAAAACCATTAAAATTACCATAGCCATCGGGTTTCATTTTAATTGAAGGAACGCAAAGGACTTTTATAGTGATAATATAACGACCCCTCCACTGCATGATGCTGTCTCAAGAATGTACTCACGCCAAAAAAAGGTGGCAAGGGCAGAAAAATGAGCTGGGATAACACGATTAAAAGCCCATAATTTTACACATCATTTATTTCGGTATTTTGCGACCTCTTTTGATGCGAAACAGGGTAACGAACGCCGAATCCTTAACAAAGGAAGAAAAACTTATCTGCCTATTACCACAGCACTTTCTCGCTCACCTAAACACGAACCCTTCCTTAAAATTTTAATGGTGTAAACATCTAACCACGGCATTAAGTCATCTGGCGTTTTTCAAACGGTTCTGGATCTCATTTCATAGAGTCTATAGGGTAGGCGCTTTGCTAAGCGACTATTATGTACTGACATCTGAGGCAAAAATAAGAGCCACAGTCACTCGCTTAGGTTTTGTAGGTAAAACACTTGGGTTTCATATTAACGTTTTCTTTCTCCAAGGCCTCAATCGGATGTGAGGTGAAAACTCTTCAAAACAGAACGCCCTTAATCGTTTGCTTGTAGTCGACGTTGTTTCCACGTGCGTGCGTCCCATTACCCATGGATTCTTTTAATTAAAAAATCTGATAAGGCCAACACATGACTTTCTCCATATTTGGGGTATAGATATTAAAATTATTATGAATAGCATTATAAGGCAAAATTATTATTTCGTAAAAGAATACAGTCGTCCTTATTGCCGTAAATTAGGTATATTTTGAATATGTGTACAGAATTCACCGCTACATGGTGGTGGCGCTGTATACTGGACATTACGAATAAGCAAAATATTTCCGAAATGGATGGTTCTACGAAAATTTGTTTCAGACAAGACTTGGAATAAATATTATTCTCTAAAATTTGGTCCTCACGAAGATTACCAATAACGACGTTTTTAAGGTGATATTTGACGGAAACCGAAAAACCGATTATTTATAAATAATTCCTAAACAATAACTGATATGGAAAATTGTTTCAAATAAAAGTTGTAGGAAATTACATTCTCTATAATATTTGTATCGAGTTGTACATACAATAATGATGTTTTAACGGAGAAATATCGCAAAAACCGAATCGGGTTTCTAATAAATCTGGACTTCCGGTTAACCGGTATTGTCCAATAACTAATCAACTCTTTGTGATCATACCAAAGTGTAACATATGAAATTTGGTAAGGATATGGCCAGTACTTTTCGAGTTAGAGCGCCCACAATCATATACACACAGACATCATTCCGAAAATGGTCTAAACGTGTTCTAGGGACCTCAAAACATGTATTTCCGTTGAAATCTCGAAGGCGATTTTTTTCATGAAAACAATACTTTCTCTATACTACGTATATGGAGAAAGTAAAAAAGAGCGCATATTACAAGAAAATATAAATGCCCGGAAAAATGAAATTCTGAAAATAATGTGAACGATATGTAAAGGTTTCAAAAGCATATGAGTAACAATATATAACTAGCTCTAATCCAGAGAAAGTTTGGGCAAAAATAATGACATTTTAATGTTCTATTTTAGATATCAAGTTAATGCAATGATAAAGTGAAATAAAAAATTCGTTTAAAAAATAATTTGAGGTGATAATGAATATTCACAATTAAGTCATCGTCGATCGGTAAACATATTAACTGAATGGCTTCAGCGTCCAAAATAATGCTAGTATCGATATTAAAAAGTTCCAAAAAACTGATAGGAAAAATACGTACCGCGTGGGAATCTAAATCTCGAGGTAAGGTTGCATTTTATTTCCAGGACTATAAAATATCCGCAGCAAATTGTAATGCTTAGTGAATCAACCAATAATAATGCCCTGGTCAGCAAAGCTGTATCTGTGTATATTAATAATGATATATGTTTGTAATTTCGTTTGTAAATCCGTCACGTTCAACTATACGTACTACCGGCGGCATAAGATCCAGGGACATAAACATCATCTATCAGTATCGCTGGGACAGGTAGCTGCATTTTTGTCGAAAGAATGAGAGGAAGAAATGTAATAGGAGAGAGAAGGTAAAGTATTTTTATTTATATTTAATACTTTACTTTTTCACTCCTGTCATTTTAATTGACTAGTACTATCAACACACTAGTATTATCATAATAAATGATCCAGCGATAGCTCGCAATCGTTTGTTTCCCAATGACGAGGTAAATGTTTTGGTATATCGTGCGCTGAAGCAGTCTGGCGTTACAAAGGTGAGGAGGGGAAAGAGGAACAGAAGCTGACACAAAAAACGTTTAAAAGGAAGAGAAACTGTAACGAGAGAAAGGAGCAGTCAAGTTCCCCATCCAAAGACGTGGAAATGTTCAGATGCTTGGAAAGACAATCAGGACAAAGGGTATTAAAATACGCAAAAAAATCGGAACTCAAAATGCTGACAGAAAAATGATTAGCGAGACGCTAGCCGCTTTAAAAAAATTCTGGACTTAAAGAAACGGCTTTATTTTCACTAAAAACAGTAAAACTTTCTGGTAGGGGAAAAATTAAAATTGTGAAAGATTACGTGAGCCTCTGTATAATCTTTTAAATTGCGAAAAAAGGCTAATCTAAAAAAAAAAAAACTAGGAAACGAACCGATCGTTCGTAATATTTGCGAAAGCAAAAAAATTAGCACGGCGAAATTTTCCCGATTCTTTCTCTCGGAACAAATTCAATTTCACTTCCGTTTCTCGACTTGCTTTATTTTATACAATTTAATTTTGTTTTAAAGAGATATAAATTCCACGTCTCCTTATAACATTAATAATCAACAAGAGTTTACGACATAACTCAAAAACACGTCAGGTGAATGGGGAAGAGCAGGTAAAAAGAAAGAGAAACACGCGTCATGAAGTGAATGAGATAACTGAGACATAACGAGATGGAAAAGAAAAAGACGGGAGTATAAAAAGGATAATGGAAAACAATCTTTGGGAGGGATTAATTTTATACAATTGAGAACGCTTTATTCATAATTCAACCCTAAAGGTTGAGTGGTTATTTACGCATGTATTCATATATTGTTGTATTTTTCCCTCGCGTTCACCTTTATTTAGACATTTATATTATTTTCCCACGAAAGAGTCTTTATATTTTAAAGCGAGTTTCGAACTAATTTATCCTATTAAATCTATTGTACGCGTTTTTTAAAAGACGAATTGAAATGAGTGACCGCAGTGTTTAGAATTTTCTCAAAAATAGGAGAAAATTTTTAAAAACATCTTATAATCCGCAACGCTAACTTTTAAAAGGAAGACACGTAAATGATTCTAGAATGATCTTTTTTTATTTTCAAGGACTATTTCGCGCCTTCTCAATTATTTAGAAAGGCGTTTAATCCATATTAAAGGTCAAATATAATTCGCTGTACTGATAAGTGATTCCACTTGGACCACACTGAGTTAGAATTCTTACAAGTGTCTGAGTAAGATAACTCTCTTGGAAAATATGGCACAAGTAAAAGCCCGTAACACAAAGGTTGTATCCCCAGATGTCATACTCGAAACGCTAGATAATTACAAAATAGATATGTCCATGTTTAAGGAACATAAGATGGTACGTGATTCATTACATAATAAATCATCAAAACCTAGTATTAAATCAGTAAAATGAAAATACATTACCCCAATTGAGATTTGAAAATATTTCATCGTATTTTAAGACGGTATGATGTTACATGTACAGAAAAATGCCATAAGCTAGGCTCTCTACCTAATCAGTTAGTACACACATAAAAACCTGGAAGTAGTAGCATATATGAAGACGAATAAATTAATTGATTAATTAAATGTAGTACTCACTTTGTATTAAGCTATGTGGGTTTCAAACCATTCTAACGTCTTAAAAACGGTGACTGGTACTTACCTAGAATGATAAAAATAAGAAATTGTATGAAATTACACGACAGCACGGGAAAACTTACATCTGAAGGTAAAAATTAATCAAGTATAACATTAAAACTTTTATGAGATTATATCTGTTAAATGGAGCAACAGCATCACACAACATAAGGAAAGTATACTATATTTAAGTGAATGCCCAGTGAATTATAGATAAAAATAATCGCTAAACAAAGAAAATTCAATCACATTTTTTATGGATAAATAAGAAGTATTAAAGCAAGTGTTTCTTACTCGCTCACACAATTACAACAGGGATCGATCGATAATTTTAATCGGGAAATAATTTTTAAATGGAAATATATAAACCTCTGCACCGATGTACGTGCTTCTCTTACGGAGTAATAATAATGGGATAAAAATAACTTTTAAAATTACAGTTTTTACAATTTCGGATTTTGACCATCGGTTGTGACCAAAACCATATTATCGTGCAAAACTTTCAAGTCTCTACCATACCTAGAAGTGACTTATCCTATATATTATTTCTGAAGATCCGTCCGTCTCCCCCCTATCTCGAAAACCGTTTGCCGTAGAGATTTGCAGTAAACTGCGTTTTGTTTCTACAGGCCAGGAGGTCCCTAGAAAACTATTCTCAATTTCCTAAAGTCCCGGGTTCGATTCCAGGAGATAATTATATGTTCCCATAAGTTTTCACGAGATTTTCGATTATTCAGAGTGCAAGGTTTTTTTTCCTTTATTCACTAAAATTCCTAAATATAACCGATTTTCTCCGTTTTTGATTTATTCGACGGCTAAAACTCTAAATTATCTTATTCTTGCAATGTTTATATCCTACGCGGTGGAAATTTTCGGAAATACACAACTGTTTTCGAAAATTTTCCGATTTTTTGTTCTCCTTCGGGACGTTGCCAAGCCGACCTTAATTGTTGCCTCTGCTTCAATTACCATCGATTAAACGTTCATATTGACGTAAAAATGGAATCCTTAAGTTACTAAGATCATTATTCGCTACATTTTTGCTTTAATTAAAGTTTTATTGTTATAAATATAACAATGGATGAATTCATTAAGATAATGATTTAATTCGAGAACATTCAGTAAGATTATTTTCGGTGACTAGGACGCGTTTATCATAGATTGTGGTAGAAAAGCATATTTATTTTTTAATACTGTATCTGAGTATTCTACCTTTTGGAAATACCAAATGTGTTTGTTTTCGTGACTGAAGCGACCCCTGTCAGTGGAAATACGCGTAAGACTCTGCCATTTCATTACGAAGGCTTTGGCGAGGAGGAATCTTCCTAAACCCCGGTAAGTTTATACACCGCATTATTCTACAATCAACTGTTTCAGCGTTTACTTTTTTAATACTTTCGCCTGGCTTAAGTGGATAAATAATTATTTTTTGTGGCGTCGCTTTTACAACAGTTATGTTTTTGATTGATTAAGTGGATGACATTTCCTGTAAATTATAGAAAGTTCACATCTTTCTTTTCCCAATATTTGCTTTCTTTGAGGTGTTAATTGTGAGTTATCCAGTTACAACAACAAGAGAGAGAAAAAAAGCTTATATGAATGAATTTTGTTGTATGTGATAATCGCTAAAGAAGATTGATTTTAAGAATCTCTCACAACTTATTTCTGAGTAATAAGGTAAAGTTTTCCTCCATTTCATTATGAGCAAAATCTCTGAAAATAGAAACACACGTAGAATAAATGTGAAATGATTTTTCAGTCACCCTTTAAGTGGATAGAGATATAAACCTTAAACCACGCTCTGCCACTTTATTACGAAGGCTTTGGTCAGAAGGAATCTTTCTAAACTCCGGTAAGTTTTAAATCCTTTGTATTATTTTACAATCTACTGTTTAAGTAGGTAATTTTTTAATAGTTATTCTTCTGTTTCCTCATTTCACATCACTACAGTTTATGCCTGTCGCGTAAGAATCTTCCGATCACTAATCATTTCAATTTAATTACTGTGCCGCATCAATTTACTCTCTACCATAAATTATAAAATACAGATTTCTGATTACCTACGGATAACATTTTTTTTAATATGCGCACACTGCCTTTCCCTCAGTGAGATTCTAACACCTAACCTTACATTGGGAGTCAAATATCTAAGTATCCTATACTGTGTAAATTCACTGCTAGAGTAAAATATGAATTATTGACATCAACTTATTTTACAAAGTTATTAATTTTTTTATGAATCAATTTAAAATTAAACGCGCAAATTTTGCGCGGGCTCAGCTAGTCTATATCTATAACAGTCGACCGTCCGTCCCACCCTGTATCTCAAAAGCCGTTGGTCGTAGAGATATGCGGTAAACTGCGTTTTGTTTCTACAAGCTAGGAAGGCCCATAGAAACTATTCTCATTATCATAAAGTCCCGGGTTCGAATCCAGGAGACAATTATATTTTCCCATAAGTTTACACGGGATTTTCGATTTTTCAGAGTGCAAGGTTTTTTTTCCTTCATTCATTATAACACGTAAATATGGACCGATTTTCTTCGTTTTCGCTTTACTCGACGGCTAAAACTATACTTTCTTATTCTTGCGTTGTTTACATGTTACACGGTCGAATCATTCAGAAATAAGCATTCTTTTTCGAAATTTTACGGATATTTCGTACTCTTTCCGGACGATGTCAAGGCGACCGTCATTGTTGCCTCCGATTCAATTAATGCCAATTAAACCTTCAAATAGGTGAAAACAATAGCGTTATTCGCTTCGCACTTTGTTTAAGCATCGAAATTATTGCTGTAGCAATGTCAACATTTATACATAGCAACATAAATATTTACGGATAATTATTCAGTTTCTAACGATTCAATCAAAGCAGTTGAATCTTCCTATCAGCGTTTGAATGCTAGAATCTTATCTCTTTGTAAGTAGAACCACTATATTATACGCATAAATTTAAAATTAAATGAGAATAGGGACACAGGTTATTTTTTTAAACACATTACATGGTTATCTTCTCTTCAATGATAATCTATATAAACGGTTGCATTTATTGTTATATAAAAAAGGACATATATTTGAAAAAAAGAAAAACATAAAAGTTCGCGATCAGTTACTGTGTAAGGAAATGCATTTTTATAGTTAAATGTGAATTATTGAGATCAACTTATTTTATATACTTCATCATTTTTTATAAATCAATTGAAAATTCACCGCGCAAAGACTGCGCGGGATCAGCTAGGAATTTATATTCTCCTCATTCTCCTATATCCTCCTATGTAAGAAGCAGAAATATACAATTATAGATATGGAGGAGCGGTAAGAGGATATAGAAGTGGATGTAAGGGGAATAGGAAATGCCTGAGGATCACATCCTGGCGGGAGTTGAAAAGAGAAATTGATGCACAGAGTTAGAGGCGAAACGAGAAAACGCGAAGGTTGGAGCTTAAGAGAAACGAAAACGTGAGGAAGGAATAAAGGAGAGTGAACGCGAGGAAAAAATGACGGAAAAAGGAATAAAAAATCATAAGAACACAGGAACACAGCCAAGGAATGCCGCATTGAAAAGGCCCCTTCATTCAGACTCTCGCAGTTCAATATTGGTCCGAAATAGTTTCGAAACTTGATATTAATTACGGTGTTAGCGAGTGATTTTTACGACAGAAAGTGGAAGAAAAATACTGGGTGCGGCATTTCAAACTTGAAGATCTCCAACCACGTACGCTATTTTACGTTTTTCGGTAATTTCATTCCAAAACACAGACAAAAATAATAGAGGGTAGAAGGTATTTATAGGAAAATGTACGCCAAGATAAAAGTTTGAAATGCTTGAAGCGAAAAATATAAATGAAGTTGTAATTGCGCAACGTAAGATTGCTGAAAGTAGGCCGAGAGAGGTTTAAAACGTTCATATCTTCGAAAAAAATCTCTAAATCTTCATCTACAGAAGATAATGAGATATAGATATGACGCAGACTAGAGAAAATAATTTTAACCGGGAAAAAATGCAACTAGAGAAGAGAGAGGAGCTTAATTAGAACAACATGAGAGAGACGGAAGAAAAGGGTAGGTGAAATTTTGAGGAGAATAAGGTTCTCGAAGAAGATCATAAAAGGCAGGATGTCAGGAAAGAGGCTAACAGGTAAAAAGAAAAAAGAATAGAAATTTTTGAAGTTTATAAAGGTTCCTAGCTATGAGAAAACGTAGCTTTGAAATCGATAGAGTATGGGAAGAAACAAAAACCAACAAAGACGCATAAAACTCATGCTAATGCTAAAGTTAGTTAATCATCAAGTCCTCATTTAATTTTGAACATAAATAGCGTTTAAAGGCTATATTCACGAATGCATATAGTAAGTTAACTACACAAGCAAAAAAAAGTTGTGAAACTATGTACATAATTTTAGAGAAGCGAATATATTGTATAGGCTGCACAGCCAAGGAGAAAGGAAAAAGTGAATGTTACACTGAAAAAAATAATGGAAAAAGGAAGAAAATTAATATTAACGTGAGAGAGAGAGAGGGAGGGGGGAGAGGGATAGAGAGAGAGAAAGAGAGAGAGACAGAGAGAGAGAGAGAAGGGGAGAGGGATAGAGAGAAAGAGAGAGAGGGGGAGAGGGATAGAGAGTGAGAGAGAGAGCTTTTGAAAAGAAACGAAAAGGAAAAAAAGAGTGACCAAGAGATAAGGAAGCTTCTTTTTCGTAAAAAGAATGCGCATTATGAGTTCTGGATATTAATAAGGAAGAGAGCAATTACTTAAAGCAATTCCGGAAAGAAACAAACGAGTAAAATAAAGCAGAGGAAATTCAAACAGACAATACGAGAAGGATTTTTAAATAGCGAGATTCGCAAAAAATGTGGCCAGGGCTTAGGTAGGGGCAGGAGTTGACGGAAGAAAAATTAACAAGTTTAGGGGCAATGGAGAATTGGATCGGGAACAACCGAGTGTAATTTAACACAGCTTCTCTCAAAAAAAATAATGCTACATTTGGCTTTACTTTGTTTTGTCCATTTTTCAGCGGTTTATTTCCCATTCGTCATGTATTTAACATATTTTAACCGTCTTGTTTTAATGTACACATAAACAAAACTGGCCTAGAGATGCTTTTAATAAATCGTCTTTTATTCACAATTTTAGCTTCTCAGCATAAAGGGATTCATGCTGCTAACGGTAAAATTAAGGTAAAGATAGAGAGGATCTGTAATTTAGTCTTACAGCGGACAGATGGGTGGGGTGGAATGGAGCAACGAGTAAGTTTGTCTCCATTAAAAATTAAAACACGTGAAGTAAACATAACGACGGAAAAGGGAGTGATGGACGTAGGCATTAGATTTAAGGGAAAAAAGCACCTGAAATTATTTTATTTTAACGACTTTACATTTTTACAAGTATATAATATAGTTCTAATGGAGAGTTACAATCGCTAAAAAACAATTAGATAATTAATAAAATCCTGGAAATTGTAAATGCGGGAAAGAGGAATGACCTCCTGAATACGGATTCTTCCTGAATATACGGAGAGGTTGGTAACCCTAACAACGATGATCTGGGTTGACAGATGGAGGGAAGGTTATCAAACGGAAATTAGAAGACATATATATGGATTAGAAGAGGTAAAGAGAGAGAATTTGAAGGATGGAGAGTACATTAAGAGAGAAAACTGTGCGAGATGAAAATTTACGAGTAATCTGGTGAGATGGAGAGATAGAGGAGTAGGGAGTAGGACAACCGGAGCATAAAGAAGCCGGATGAGATATTAATGAAAATTCGTAAAACGGGGCAGGAATAAATTTCCAATCCATTTGAAGGAAAATGTAATTTCTAAGGATGAATTTCAATAGCTAGTAATGCTATTAAAACCATTCGTTACCTCCCTAAATAACCTTTGAACTTATAAGCCGATTAATATTATGGAATGGGTAAACGACCTTTTTGTAAGCGATGGATTTTATTATTTCCGTCCAAGCGGGAGTCGATGGCAGTTTTGTCGACGAGTCGCAGAACCCGCGATACAAGAGTTACCAAATAAGAATACTTCGATTCTCAGCAAAAATATCTTCATTTTTATAATACTCCAGTATTATGGAAGTATGAAATCACGTGAATTTTATTTTTCAGTCATCGAAATAGACGTGTCATTTTAAATGAAAAAAAATTCTCTCTATAGCTACCAAGTTAATTCTTAGGATCAACTATAGGTGAATCACATCTAATTATAGTTTTCCAGCCAAAATGTGCATCTGATGTTCTTAACCTTTAAAAAGAGAATAATAGTTTAAAAAAATTTAATTATAGATGGGCCCGAAAATTCTTTCTTGAAGCGTGTATAGTATGGTATAGTAACGCTAAACTTTACATTTAAGTGTCAAAGGAGGTGCTTTTCACGCCAAATTGCACTTATTTATATCTACTAAAAAGTTTACGCAGATTTTTTTATTTCAAAACAATTTGGTAGCGCTAATCATATCATACGGCGAATAACAGACGAACCGGAAGAAAAACATCTAAAATATGACCGAGACATACTTGGACGCCAAATTTCTTCGTTCGTTTCAATCCTAAAGCAAGACGAAATCGCGTTCCAATTAGAGCCAAGCGGAACGCGAAACGGAACGACAAAAAAACGCGGAGCGAGCGAGTCAATTGAATTGGTTGGTTATAGCGCGCCGGAAACGTGGTTGAAGAATTACTGGAAATTTAGATGCAGACTGGAGGTCGGAGACAAGGGCGAGAGAAAGGGATGAGAGAGAGATAGCGGATGAAAGAATGGCATAGAGAGAAAGGAGAGAGGGAGAGAGAGAGAGGCGCACACCTACTGTCAACACGGTCCCGTGGCGCGCAGGGAGCATTGTGGCCATCATGGGTCAACCGTCGTCAAATGAATACAGATATAAAGGAAAAAGGGGGGATGGGGGGGCAGATGAGGTTTGGCGGACGTGGTAGAGCGGAGACTAGGAAGGGAGGGAACGGGAGGGACGGGAGGGGGGGAGGCGGTCGAGGTAGATACGGAGCTGTGTAGTGATTCGCGCAGCGGGCACGCCATACCCAAAGCATGTGCGAGGGCTGCCTTGGTTCGTTAAATAGACGGAACATCACAAAGCATTCATGACCATTGTTGGAGCGTGGGGCGGGATGACCGGGAAGGTTAATCAGGAGCCCCGAAGGGAAAGGAAAGGGAACGGGAAAAAATGTCCTACCCTAGCGGTGAGAAAGGGACAGAGAAAGACATACGGAGAAAGAGGAAAGGTAAATTGAGGGTGGAAGAGAATATTTAGAGGGAGACAGAGAAAGGTAGAGGGGGTGAATGAATTTCCCCGTAATTAGGTGAGAAATGGAAGGTAATTTCTAAGCTTCGGTTGGTGGACAAATTGTCAGGATTGCGTGTGTGTGAGAAAGAGAGCAGGTACAGAAGGTATTTTTTTCGAGCTTAGATTTGGAGATAAAGGGAGAGGTAGAGGAGAGAGGTCAAAAGTCAGTATAGAGAGAGAGAGAGATAGAGAGGGAGTTCATATGCAGAGGTCTCTCCGGTAATAGTCGACGCGTATCCCCGTCGGGCTCGTATTCAAGACTTAATGGCGAACGCTGGGAAAATGATTGGAGAGAAGGATAGGGCGAGCTCGGCGGAGAGCATCCAGTTTGAATCGCAGCTCATCACTGCGGGAGGGACGCGGTCCGGCTTGGACGAAAAAGCAGTAGAAAAGAAAATGAAAAAACGAGGTTTCCAAAGAACCGTATGAGCAGCGCTGCTGACTCCCAGCCACAAGATACCGCTAAAACTACTCCAAAAAAAAAAACTAGGCCCCGCTAGATTCATGCGAAAAATAAAGCAAAAAAAAAAACCGCCAAACAAACGAAAAAGTAAAAATGCAAATAAAAAAACTGACTATAACATTTTAATCGATTATCTGAATTTTATTTTCAATGTCAACGTTTTTAATTAATTATAAGCTTCTTCACTTTTTTGTTTTTATATACATTTTATTTTGATTAGTCAAAATCATAGTCAAGGCAGATAGTAATAGTAATAAGTTATTTTCATCCAAGGGACATGTATGTACATGCACAGAACAAGTCAAAAAGAGATGGGAAACCATAAGTCAACATACATAAGCCAAACACATAAGTATACATAAAATACATGAGAATATAGATATGGCCCAAAATATGTCATACATAGGTAACGCGTTTCAAAATGCGTATACTCGAACACAATCATGAAATGTTTTTACACACTCATGCATTACATTTACATCGCATATATTCACCATTTCTTTTTTATTTCGCTTACTAGAGAAATAAATCAATGTATAAATAAATAATACTAGTATAAATAAATACTAGCTGTTTTTGCATCTGAAATTATGTTCTAAATTTTTACGTATAATCGTAAAAAATCCCGAGATTGGAAAATTCCGACGGGATTACAATCCCTAAACGCTCTCGACCTGCCAACCGGGCGAATGCATCGCTTTCGAATGATCCCCCCTCTCCCAGGGATTTAACTTTTTAAAATATATATAAATAAGTAATCCTTTTTTTTTCAAGCCGTGTGAAGTGTTCCGTTACTTGTAACGCTTTGCCGAATCGTATCTGACGGACTTATTTAAAAGATAAAACAGAAAAAGCGCCAGATTTATCCCGTGCTCATTTAAAAAAAATTACTAACGGTTATTGGTGTGAAGGAAACACGCGGTAACTGCGCCGTCCGCGTTTTAAAAATGTTCGGCTAAATTTTTATCGTAATAGCCTTTTACAGGAATGAAAACAATACTCTTGCAGTTACAAAAAAATCTTTCCACGCATGGCTAAAGACAAAACGTTAATAAAAGAAGCTTACCAATGCATGGTGCATTTATAGAGATATACGCTCCGCATTAATTACGTGAACACGAAAATCTTACGTTCCGTCTACCAAAAATTCCACCACCGGTGTTATCGAAGCGGGAAATGCAACTTGTAATCACCTTCATAAGCAGAACAATAATAATGTAAACATTTTAGTTTCAATATACAATATGTTTTTAGATGACCGAATTGATATGACTACGTTAAGCACTGTATGGACATTTTAAAATTTCGATTTAATTTAGTTCATTAAAAAAATAAATTGCTACTCATAAAAATATAGTTTTGGATAATTTCATTTTACCGTTAAGTTAATAAATAACAATTTCGACCCTAAAATATGTTTGTCTGAATTTACCATCAATGATTAACAAAATGCACATCATACACAATTAAAATGTAAGCTGTCGCATATATGGAAATAATGAACACTAAATATTCTTTACGAAACAGGAATTATTCATATCTTTACATAAACAGTACCTAAGCAATTTAGGGACAGAGCTTTATTTCATTTTTAATAACGGAAAAATAAAAACCTCGATTTAACATGATTACGCAGTATACGATTTTTCATATTTAAAAAATGTAGGCTCATAATCGCGAGATAAGGTGGATAATTGTCCCGAGTGACATTTTTCAAACTACGCACAATGTTCGTAATCCCTCCCTTTCCCGCCGCGCCCGACGAAGACAATAATGACTCCGCATACATCTCAGTCCATCTTCACTTATTGCCCATTACGGAGCAAACGACTGTAATTGTTCCCGGGAAACATGCGGAAAGTATCTCAGCAGTGAAATATAAAAATTTGAATGCATTATTGCGACAACTTTTTCGTCCGTGTTACTCTTAAATGGCAATGTACGGCGACGTGCGGCAAGATGTGTCTCCTAAAAATGGAAGAGTTATCAGAGCGCTACGAGAAGTAAAACTACCTAAATATAGGAATTCTAAAATACAGAACAACGATATAAGTCGCGCGCAGTTATTACAAGTTTGCAAAGATTCAACTTTAAGCTATTCTAACGATTATGAGTATTTACCTTGCACATAGGATAATTTCGTCGGGAACAAGAGCACGTAAGATAAAAATCATTTTTTGAACAAAATAGTCTTTGGCAACGACAGCCGCATGTAAATTTACTCACGATTATGAGTATTTACCTTGCATATACGATAATTTGCTGAGATGTTCGTCGGGAACAAGAGCACGTAAGATAAAAATCATTTTTTGAACAAAATAGTTTTTGGCAACGACAGCCGCATGTAAATTTACTCACTGGCGAATCTACAATTTAAATGGAAATGATTCTAGCGAAACGCCAGAATCCATTCCACTGCAATGATTTTTTCCCCTATTAAAACAAAAAAAATACTGGACGAAAAATGGGAAGACATTTAACTAATACTTCCTCAGAATCTTCAAAATTGAAATTTTCCGACAAGTAATTCTTAATTGATTTTGCGAACCGAATTGAAATTCACCCGGATAATGACTCCATTCTCATACCCAATGCTTCAAAATTCCACTTCCTCGGAACTCAGAGAGTGAGAGAGATGAAAAAGCAAACGATGAAAGTTGCTGCAGGATTCTATAGACCGTGAAACGAAATGATGATTAATGGAAAGTCCAAAAATCGATTCGATCTCACAAATACATGGCTTGGCGGAGTTTATTTCGTATGCTTTTTTTTTAAAATCGAAGTTGATTTTTCGCGTATAAAAAAATATCGCGATAGAAATCTGAAAATAGCCGATTTGGAGGTCAATAATGCCTTGATGGGGAGCAATTAACTGGCTATACAAACACGGATCGATAACTGCACGGTATTCTGGACGGAACGAACATTTAAATATCCAGATCGAGGGAATTACGGGTTGCAGAGGAAGAGATAATAAAATTTCAATCAAGGATTAATGATTTAAAAAGAATAAAGATATTAAATGATGAAAAAGAATTGGAAAAGATTTTTCGTAATTTATCAAAAGATACTGAACAGGATATCATTTCCAACTCGCTTAAACTTGAAATAATAAATGCTTACAATACTAATGGAATACCAGGTAAACAATATATTTTCGCGTTACAAAAATTACGTATGCACGAAATTAATAATTATGCCGATGTAATTTTGTGTGTAACTTTATTCGGATGTAATTTTATCATAGAATCATGTAATTAATCATAGAAATGTAATGAAGAGGGTATTTGTGCTTTCAGGACTTATATTAATACAAAATAATTGTAAATGGTTTAAACTACGCATTCTGTTTTTAACTTAATTATAAAATCTGGAGCATAAATTCATTCATATGAAACTATTGTTGATTTTAGATAAAAGCAAGTGTTTGATGGAAATTTTCGTATAGAATGTTATTACTTAGAACTGTGAAGCCCTTAAACGTGAAAATGTATCTTTAATAATTACTTCCTAAATGAATATGAAATGTCGCATGTACACCAAAAGCTTATGTGCTAATAATGATAAGACTCAACGTGTAACCATAGGTAAAAAAATTATTTGAGGAATATTACACTAAATTCCTAATTCGGATTGAGACCTCAGAGAGTGATAAATTTTTCAAAGTAGTTTATACGACACATACATTTCGAACATTTTATTTGGACATTTTTGGACAAAACCATGCAGAAAATGAAGGTATGTTCACAAACAATTTTACACAGCAACACGCATGGATCTTCATCCTAATTTTCCATTGGAAACTGATCGAAGAAACTGTCAAATTACACCATAAAAGAATCCGACGATTTGAGCAACGGGCTACAATTGCAGCTTTGAGAAGCTTACACAACGGACATGTGAGACTATATAACTTTGCTTAAATATACACGAATGATCTCACCCCGCGAACATTTAAAACAAACGAGGTTTTAGCACTGCCGAAACGGCAGAGCGAGGGATTAGAATCCGCTTTCGAGCAACATAATGAGTTTCACATCCGCTTAGACGGCTTCGGGTGTTGAATCCTACCCACAGTGCATTGGGAATAGAGATGAAGGAAAGGATGGCGGGTGAAGAGAGAGAGAGAGGGAGAATCAGGAAATTCGGCAATGAGCAGGGAAAACCAGACTAATTAGGATTATAGGAGGACTTTATACATTGGTTCCGTGCAACTTCGAATGAGTAAGGATCGGAGTTGGAAGAGAACGAGGGAAAGTTTTTGGAGTGGGAATGAGGCAGTCCTCAACGCCCATCGCCGGGTCCACAACATGCCCCGCAGGGCTAAATCCGAGAGGAGAGTGTAGTAGCATCGGTATTGGACAATGCATTGGGGCAGGAGGAATGGGAGAGAAAATAAGGGCGTGAAATGGAATGAGCCTCGGGACTGTATATATAAAAAAAAGAGGGAGCGAGAGGGAGAGGAGGGAGAGAGGGGAAGGGAAGGAGGGGGGAAGGGGAGAGAGCGAGGGAGGGGAGTAGAGGAGAGAGAGAGAAGAGAAGACGGGGAGGAGGAGGGAGGGAGAGAGAGAGAGAAGAGGAGGGAAGGGAGGAGGGGTGGGAGAGGATGAGAAATTTGCATCGGATGAGCCGTATGTCCAAGAGAGGGCTATGACAAAATGAGAGGGGAGAACGCGGATGAATGCCCCTCGAATTTCCCATGGCATTTGGGAATTGGAATCCAAGCGACCTACTCGTCCATCTATCAGTATGCCACGCCCACTTGTGTCGTACCCAAACACTCTCTCTCACTCCTCCTCTCCTAGTCCCACTCGCTCTTTCCCCTCCCCCACTCCACTTGGGGGACTGGTGGATTAATCCCTACTGCTGATACCGAGAATCCGCGAGCGGCAGGGGTGGAGGGTGAGTCGGTGATGAAGACAGAACCCCGGCGGTGTTGTACGTGCCGCGTGTGTCTGTGGGCGCGTGTATGTGTTTTTATTTGTGAGAAGAGATGTGTACGTATGGGGAGGGTTGGGTATTTGGCGTGCGTGTGAGATAAGAGGTCTTATGTGCTTCGCGCGCGCGCGCGCGTGCGTGCGTGTGTGTGTGTGTGTGTGTGTGTGAGGGCTCTCAGAACGGTCACGCCGAGTCAAACGCGAAACAAATGCGTCAAAATCCCTGATTTACAGGGAGCGGATGCACAAAGGAGATGCCCCTCCTAAACAGATCTTAACGGAGACGCATTGCTCGCTATAACTCAAGCAGTCGATTATATTAACGAAAACTCGCTTTGGCTTGTTTAATAGTGAAAGGACTAAACATTCTCTTACTATATCTCGTACGATCTGAAGCGTCGAATGACCAGCAATCTTCTTAAGGACGGTGTAAAAGCAATTAAAAAGTATGACGGAATTGAGAAAAGTTTGAAAGAATGACATTTTTTCTTTGTTGCAATGGAGGTAAATACCATACTTTTTTAACGTTAACGGATGAATTTTCATAAAATTATGTTCACTACAGTCGGAGAACCAAGAATACCTCTTGAAATTTGCGTAGCTAGTCGAACTTGGCTGTCAGAGCGACCGCAGCTCTATATTATGGTTAGGAAGTGATAGTCAATTATCAAAATGAAATAACTGGTGTATGGTCTTTGACAGTAATTGGAATTTTTTAATCTAGTTTAGCATGTACTGGTGAAATATTTTCCGAATTCAATTGTAATATCAATACCAATGACAGTTGAGACATGTTAAAATAGTTTATACTTGGTTTTTTAATTCTCCTGTGGAAATTTTTAGAATTGATTGAATAAAAAACGTGATGAAAAATAAATTAAATGTCAGATATTGTATGAATTACAATTACTTTTCTTCATTTGATGCCATATAAGCATAGCGACCTATGATGAATGTAGGCGTCTATTTTTAATCAATGTCACACAAACATAGTATCATTGAAGTAACTTGCAACGCAGTTCAAATCAGAATGTATGAGAGAGATTGAATTACGCAGTTTATTCCTAAAAACCTTTCCAGAAATATTTGTAGGAATTTAAATAGAAGTAGGAACATTTTCCATTTGGCCGTTCAAAAGACTTCTGTCGGTTATTGACAACAAAACAATGGTGTCCGAAATCCCTTTCCAAAAACCCGAATCATATCATTATTAACAGTTGCAAAATGACAACTCGCATAAACTAGCCGCAAAAATCCACGAGTTTGAAAAATGGAGGAATTTAAAAAAAATATATAAAAAAGCCTTCCAACTCAATGAACTAATTGGACGTGTTTTAATCCAACTAAAAGGGTATCTCGTCATTTATGATTTGGAATAAACGTTCGTGGAGGCGTTCCAAAATAAAATATGAGAAGTCTCTGGTAACGCAGTCACATCAATAACACGCATGCGGACGCGGACCACGTTCGCTCAAAATTCAATCCATGAGAGATTCTTTATTTATTTAAAAAAATATTTTTCGAATGTTTCCTGCTAGCGGACGGGGGATTCGCGGTTTCAGGAGAAAATATTTCATCCGCCCCGTTCGATACCGCCAAAATTTAACTTATTAGCTGACTTCCAGAATTTGATGGCCGACTGCACGATATGATCGATTCGTTGGAACCAATTCTGGCCGTGGGATTTCCCGGGGAAGAAATTATTTCCACCTAGTACGACTGGATTAGCTTAATTCGTCCTGTGGTCGTGCTGTAAGAGCCAATCGGCGAATCGCCGAGAAAAATAAAATATTTATTAATAGATGAGCGTGTCATGAGCCAGTAAACCACGAAGTTTTTCCAAAAAAACGATTCGATCTCGAATTGGTGTTAATTGCTTATGTAGCTGTAGGGCCGTAGCTTTAGAAAGGGTGGTATATGCATATATATCTCTCTCTATATTATAAAATCGTAATGGTAATCATGATGCGTAGCGCTCTAATTTTGTGAATAACTCGATAAGAAATAAGCTTAGAAGCCTGAAATTTCTCAGGATTTCAGTGTTGATGAATCTTTACGTTATGACTAAATAAATTTCAAAAAAGATCAAGGGTTCGATTCCAGAGGATGAATGTCGTTTCCAATAAGATAACAGGTAAAAATCACCTTTTTGGTTTGAAGACTTTCATTCTTTTACTCTTTAAAATATCTTAAAATTAAGTTATCGACACGAAATTTGCGCTTAAACACGCCAAAATGAATGAGGATTCTTAGCCTTACCGTCGAATACTCAATCTAATATGAATTCGCTCATATTTTTAATTTATACTCGAGTTTTGGTATATGTTTTAACGTTTCACTAATAAGATTCCATGTTTATCAGTAATGTTGTCCTCGGTAATTTCCGTGCATATGCACTTAAATAAAAGCGTAAAGATCGAAAATAAGATTAAAACTTGCTCGAAACAACCGAAGATATGAATTTAATGCAAATAAATCGAACGCAGTATTCATGTTATTTATATTTTTTATCTATATTACTAAAATCCTATTTCTGGTTCTCTCTCTCTCTCTCTTTAACGCTCTATACCTCAGCCATTTTTAATCTCCGGGAAATTCTGCCCTCTAAGTTTATTTTTTATCGAGTTATTTATCGAGTTAATCAACTAATTTTCTTAATTTGTTATTAAAAACCATACATACATCCCTTATAAAATATATTCATTAAACCCATATTCAAAACATATTCTCGTGAAACTAATATATAGTAGGTATATATATATATGTCTGTCCATCTCTCCGTCTGTCTGTCTGTTCCTTATACATTCCCACGCCCTTTGAGCTATCGGGACCAAACTTTGCAAATTGACTTCATATGACTCTACGAGTAACATAGGGTACCCGGGAACACCGACAACCACCCCACACAGACAGAAATACTTTCTTTTTTCATTTTCTCCATTTGAATAACATAGGGACGAGTGCAGCTTATTTTTCATTTGAATTTTTAAATTACTTAGAAACATGGTATGAACTTGAGACTTGAATGGTTCTACGGAAAAAATAACAAAGTTTATTTTTATTAAAGATAGAATACGAATCCTGATCGAATTAGCATAAAAATGCATTTAGAATCAATAAAATACGTGATTTTATCAGTTTTATTACAGTACCCATTATAAGCTACCATGACAACTCCCACTGTCTCCGAAATTGAGAGTTCAATGCATTTATATGGGAAAAATTTTAACGTAATATCGTGTCAATTTCTGTGTACGATTTTAATTTGTTTACATGGAAACCAAATATTTGTTGTTTTTAATTGAACTATCATCTAATCTAACATATAAAGGAGAATGTTTGTAAGTTTGTTCGCTTTGAATGCTTTTAATACGAGATAGGGATGGAGATGGATGGTAACGGAGAGGGGAGATGGAGAGAGGGAATTAGAGGGAAGGGGTGGAGAGAGGGAGGGGGAGGATGGGAGATGGAGGGAGAGGGAGAGAGGGGAGGGAGAGAGAGGGAGGTGGAGAAGGGAAGGAGAGGGTGGAAGGGAGGGGGAAGTATTTTATACGTTATTTTCGTAAAATTTTCTCCCTTCATTCATCTAAATAGGAAAATGCGGAGCGGTTTTCTTCATTTTTGCTTTATTCGACGGGTATAACTGTGTACTATCTTATTCTTGCGATGCTTACAAGTTATACGGTCGAAGTTTTAGATTCACTAAATCCGTTGAAATTCAACGGGCACTTCAGCTAGTGTGTGTACACACACACACACACACATATACAGTGAGTCCCCGACTTACACGTGTCCAAGTTACACGGATCCGTAGATACATGGATACATGACGTAACTTATCAACGTGCTCGATTTTTAGTTCACCTGCCACTCAATAGATCGCATTACTAGTACAGTAATCTCTCGGTGTACGAGCAATCGGTTTACGAGTTTTCGCTTATACGAGATGCACAAATTAATACTTTTTTCAATTTAAGAGCCAATTTTCGCTTATAATACGATCTCCTTCCTCTCGCAAACCGATCGTTTTTCCCGGCACCTATTCTCGGTTCGTCGGTTCCCGAATCTTCTCCAATGCGCAGAACGTCACGGAATCCCAACTTTAATGATGTAACTATTGTTTATAAAATTTATAACATGGGATGTATTGGGAAATTAATTTTTGTTTTACGAGTTTTCGCCTTACGAGCAGTTTTGGAGGAAAAAATTAAGCTCGTAAACCGATGGATTACTGTACGGTGACGCACAGCTGTCAGCGTCGCTTTTGCCATTTAGATTTGTTATCCCGCGGGTGGAAGTTGTGTCTCGCTAATGTACTGCTATTCATAAACAAACTATAAACCCTCATCACATAAGCATTACTTTTTTAGCTTTAACTATCCATTGAAACGAACGTATATGTCAAAAAATATATCGTATTTAAGCATTGTTGGACTTACACGGTTTTCAACTTACACGGCGACCTTCGGAACGAATTAACCGTGTAAGTTGGGGACTTACTGTGTGTGTGTGTATGTGTGTGTGTGCGTGTGCGTGTATACGTCTATAAAAACACACATACATATCACTTAGGGCCATAATTTCTAAAATTATTAAAAGAAATACATTTATCCAAAACGATTTAATATGGTTTATTACTTACATTTTAATCGACTTTTGTTCCGGTTATAAATGTCTAACTAACGACATATTTACCTTATTAACTCAGAGCCTTATTTGTCAACCTACACATTTAAGTAATGATTGGGATGCCATACTTGATCTTATATTTTCTATGTCCAATGATTATTGTATTCCTTTGAAACTTCGAAGCTAAAATAAATTATTTGACCGATTCTGACCACGTTTTATGCACGCTTATAAGACAGCATAAAAACAACCATCAAAATTTCCACGAGAAATATTTAAAATATGTGGGAAATTAAAAAATATATACCGGTAAATATATCGGCAATTGAAGCATACTTTTTAAAGGTAATGTTACTTTTCATTAAAATGGCACACCAGTTCTCGAGATATTCATTTTAATTAAATTTTGAATAGTTGAAGCTGCGAATTACCAGAATTCTTTAGTTTTTGAACTTATGCGAAACAAGTTTAACTTACCTCTGGAAGCCTCAATTTTTATACGCTGTACACTTTCACTTTATTCAGTATATATATACCAGTCATAACATATCAAAAGTTCAAACTGAACTAGTTTTACACTGAATGGAAACAAGATTGAAGTGCAAGTACATCACATCGTAATGTTGGAAATATAGGCACTAATAATAGGTCACCATGCATTACTACAATTTGATTACCTTGACGATGGGCAAGTCAAACAGAGACTCAACGGAAACGCCTATCTCTAAGATAGCTCTAAACCTGATAACAGGAAAAAAACGGAATTTCCTTGAAACAACGAGCAATTACCCAGATTGGTTTATTATAAATCCCACAACTTCTCGTTTTCCTGAATCCTTTTTCAAGGAAAACTGGTTAGATGGGAGTGAGAGAGAGAGAGAGAGAGGAAAGACAGAAGTCAAGAGAGGAAAAATATAGGAGAGGGAATGAAACAAGGATAAAGCAAACGCGGAAAAGAGGAAGAGGAAGAAAAAAAAACGAAGGGCGAAGGTAAATGGCTTGTCTCACCCTCTAGGGAGAGGAGATAGAAACCATTCCGCTGAATATCGCATTGGAAATTGCTACGAGTTTGAGAACGATCGTTTTTTCGCGGAGGAAATAAGGATAAGGAGATTGGGAGAGCGGAGGGGATAGAGAGAGAGAGAGAGAGAGAGAGAGATTGGAGTGAGAGAAGAGCGGAGTACACAAAAAGATGAGAGCGGAGATACTTGAAACGAGCAGTATAAAAAATACGGCACCAAAACGCTCCGCCATTACAAGATCTGCGATAAGATTCCTTTGATTCCGACGCGTAGCAGTATACGCATTCTAGTGGCGTCACGGACGTGGATATTTCACACGGATGAGTAAACTAACCCGACATCTCACGCGTGTAAAACATCTTTTCCGAGGAAAGCCTGAAAAAATGACTTCTTTAATCAGTGTATTAAATATAGATAGATGGACGAGACGTCGAATTTGATGGAATTAGTTTTACAGAAAATTTGAAGAAAAATACGTATTATTTCATGTTATAAATTGTTAATATGTACATACAAGAAATGGAGGCTATGAATCGATGATTAGGACGCGTGCGCGTGCACCGAACAATCATAAATCTTCGACAAGTACGTAAAGTAGAGAGATTTTATTTATTTGAAAAATAAAACAAAAAACAAATGCTTCGTCTATTGAAATTTTAACTTAAATGATGAACGCTAGAAACTAAAATTCATGCCTCAACTAACGCAAAAATAATCTTGAACATAAAATACCAAATGAAATGAACAAACTAGCTTAACATAATATCAAGCAGCTTAAAATTAAGAAAAATTGTTTGGAAATATATAGAATTCCGTAACAGTTACAAAATTACAAAAATAAATCAGGAACTGAAATTCTTAATAATTTGTAAATTCAACTCTATTTACCGCGTACGACAGAGAAGTTAAAACGCAGGTAAAATCATGTGAACTCATCAAATTTTATAATATGAACCCTCCATTAAAAAAAATTATTGGGGAAATTTATCGAGCGAACTTCTTGTAAGAGTTTTGAAATATGATGTGATTCGGGAGCTGCACAATCTATAAGAGAATCGGAGTCATTCTCATACAGTAAAAAATACTCGTGAAGAAAAATAAACTTTCCGCTCACGCTGGAGCGTAAAATCAACACAGCTTCACGGAGCAGAAGAAATATATAGCTCTTATAAATCTTTTCAAATTCAAATGTAAACCAACCGCTACACACATACCAGCATTTGGATCGAAATGAATACTGCAGAGGAGTCAGAGTATAACGGATCTCTGTTTTAACCACAAGAGAAAGAACAGATTATTTGTCATTTTTTATGCGAGAGAGCTTTACTATTTCTTGCTAGCGTTGATATTTTGATAGCGTAATCATTTTAAGGGATAATACAAGTTAGAATGCCGGAAGAGCATTTTAAGAGAAGAAAACAAGATGGTTATTTATTTCATAACAACGATAAGCCAGACGGAAAAACACTAGTTAATTCATCAAATTGGCTTGGAGACATCTACAAAATTGACACACATAAATTAATGGAAGTAATACGTACTCTAAGCTCTACATGGACGATATATTAACAGGAAACAAAAGAAGTATTATTTACTAAGTGATGACTATCTAAAGCGAAGGCATGAATAGCAAACTGAACAAAAATAGCGAGAGAGGAAACTTGGAATTAAAGTGCGAGGCGAAACTAAGATTGCGAAGTCCTTTTGTGAGGATGATACTGAAATAACAATCATATTGAAAGAAATACGTGCCTCAAGAGAAAGGGAGGTTTATAAAAGGAATTCAGAGAAGGAAGGAAAAAACCTAGTACTGACCAGACTGGGGAATATTAGCGGAAAAATAACAACGACCGAGGAGGCTCCCACGTCGAAAACATCGGTACGAAAAAGCTAGAAGGATAGGAGAAAGAGAGAGATGGAGGGAGAGGAGAAAGGGAGATGGGAGGACGGGGGAGGTAAAAAGGAGGGAGAGAGAGAGAGAGCGTACGAGAATGAAAGAAGACAGAGATTGGGACGAGCGAGTTGGAGAGAAAGAGATTGACAGGGCGAAAGAGGGAGGAAGAGAAGGAAAGAGAGAGAAAGAGGGTGCGCGCGAGGGAAGAGGAGGCGGAGGGAGGAGAGAAGGAGGATGGTGAGTGGGTTATCTCCCAAGAGAGGCGATGCGTGAAAATAAAGAAGGGAAACGCAATTTCTCGGAGGACGACGCCTCACCGCAGATCGAAGCACCCTCTCTTTTCGTTCTTCATTTTTTTATTTTGTTTTTCTTTATATTTTATGCACAACGCCGATCCCGTCTCTCACGAAAATCGTCGTAGGTGTGGTAGTAGTGGTTGCGATGATGGGGAAGGAGCATAAGGGGATTGGAGTAATCGACTGCCCGATATTAAAGACAAAGGGAATCGGAGGGAGGAGAGTGGGAGGAGGACTTTCATTTTACGAGCATCGGGGGAACGGGCGAGACGTATTATTCTGATTGCGGTGGCACGCAGAAAAAGCGAGCGATGTTTTCGACAGTATTGAGTTCGATTTTGAGCAATGATGACAGTGATGGAGATGGTCTTTACGTCTCGGCGTCATCTTAGTGCAGCTCTCGCATTGATGATCTTGTTCGACGAGTAAAAGATGCCGTCAAAAAAGGAAGAGAAAGATCCATAATCGATACAAATATTTAAAAGAAATTTCGACAATTGTTAAGATCCTCAGATCTTCAAGAAGTACTTCCATTTATATTATTAAGAGTTGATACATATAAAAAGTCTATGGCGCACACGCCAAAATGCATTAAGAAGATAAAGAGATATTTGTTTAGAAAATGCAATGCTTTCCCTCATCAGCTATCGGTTTGACTCAAGATTTTTTGCTATCATATTTATAGTACCTCCAAATCCATTTATTTCTTTCAAACCATCTTCATAATTATCGTTAATTTTCATCATTCTGATGTCACGGATACAACTAAATTTCCTATAGTCCCATTTTCAATTAATTCTTGATGTCTATGTTTTTCTTTGAATACAACTTGTTATCATTTATGATTTATATTGAATTATATGCAAAAGTAAAGTACATTTCTTAGCTTCGTGTATTCCATAATTTCCTTGAATACAACTTGTTATCATTTATGATTTATATTGAATTATATGCGAAAGTAAAGTACATTTCTTAGCTTCGTGTATTCCATAATTAAAAGTATCGTCGAATATTTTTTTACAAAAGATATATAGGTAATTAAATCATTGTTATCGTTATACTATATATATTTTATTTCTGAAGGATTCTTTTCCAGAAAAATCATAGACTTTGTGTTATCTTAAATACAATATGGTCGATGCAACCATTTTATTCTTACTTAGAAACGATGCTCCTTATGCCATAAAGCAGTAAGGATTTTAAACTTCAAAAGCGTCAGTATATTTCTTCAAGTTGAAAGGAAAGCCTAAAACGCAAGATATGATTTTTTTGATCCATGAAGTAATTTCCGGTTTAATTTATTAAGCAAGATTACACCCTTCCTCTCTCTTCTTCTTCATTTTCTTCTCTCTCTCTCTCACTCTCTTTGCTGTTGCGGTAATTTTCCTTGAAGGCGAGATGAACGAAATACTATGTATAAATCGCTAGTTCCAGGTCATTTCAAAAAGCATATGGTATCGCAAATGACTTTCATCAAAATCTCCTCGCAGCTCTTGATATTTTTTCGGATAATGTCTTCGTGTAAGGCGATGGAGAAGGGAAAGGATTAAGGAAAGGAGAATGGCAGTGGTTATTTGGCCTAAGGGAATTCTTCGCACCATCGGCTTTCATTCCGTGTTTCCGAGCTCTGACACATGTAGGGGGAAATCAAGTCCCAGGAGAAAGAGAACCATACCCTAGACGTTTAATTTATGAAAGGATCCGAGCAATAAAGCGCCATGTTCCTTCGCATGGCCAGAAGATATAACTTGGTTTCAATCTATTTTTCCTCCAGTTTCTCATAGAATTGGATGTTTGCTATTTTGTAAGTGATGCGATAATCAATTCTGTATGTCGATTAATCTAAAACAATCCCGAGCAACTTTAAACGTTGTCTCCGGAAATTTATTCTTCAAATAGATTACAAAATTACTTTTTCTGCTATATTAAATTACGAGCGTATTTCAAAAAGTATATTAATTATAAACACATTTGTAGAGGTGGCTATTCGTAGCATCCGCAAAAATGTTTAATATATTACACACTGGTCTATGATTAAGACAGAACCAATTTAACTGTATGAATGCGTCTTTTGGTGTAAAAAATGAACTTTTACAAGAAAAATATATCACTAAATAAAAAATATGGCATTCCCAGAGAAAAAACGATGTTTGGGAAACCTGAAAATACTCATTTTCCTGCAGCTGTTCCGCTGAATAGATACGTGACAATGAATTCTGAGATATTTCATCTCAAACAGCCATAAAATACGACGTAGAAAAATATAAAAATGTAAACAGAAGCGGGAAATTACGAAAAGCTGTGAAATGCGTAAATAAAAAAATAATAAAACACTAAGATAGAGCACGTGATATTTCATTTTTATGCATCAAAATCCTAGGTATATTTCTCTTTGCTACAGAATACAAAGCCATACGTATAAAAACGAGAACACCCTTGTTATAATGCGCAAAAGCTTTTTAGCTACACAAAACATTTGAAAGTTTACACAGCGTGTTAAAAAAACTGGAAGGGTTTTCGTCGCGACGCTACGATAACAGATTTAACAAATTCCACAGAAATACTTCCTAGAAAAATGTAAGGAGAACGACGCAAACTCGGTAAATAAAAATGCCATCAACGCACGTGCGTAATTTTACGCGCGATGCTGCAATATTTCAAATCCGACGAAAAAAAAACCCTCTTAAATGAGGCAGAAGGGTAAAAATGGAGAAAGGGAGCTCGCATTTCTCCCGGAAAGAAATGAGTTAACCGCTCAAGGAAGTCCAAAAGATAATTCGGCGAATGAAAATTCTTGACTTTTTTTCGCGCCTAAAACTACGGGTGGTGGAAGGGGGTTTCGACGCATTCAATTGCACACACCGGCAGTTTGACGAGACGAGGGGGGGGGGGAAGGGAGGGGGGAGGGTAGGGGGGGGGCGGAATCGATCGAAAGAGGAGAGAGATGGAAAAATGCGAGGAGAGAGGAAGAGGAGAAAAGGAAGGAAAGAGAAAAAAAAGAAGAGCGGTTTTTGGGGCGGGGGATCTTTATAAGTCATCAACTCCGTTGGAAATCACGGAAACCAAAAAAGATGTGGAAGAGATAAGAAAAAGCGAGACGAGATAAAAAAAAAAGAGAATCGTTACCCCCTCCGTTCTCTATCACTCTCGCCTCCTCCGCTTCCTCTCTTTTCCTCGCCCCCTTTCATTCCGCACGCGATTCGAAAAAAGTGGAGACAAATCGCCGCACTACAAGGTTGGTGGCGCCAGTGTGCGGAAATGGCTGGAAGTTAAGGGTTGGATGATGGAGGAGGAGGAGGGAGTAGCAGATCGTGGGGTCTGATGGGAAGGGAGACTCCATATTTCCATTTCAACATTTTTCACCTAAAAAAAATGTACGTACGCGCCCGAAAAAAAATTATCGAAAATATCGCTGTATACATTCCTGCCTTGGCGTAGAAAATGGTTGATGGAGAAAATGATAGCTTTGGCAGAAATATTGCACCAGGTCATTTTTTTATCAAAACCGCTCTCATGAATTCTTTCTGATTTTACATCAAATTTTGAAATTTTTGGGCATTTAAGGTGTGTCGGTAAATGTTTGCATTTTATCGAACGATTTTGAAGACTGGAACACAATTCCTTAAAGAAGAACTGGCGTAAAATACGGCAAAAAATATTGTATTTTTGAAAATAAAATTTTATGTAGTGCATAAAAGCCCTTATTGTATACACGACTATAAACTGTCAGGTTTTTATGCTTTAGAAACACGAAGAGACTGCGTAAAAATGATTTTTGATCGTCGATCGTATCTAGATGGTGGCTTTAACTGAAATACTGCCTTCTTGAAGTATATTTATACAACATAGTTTTCAATAATATAAAAGATTTTTTATTAGTTATTGGATGTTTGTCAAACGTACTATCTAAATATAAATTTTTATCGTACCCAACATGTTAACAGAAAACTAATGTATTGGTTCGGGTCTGATGCGCCATTCTGAGATATGAAAACTTTAATGACTGACACGGAATTGCGACGAAGACAAAATATATCATCAGTTTGATTTATAACATTTATAAGGGACAAGTTTAATTTATGGAATGCGCGAAAACATTCTGTTCAGGCGAATTTATATGGTTAATGGGAAAAATAAGATGTTAGCATAAATAAAGATGATGTAGATTATTTATGTATGTATACCTATGTATGAATATTTTTGCATTTCAGTGTGTCGCAAATCTAACATCGTGATGAGTAACCAGTCAATAAGTATTAACAATGCGATAAAAAATATCTCAATATTATTCATAAATTAGCATAAATAATTACATAAAATAATTTCAAAGCTATTTAAAAGAATCCATATTAACCGCATAAGATGACGTGTGACCCGAAAAACTTATGAGTAAATAACCGATGATAAGCGTTTGTTAAACTTTAGCTTGGTTGGAAAAACCGCAACAAATTTTCTGTTACAAAGAGACCGCAGCTTCAAAAAATATTCTCGAAAAATGTAATTAAATCCACTTCATGCCAATTATCGTCAATGTGCGTTATATGCATAGCGAACAGAGATAATGCGATAACGCTTTTAAAAGGTGTGCGATAAAAATTTCAATCCCCTGGTAGCACGAAAACTTTCATGGAAACATATTTTACTTAGATTAAACATTATTCACAAAAAATACCACCGTGAACTTTTACGAACATAGCTACACGCACATTTTTGTAGAACTGATCGCAAGAGGTGCTCGTGAAAAAAAAAACAAGAAAATCAATCGAAATGTTACCTCCTTGAGACGAGGCTATTAAGACTGCACAAGGTTATAAGGAATGGCCGAGCGAAACAATAATTCGCTAGAAAAAATGAAGGCGCTAGGAGAAGAGTTACTACTAGCCGACAAGGTTGTATAGTGGGTTTAATGAAAGAAATTCATCTTTTCCCGCTGAATGGTTTCCTCTCGTCCGAAATGGATGGAGTGCACCCTTTGGAACTTGAAGTCTCGAAGATGCTAGAATAGGAAGAAGACCGTTTCTCACAAAGGAATAGAAGAGTTTTGGAGGGCCACAGCATGGCGTCAGGGCGAAGCGCTCCAGTCAACGGGCTTAAAAACTCTAGAAAGAAGTTTTCGGACTCGAAACTCTAGAAAGTACTGCCACTCCCCTCCAGAAAACGAGCCAATAGGGGAGGAGGAACAAATGAATGGAGCTGAGAGCGATTTCGAAGGATAGAAGTTCCAATAAAATGTATCTCTTGCGATATCGATGAAATAAACGGACGGAATCAACGATATCAACACCTGAGCGGAAAGTGATAATAAAAGTTTTCTTTAATTATTTGATACACCTACATAGGTAGTACTAGTATGAAGTCTATTTAAAAAGCTATGATAAAAAAATTAACCCCACAAATTTTTTTATACAATACAAACAGCTAACTTTATTTAGTTTTGTTTTTTTCTGAAATTAATTCTCTTTATCACGAATGCCAACCTATGAAAAAATATATAATACAGTGGTCCAAAAGCCCCATAACAAATCAGAACTATTTCATCAAAGAGTTACATAAAGAATGTTCCTATCTTAATTGCGAATTTCATTTGATGAGTAAATTAGTTCCAATCGCAAAAACATTAATTTTGAGTGAGTTCGGGAAAAATATTCGCTTTTCGCGGGAGAAATAATCACATCTCTGTTTAGAAGGCTGATTTTTTCATGATTTCAGAAAAAAACGGCGATGTAAAATGCGAGAATAAAATTGTACTGTACCTATAACAAATGGAGACATAAGACACCATACAACAACGTGGTATAATATAAAACTCCTGCAAAATGAAATAATAACCTTAAGTTAGCGTGAAATTTGCTACAACAGTAGACGCTTTTTGCTATATTTCCCGCCATAACAGTGTTCTCATCGAAGAGAAAATAAAAAAGAGACCCAAGCTTTTTGCAGGAAGATCCGGACTAATTTCTCCACAGCCCAAATTAGAATCGATTTTATCATCCACTCGAGCAAGTAATTTAACGTCGTTAAAGCATTTTCCATGCGGTATAATTTCGTTCTCAGGTACTTTCACCTACCTTTATCTCTCCCTCTCCCCAACTCTCCTCGCGGTTGGACGGTAAGCAACATAATGAATCCAATAACGGCAAAACCGAAAGGTAATTAAACAGGAGATGGCGGAGGTGAAGAGAGAGAGAGAGAGAGAGTATGGGAGAAGATAGAGGTCAACCCAGAAGATGGGAGCCAAAACACAAACACCAACTGTTGCTTCCGACAAACACACCAAGTGCAGGATTCCTTTTATGAAACCCAACGCAGACTTCCTTGCCCAACTTGCACCTCTTGTTTTCTCATCGCAGCCCCTATCCGTACCTTACAGACTAGTTTGTGCTGACGAACTGCGCGTAAATCCAAAGAAAACACCATATTCCTAATAAAAGTCAAGAAACGAATTCAAGTCGCAAAATCGTCAAGACTTGTAACTGCGACGGATTTCAGCAAATGATTTCAGACGATGTGTGGTTCAGTTACTAAGGCATCACATCACTTACGACTGGATTCAATCTGGTTACAAAGAAGATTTGGAGTAAGGAAGTTATCTACCATACGAGAAATACGTGAAACGTAATTTAATAAACTGAGAAAAAATTCATGCTAATTTTGGATAAATTAGTTAATGCCATTTTTCTAAGATTATAAGAAATGACAGACTAATATTAGGCACCAAATGCATACATCGATTCCGATTTAACTCCTATTATTGCTCAATTGTAGAAAAGTTCACAATATGGTGAAACCACAAAACGCCAACATCACAATCATAGGAGAGAAATTCCCCTAAAACTTGAAAGCAAACGTGAATTACATCTGATTCATATTTAACCACGTTTTCTTAATAGATAACATGTTTAACTAGGATTTCTATTTATGTTTTAGTATGAATTGTTTGCTTTAATCGTAAGACTGTTGCAAAAAATGCATTATTCTATCGTTCGATTCAAAAATAATTTTAAATTTTAATTGAATCGAAACTGTTCTTAAAATGCAATTACGACTAATTGAGTGCAAAATCAAGGAAAGTTTCTTTTAATACTAATGAAAATATAAATTATAGAAATAACCATACGTAAGAAGATTTCTTTTCTATTATATATAACAACAGTTTTTATAACAGGAAAATGTTATTCTTCCATAAAATATTGTTTAGATACATAAAAACATAATTAGTTAATAATTAGGTAAATCATACTCCCTATATATCTTCAAGTTTCTCCATTTTTCTTCCCTTTGTGTTCCAAAATGCATTTCTAATATAAAACAGCTTTCATAACTTGTTAGTAAAAACATTTCGAAACAGAAACCTGGTCTAGGAGAATGGAAACTCACGGAAAAATCTAGTTTTCGTAAAATGAGCACGTTTCAAGTTTACACATTTATCTTTGGGAAGATACGCAATTGTAATATTATTCATGCTGAGGAATTCTGCTCAGAATCTTTTCCTCGAAACTCATGCTTTACACACGGGATCCAAGAGCATGAGCGTACGGTTTTAATCAAGAATAAAAACTAGTCCGGAATTACCTGTCCCATATAAAGGAACGCTTCCTTTCTTACACGGAATATAAAATGATGAAAAAACTTTGTTCTTCCAACAGTCAATTCAAAACGGAATACCAGGAAAATAACGAATTAAAAATGGCGGGAATAGATTACTGGTGAAAAACATTTAAAAAAGTTTAGGGCCAGATTAATAAGAAAAATGAGATGTTAAACAAAATGCGCGAAGTCCTCCTTTCCTCGCTCACCCCGGACCCCTTACTGGTCCATTAAATTAGACGCAAACAAAAAACTTCCGACGAACGATTTATTATAAAAAAAAATACCCATGCAACACATATTTCCTACACGACTTGCATACACGCACGTAGGTACACACACACACATACAAGAGCAAACATAAGCCACTCTTTCATCCTGTAAATCTCAAGTTATCACGAAAGAAAATATTACCTCGCGCCGTGCGATCTTCTTCCGTTTCATTTTCCGCCTCCTCGTACTCTTCCATCGTCTTTACGTGATGTCTCACTCACACAAAACGCATCCGACATCCTCTCCCCTCTATTTCGCCCCGTCCCGTCCTCCCTCCCTCCTTCCCCCACCCCCCTATTTCCTCTCCTCCGCACCTACACCCACTCTACCTGCCTACCCACTTCGCGAGGCACTTTATATGCTAAGAAGTCAGTGGTGGCGTTATTAGGAGATATCGCGCTAATTTCATTGAACAAGGCTTGAAGACTCTCTTTCCCAAGGAAGCTCTACACCATCCTAAATTCAAACACCACCCACCTACTCTCTCTCTCTATCTCTCTCTCTCTCATCTCTCCCTACCAAATTTAATACAGTAAATCCCACACAAGAATGCTATTCTAAATACGATCCTATGTAAGTCACCTTAAAATAGCATACTATGAGAAATTAACGATGGGATCAATCACGGCTAATGTGACATTTTTTTACGTTCGATATATAAAATGATAAGACTTTCCTTTCCCTGGATTGATGAATGGGAAATTTTAGATGGATATTAAGCACAATATCAAATTCCTCTTTTTTTATATTTTGTTGGGAAATGCGATAACTGTGTGAGATTTCGCTAAAATCGAATTTGTTAATAACGAGAAAGGGAAAATAATGGAATTTTTAAAATGCTCCATTCACCTGAAATTCGATAATTAACTATTCAAAAAGTTTTACCATAAATAATTCTAAAGACTTAAGAAATAAAGAGTAAAAATTAAGTTTTAGAAAACAATGCCATTTTATCTAAGTCTCCATAATAAAAATCGCATACCATATCACGTTAAAGAAGTAATTTAAAAACTAACGTAAAAATAAAAATAAACCAGCATAATATCCTACTAATGAACGAGAAAAAGAAACATTTTATGCCAAAAACAAAACATCACAACACTTAAGTGAACCACTATATAAACGTAACGACTTAAAGATATGAATATTACGGAACGTCGACGCAATAAACATCATGACTCGCGACGCCAGACAACTTAACCGTAAAAAGCAACCTTAATTTACCGCAAACACTCAAGAATTTCTCATCTTTACCATAATACCCGAGGAGAGTAACACGAAATCGTTATGACGATCGCGAAGCGTGAGGATCCCACAATCTGCGAACATCTCCCGAGTTGAAGCTACACCAATAGGGATCCAGATGAAAAGAAAGAGGGAGAGAGAGAGAGAGAGGAGGAGGAGAAAGAGGTAGAGAAAGATGAAGAGGAAAATAGAGAGAAAAGATTAGTTCGACGTGTAATTGATGGGAATCCACGGAGTCTGTGAGATTTTCTTGCACACGTGACGCTGTTCTCAGAAGATGAGAACAGGGCGTTGCGGAGGTTTCTATAGCAGTCCATTAGTGAGCGAAAAAGGGAATGAAAAGGGGGAGTAGAGTCGGAGGAAGAAAAGGAGAGGAAAAAGAAGAGGGGAGGAGAGAGAGAGAGTGAAAAAAAGATGGGATGGAGTGAGGTAATAGCCTGTGATCGAAAACTTTAGCGCTTCGGAATAATGCTTTTCTCGAGGGAGTATGAAAAAAAAATCGAAATAAAAACCCCCGCGCCTCTAACATTCGCCTCTCCTACTTAACTCATTTTATCTATGGGGTGAAAAAACACGAGACGATTCTTTTTTATGCCGTCTCCTCTGAATTTTCGGGAAAAAAGTTTTCATAGGTTTCCATAGGAACGCTTGAAATTTCTATCGAGAGAGATAGGAATCGGAGTTATAAGAAAATTGAGAGGAAATAAGCGCAGTCGAGTACTGAGTCACTATAAATAATCCATTCTGTGTTGGTGGTTTCTTTTTTTCTTTATAACGTCGATGATGCAGTATTCGAGATGAGTGGGCAACGGTCACTCTACTTATCTTCTCTCCCGCAGATCCAACGAAGCAACTTTAAGACGAGTAATCACTTTTTAAAGTAGCTCCTTAAATCGTTTAATCTACTGACTAATTCCAGTTTTACACGGATTCTAGTGGAGGCCATCGTAAAGCTTTTATATGGTACAACTTTGAAGGAAACTTCTACAACCACTCCATTTTCAAACGGACTACATGAGTACATATGTTACACGTACGCTAATCCTGCTGAACTGGCGAAGCTATAAAGGAAGCGATTACACAGGTGCCACGAGTCTATCATAAGCAATCGTTTCGAAAAATATATAATACCTTTGAAAAGATCATATATTTTTATTGTCACAAAATTGAAGTAATGCTTTCTCATCAGGTTGTTTGTTTGAATTAGCAATTTTATTTTATCGAACATACAATGTATATCGAACAAAAACTATTTTTTAACACAATAACATTTAAGTGTCAACTGATGGTGAAATACTTTATGAAGAAAACAAATAAATCATGTAATAAAAAGAGAAATTTATTTTATTTTCTGAAATGGCCTAGATTGTGAATTAAGTCCAGTTTTATAGATGAAATACTAAAAGAGACAATCATAAGTGCTCATTAATAGGAATTGGATTATTTAAAACTCTCGCATGAATTGAAGGGGCTACGCTTTCCAAGTTTCAAATACCAGAGGTATTTCATACTTTTTCAAAGATACCTCAAGTCAGCAATTAAACTCCAGTTTAACAATATAATTCGAGGAAACAATTTTGAAAAAAGCATTGAATTTACTTAATGAAAGAATTTTTGCGAACTATATTTGAAGGACTCACCTCATGCCGTCTAGACTTTTATGATAAAATGCGTTAATTCCTGTTCTAGATCAACATTTATGAAGATGGGCATGTTATTCGCCAAACTCGTCTGTTTAACGACGGAAACCTCGTAAAGAATTTCCTGACACGTATTGGCGACATGTAACGCGATATAAGGATATCCCCTAGATTTTCACAGGAGGGTTATCTTTATTTTTCCGCAATATTATAGCACGGCATCATCTCGTAAGCACTCGTAACCACTCGAAACGAAGGAAGATTGATACACACACTGCATTATACGACCCATCTTTTCCTCATCTAACCAAAATCTCATATGGAAGCGTAAACTTTAAAATAGCGGCGAACGGTTTATATGCCTCGCGCGAAAGAAAAAGTAAAGTAATACTTCCCTAATGGAAGTATAAATGAGGCAGGACGAAAATAAAAACAAGAAAAAAATGACTCGCAGTATGTACTTATAAAGCCGGGTCCAGTGCAGCTTTTAATAACAATATTTCAAATTTTCCTGTTGCTGGGCAGGGGGAAAAAAATATAAAAATGAACTTAGCGCTGTTTGGGGGAAGGAGTCGAGAGAGAGATAGAGGGAGGGAAGGGGATGTAACACCTCCTGCGGGGGCGGGGAAGGAGGCGGAAGTGAACACTCGGGAGGGGGTCACGAGTTACACAAAGTAGAGTTTACAGCGCACGGCGTAACGCTACTGGGAGGTTTCATTACTCGACTCTCGTAAATAAAGTGGAAGAGTATAATTCCGGGATGAGGGTAGGAGGGGGAGGGGAAAGGGGTGAGAAGGAAGAGGTGGGAAGGGCGGAGAAGTTTTTGAAACTAATTACCTCACGCATTCGAACCGGGAGGTACGGCAATTGCCATAAAATATCAATTTAAGACTTCGAACTAAAAGGGCGTTGCATGATTCACGGATTGGGGGTTTTTGGTTCGCGTAGTTACGAGGAGGAATCCTAGCAAATATTCGTATGAATATTCATGGATCGAAGATTAGGTCATTAGGTAGGAGACGCGAACGATATATAGAAATATCAAATCCTCTAACTTAGGTCGTTTAGTCCCGGATGCCGACCCGTAAGCCTATTTTATATCGGATATTTTTTTTCAAAAAACTCGTTGCAGGTGTTGTGAATATTCGGAAATTCTTTGTGCATAGGCGAAAAAATTATTCGCAAGAACGGCGGAGTGCAAAATTTTACGAAAAAGCTGAGATGTTACGAATAAATTTGGACCTCGTGAATGCCAATTTAATTGAAAGTTATATGGGATCTATAGAGGATATTTTTTTCTATTTGAAGGCGTAAACTTAGAGCGAAAACTATCAGTTTTGTAGTCAGTTAAATTTTTTCCTAAAGCATGTGTAAAAACGAGTTTACGAGAACGGTAAACTTAACGGGAAAATCGTTAGCCTTATGAATTCCCATAAAAGTTTCCGCTCAGGTATGAAGGTAAATTTGTTTTTAGATCCCGGATCGTTCAATTTTGAATGATTTTAAAATATTCATCGAGAAATAACGCATAAGTTAACGAGTTCGACGAATACTTTATATTATTATAAGCTGCAAAATACATTTAAATACAAATAAATGTTGCGATATACTCACCATTCAAGGGGATCGACCCCTTAATTAATAATAAATATTATTTCTCCTGTTTCGATAACCGAACTACCTATTTCTCATAAATCTCTCAAATTTACAGGCATAGTCGGCGTTTCTTTTGATTCTTACCAAATACTCCTCTCCAGTTATAATTTAGAACTAAACTTTTCTTTAGGTTAGTAAAGTTAACGTAAAGCGGCGTCAATGATTTTCCAGGTGATTTGAATAAATATATCCATTTGTATGTATAGGAATAAATTAACTTACTCAAGATGAATATTAATTTTTCGCAGTTAATGTGGATCAATATTAAAACGTAACTGTCAAATGATTCTGGTTAAGCGAAGCAGAAGATTCTCATTAATATTCCTTAATTGTTAATTTTTTTAAAATAACAAATTCATTTTACACATTTCCTATAAGAAACGGCTACTTTACAAAATACTATTAATGTTTTACTCCTACATAGATATATTTAATAAAATTAATTATAAAGGATCAATTCTTGGTCCTACATAAATTAGAGACTCAGAGAAATTCCCACTTTTTACCGATATAAACTAAAAATTTACGCTATATCTACATGGATTTGAATTCTGCCTTAAAAATGAGAAACTATAATTACTACTCGTTCCGACAGTTGAAGTCCCGAGTTCTAATAATGACGGGAAATAATTTTAAAAAGCAAATATATAAACCTCTACGCCGATTTACGTGATTTTCTTATCGGACAATAATGGGGCAAAAATAGCCCCTAAAAATTGGAATGTCAACAAGCATGTCGGATTTATTCCTTCGGTTTTGACCAGAAACCTATAATCGTACCAAATTTGAAGTCTGTAACTCATCTGGAAGTGCCTCAACATCTGTGTTCTCCTGTGTAAGAAGCAGCTATACTCTTATATTATAGAGATTTAGATCAGGAAAAAGGCGTGGCAAGAATCAAATTGAATAAATAGAACAAAGGCAATGTTGAGAACTCTCGTGTAACAAGGATTAAATTGGATCAATACAGTAATTATTGATCTGAAGTCCCAACCGAAGAGTTCAGTGTTGCAAAAGATAAAACATTTGAAATTTCAATATTAGTAAGTCCTAACCGAAACAATATCAGCGCCTATTAAATAAATATGACTCAAAGAATGCGAAGACGTCTTAGATACTTGAAAAACGAGTAACGGGAACCACTCTCAACTTGAGAGCGAACGCCACCCGGCACTCACTTCCAACATTATCTTCGGCGCCTCAAGACGAGCAATGCTTTTCATTTTGAGGCTCTCCGCAACCCTTTTAGCAGAAATTGGAGAAAGGCGTATCAACTGGCAGGACTCTCCCACTCACACCTTTCAGCGCTAGCTCGTTGTTGGTCAATGGATGGACGCTAAACCATTATTCCGAATTGAAACTTGAAATTCCATCCTGGCAACGGAGAAACATGATTCCATTCGCGTGGAATAATGGACCGTCACCGAAAAAAAATACTCCGCATTGCCATAGATAGGAAAAAAATGACTCGATGTGACTGAATTAGCATGAGAAAAAGTTCCCAGTGGGCAAATTTGCGTGATCGGAAAAATAAAATAACAAAATATATCGAAAACAAATCTAAAGCACTGATTCTCTGATATAGACAATCCTGTTGTATTATTTAAACTTCAATTAAAATAAAAAATTCCCCATATTTTTGTTTTGACGATGATTAAAAGATTAAAAAAGGAATTCAGTTTTATGATTATGAAAAGTTTCAAATAAATATCTGAAAATTAATAACATGTCGATATGGAATTATTTGTAGGAAGAAAAATTTGAAAAATCTTAATTATAAAATAACCAAGTAAATACCGCCGATTTAAAACAAATAAAGCGGTATGATTTAATGAATAATCCATAATAAATCACTGCATCAGACGATACAAAAAATTAAAACACATCCATACAAAGCACAATAAAAAAACAAAATTATCACGTGAAACAAAAACAAATTAGCTCGATTAAAACATCAAATCATTTGGAGACCAAATAGCGTCGAAAACATACCCATGGATTTACTGCATCCCGGATACATATATCTCCATTTGGTAGAGTATTTTCCAAATCTGCGCCAAGCATTTTTATTGCGGGAAATTGAAAAATTGGTCAAAAATGATAAGGGACAAAAATATGCTTTTCCTACCAGCAGGAAAAAATACGTAACAGCGAGTCATTTCCTCATGCTCGTTGGTCCGTTAACTCTTGGAGAACGTATGGCGCAATCGGATTACCATCATTATTTTCAGCCCTCGTTCACCACATTGCCGATTGGATGTCAAACGCCAATTGTGAAATGGGGGGAAAACGTAGTTCTACGCGTAATAACATTTAGTTTCCCGCATCATGCTCTCAAATTTGACGCTTTTATAATTATAACCATCATACTATAATCTTTAGACAGAAACACCATCTACTAATGCTTAAATTTAGCTATTTTAACAGACAAACAATTCAATGGTCTAGGCTAATGTTTTCTTTAGTATTCGTCGAGGAAAGTATAAAAATTACCATCCTCGCCAAATAATAAATTAGCCTCGTATTGCGGTTATAACACGGACAAAAACGGAATAGCAATAGTAACCTTTATAAAACTACCAACGGAAGCTGTTAGGGGGTTGTTGAACAATTACTCAACGCCTTCAGAAATAATTTCATCCTAGCAATAGCTAAGCGAAATAAACCGTTGCAGAAAATAGGACAGCGATAGTTTTATTTCGTCCAAATAAAGAAAACCTAATCGTCGGGAAACGTACGACAGGTGGAAATGACCAACGTATTTCCAATCTCCGCACACGTACTCAAATGGCCGGAATATTCCGAATAGCGTCTTTCTCTCCATCATTTACGGCGATACAAAGAGATAAATAAAGAAAAATAACACCGTCACGTCCGCGATAAATCGGGAAATCACCCATCGTCCAATGGTATAATAGGAGGAAGGGTGGGTGGCAGAGAGAGAGAGAGGTGCAGCCACGGATATTCACGAGAGAGAGGGGGGGGAGGGGGGGGGGGGGGGGGCATTCCATACTCCCATCAAAAAGGATGAGAAAGGGGGGGAAAATCCCATTTTTCCATTCACTCATCGGGGCAATCATTCTCCATTTGCCTCAGGCGTCCGCTGGATTTTGCTCGTATCGCGTTATTCCTGTAATTCTTTTTTTTTATTCCAGTTCTTTTTTTTTCGCCGCGTTAGCTTCCGCCTTCGTCGGGGGGTGCTCCATCATAATCTTCGCGAGGATTTTTATCCGTAGCCGTATCCAATAAACTCTCTTACCTACACGCACGCACGGAGAGATAATGAATTACGAGCGTTCGGTTGGTGCTTTTTGCGTCGAGCAGATTGATATCCCGCATCCTCCCGACCGATGGCGCAAATTTGATGAAGTTACGCGCCTCGATACAAGTTTGAGTTTTGCAGTTGCCCGGTTTTTAATCGCAAGACAAATTTTTCCTTTAGGGATAGTACGTCAGCTGTTTTTTTTAAAGAATTGAGTCATTTATACGTTTATATTTAGTATTACAATTTAATACGTATTAATTTGTCCAAGTCGGGTGTTACAGGACTAAGCTTTTGAAGGACTATTGTACTATACTTTATTTTACATTTATTGCAATCGTAAGCGCCAATCAAATTAAAGATTGTTCTAATTCGTATGTACTTAGGATCAAAATTTACTACAAAGATTTAATATCGAACTTGGTTACTAATTATCAATTTCATTTTACTTCTAATAACAATGACATGGAGTGAGACACTTAAGAAAGGAATCTTAAGTGTGAAAAGTTCTTTTTCTCATCTTTATGCATGATAAATTATTGGAAATGCTTTCTTGCATTCAAATTTATGAGTTAATGTGAAGAGTGATCTAAAATTGTGATTTACACGTTTTATGATCTATTAATATAATGAAATACTACAAATGGGCCATAAACGTATGCCAAATTGTGCGGGAATCTGGAAAACCCTGTCAGGCAGTGTCGAAAAAATTCATGCGCATATCACTGCTGCAAGATTCAAAAGATTACGTCGAGTGTTCAAACGACATTGCTCTCATAGTACGCGTGAATTCTTATCTGATGTATTCCAACAAATATGTTGTCACTAAAGCGAAGGCAAAAATGATAGTTCATTCAGGTAAAACAATATGGGAAGTGAATTCGGTTTCATTGCAAATTAAATTATTATTTGAACGAACAATTTCATCCAATTCAAAATGGAAAATTCGAAATAAAAAATGAAGGTTATACACCCATTTTAGCAATATCACGTACGTGTAACGCTTCTGCATACAGATACACGTGACATGCTATCCTCTGAGTAGATTATCCGCGTTTTATATTAAATAACTTTAAGCTTGGGCTGTCTAAACGTATCGAATACAAACCATAACAAGAGCACAATTTCAAAAAGGGAATTTACCTCTAAGATGCTTTCGCCGCAGTACATGGGTGTAATTTACGAACACGAAAAAATATTTTATTTTATAGCCACTTCCTCAAATATAAAAGGCCATAAGTGTTATCTGTTAAAACAGTACTATGCGAGGCGGCAGTTTCTAATATTTCGCCAGCGTTATTGCCAAAATTAACCTCATACCCGATACGACTCATTATACTGATTATGAAGTAATTCATTACGGAAGTGTCAGACCTAATTTAGCCACGGATAATAATTTTAGTCTCCTGAACGAAATAAAAATATGTTCTTCGCCGCTTCTATTTCTCTAAATGTATTTTTTTCTTCTCGGTTTCTATTTCGTTTACGGATCGGCTTTGATGGCGAACATATTGCATGGTGTAATGAGCTTTACGGAGTTCGTAGTTAGGTACCAATTTCGCCTCGTGGAATTGGTGTCAAATCGAGTAACGCTAATATATAACCTTCGGAGATAATTACTTTGGTGAGGCAAGTGTCGTGTCGGAATTGTTCTCGATGACACGTTGCTATTCTATTTGTATTGGAAACATCGTCGCCAGAATGATCACTTCGAATTCCACAAGGAAGGACTTCAAGGAGGAAGAAATTGTCTGAATTGCGCGAAATAATTCTTGTAAGCGATAGAAATTGCAAGAATTCTAACATATCTATCAGAAACGGGGAATTTAAAGAGCGTGGTAATCCTGGAAAGTGTATTTCATCGGGAAATTTGAAATAGGACCATCGAAATGGAGAATCATCGCCCACGCTGAAGCAAATCGTGAGAGAATATCAATCCTAGGATATGAAACCTCTCACTCAATTTAAATTACAAGGTTACAGAAGTTTTCGGGTACTTTCTTTAATTATTTACTACCGCAACTTGCTTCAAATCATGTTTTGGAAAATATAACTTTTCAATATGGAAAAAGGACGGACTCATCGTAAAATCAAAACAGAGTGAAAACAAGAACTTAAAGAGTATTTGCGCATAAAAAATTAGGATTATGTATGCGTGTATAAGTGCGAATAGCCTTGAACGTACGTACTCAGAAACCGACAAATAGACAAATTTGTAACGGAAGAATTTTCCATTTCGAGGAAAAGTTAAGTGCTTATAAATAATTTAATTAATGCATAATAACAAATAGTTAATTAAGTTTTACGTGAGCAGAACATACGACGAAGTGAAAGTTGTACAAATTTGTAACGGAAGAATTTTCCATTTCGAGAAAAAGTTAAGTGCTTATAAATAATTTAATTAATGCACAATAACAAATAGTCAATTAAGTTTTACGTGAGCAGAACATACGACGAAGTGAAATTTGAATAAAGTTACCCATTTAGAAAAAAAAACTGTTTAAATCGATTACGATTAGTTTCCGTACTGCGACTAAAGTTGCAGGTGCAAAATTTTGCTGCCGTCAAATCAGTATTCGAGTCAATCCTTACTACATTCATAGGAAAAGGCACTTCCGCCAAATCCTCCAAGTTTGTGGAGAGCAGGATGGGTCTCGAAACACGAGTTCATGCATTTATATAGAGCAAAAGTTTCGGTAGCAAGTAGTGCTCTTATTCAGAAAATCAGACAATAATAGTTTTTAAAAAAAATATTTATCTATTTTAGTTACCTAAGGATATTTATTTATTTAGAAGCCAAATAAAAAACCACGATGAAATGCAATTATTTTATTTTTTTCTATATCAAAGCTTATATCTCATTCTTTAAAAAGCACGCATTGTTCGAAAATACATAAATTTAAATATTTAGCAGATGGAGAAAGACGACACCACGTAATTATAATGTTATTTGACAGGGAGATCAGCTGAAATGGAAGGTTTCTAAAAATCTTAGAACTTACCGAATGCGACACATCTACAGAGTGATAACAGTCTATTAATTATTATACATTCATCAACAATTGGCAGCTGGCGTTATCGAAGAACGTCACGTATGCTGAAATATATAATTTATTTAAATAGTTCTAAAAACCTATCATCTCAACGGTAGGCTCGTATATCCGCTCCCGAATATTTTTATTAAAATTTCTTCCTCTCTTATCATTATCATTAGAGAATTGAAAAATAATTACTGCATACATCTCATTTTCATTATTAGATTTTCCCCTAGTTTTCCTGTTTCAGTCAAGTATGTTCGACGATGAATATATGCAAAACACGTGAAGATAAACGACAGAGAAAAGACACATTAAAATTTTTAAAGAAATAAGGAGCAAAAGTGCGTTTAAAGCGGAAATGACAGTAGGAGAGTCCAGCGTACTATGATAAAGATGGACGATGTGCCGAAAATACACTAAACCCGAGGGGAAGAGAACGAGTTGGGGTATATCTGCATTCATCTGGTGAAGTGGCGCCGTCTGTGTCAGTGACAGACACGCAGAACTAAAAAAAACGATGGAAGAGAAAAGAGAAAAACAAAATCGAAGGAGGGGGGGATGAAAAAAAAACAACGACCGTACGGCGAATGGAGAGTCCTCTGCCGTGTAATTGAGACGAAAGAGCTGCAGAAGTAGTAGGGAGGGTAAAAAGCGAGGGTGAGAGCGAGAGAGAGAGAAAAGCAGCGAGGGCGGAAGACTGGGAACGTGATGTGTGATTCAATATCTCATATCCCTTTCCAACCGATGTTCCAACGCCGTCAACCTCGTACGTACCGACCAGAGTGCTCTTTTATTCCTGGCTATTCCTCTATCATCATCATCTTCCCTACCTTGAACCTCCTATTTTCCATTACCTACTCCCTCCTCTTCTTCTGCCCCATCCCATTTTTTCTGTTTCATATTGTCTCCTGTCACCCCATTTCGTCAGAAAGGTTGGAGGAAATTTGCGTCAGCATCCGTTTTGGTCAACTTTTCTTCATTAAAAGAGCCTGGCGGAAAAATCGAATTTTTCTCTCGCCGCCTACCACACTTTCTTGAGTTATTATTTTGATTTTTTTTTCTCAAACGAACAACTGGCGAGATTTCGAGGCGAATTCAAACGTACGACCTTTTTCGAGTTATATTTTGTCGTGCTCTGCAATTCTGTCCTAAGGATCTCACCATTTTGCTGGATGTGAATTTACTAAATTATATTTCTCTAGATAAAAATGCTTCAACGATCATCTTTGCGAGGGCATTATTTATTTGCGTTCTGATATGAACTCGAGTATAATAACGTTTGACCTATATCCAATAAGTCCAATAATTTACAAGAGGAAGAAATATAAGCATCGAAACATTTTCTTAAGGTTGATCTTAAAAAAAAACTATGAATACGCATTTTTTAAGTTTAACAAGTTATTCGTTAACTATAATTTACTGCTACATTACAATTAGCCATTTTTTCAACAAAAATGTAATCAAAATGTATAGATCATAAAATCGAAATCAATCCATCATCGTGACTTTAATATACTAGAGATAAATGCAACTTCAAAAGTCAAAGGACAAAATAAGGAAAACTCGTCATTGGCATACGTATTATTAATTCTATATCCATATTTATGCAAGTGAAGATGAAGAAGATTCACCCTTTTGAAGGCAGTAATTCTCATCAAACGTTCCTAACCAAGCAATTAAATGTGGGTTAATTAGAGATACAAGAGGCCAGCGGTAAGAGAAAATTGGATTGTTTACAAGTAGCCACCATTGAAATTACGAAATATTCAACATCCTGAGACATACATCCGTTAGAAAATCCACTAAAGCATCATCCGACGTAAGGAGTTTCTTGATATTGAGAATACTACCCTCTCCTCGACTCTTCCTACGTATCTTTTAGTTTGGGAATTCGCTGACTGAATGGCGCAATCTGCCTGAAGGGGGATTTGATTGGACGAGCCAGTGGAGAAGGTGGCTCCTCTCTACGACGGGCCAGTAAATCAGACGAAGGCGTCTTAATTGGGGGACACCATCCATGTTGTCGACGTTGCCAAAGGCTTATTAAGGGCCGAAAGGCGAGCGAGATTAGGCTTAAATAGAAAGGTACTGCAATATGGCGGAGAAGTGAATTAAAAGGGACGTTGGAGCTGATGACGGATAGGGTGTAATAAGAGAGAGAAAGATGTGTATATATCGGAAGTCGGAGTTCCAAAGAAAGTCTCATTCCCTGGTGGCTTTGCCGTGAAAGACTTCTTTTTAATGTCATATCCAATTCTTGGGAAATTGTATCTCTACACTTCTTACCCAGAGAGATGTGAAAGAGGTAATCAAGGAAAAACCGAGTTATTCTGTTTCAAAGGAAAAGAAAGAATTTGGAGCTTCGAAGAACCCTACTTCCATACCGTGTTAAAAATGTCAGAATAAACATATTAAGCAATTGACCGAACATTTCCCAATGAGCTGCTAGCGAGTATATACTCTGACAATCCTCTATAATAAAAGCCCAAGTGTGTCTACAAGTCTGTCAGTAATGCTCTATGGAGTTAGATGGGAGAATAAGAAAAACCGCCTATAACTAAAAAGCTTTTCAATCTTTTACGATCAAACTTTCAGAAATCATTTTGCTTTTCAATTTGATGATTTGTAACAGCTTGTCGGGAGCGTAGTAGTCCTGGGTTTGATTCCAATAGCATATCTTTCCTCCATTTGAATTACACGGGCAGAGCTGAAACGAAGCGAGCAGGCCTATTTTATTCAGCATTTTTATACATGTTAAAAATAAGATATCGACGCGAGATTTTCACATTTATGCCGAGAAAACTAAGTAAATTAATTTCCATATCGTAGAAATTTAAATCTCATTCAAAAACGGTCAAAAAATACCTTTTACGACTATTTTTTCGTGATTTTAGGCATTTATTCAATTCATCGCTTTGGCAATTGAAATTGTTAAAGTCTATTGTTGTTCGATCCTAATGCATAAGAAATGTATAAAAATTGTGAAAACAAAGTATTAAAACATAATTTTTAGATATTTTCGGATGATATCGGAATTTCTAAGATATGGAAATTAATCTTTATCGATGAACATTTTGAACGATTTCTGCTTATAGGATTTATAGATAGATATTTAAAGAAAATTTTCAAGTTGTGATTAAAGAGGTAATTATCGAGTAAACGATAAGAAAAATAGTTCGTGCCGGTAAATGAAGCAACTAAAACGACAATCATTACCAACTATCATCCGCGATCATCAATGTTGTACAATAATTAACTCGCCACCGCATTCGAAGGAAGATTCGAAGAGGATTCGAAAAGAACGGCATTTAGAACGAGCGACAAGAAAATCGAGGAACGCATTAGAAGGGCTCCATCATAATAGTAGCTTCTTTCTTTCTCCACACTCAATTCCTTAAGAATTCTCAACTCCAAGATAATCCTTTCACCCGTTCAACCTTTTCAAAGCCAAAGTATCGCTTATACCGTTCCCAATTTCCTTCCCGGGAATGACTTTCTCCTCCCTCCAATCCAAACTCATCCCATCTCCCTCCAATCTAAACCCCATTCTCCCTCCTCCAATCCAATTCCTCCACCCTCCCAAATCCAAAATTCTACTCCCTCCCTCAAATCCAACCTCTTCCCTCTCTCTAATCCAAACTCATCCCATCTCCCTCCAATCCAAACTTCATTCCCATCCCTCCAACCCAACTCCACCCCCTCTCCAATCTAAACTCCCCCCCTCCATCCAATTCAAACTACTCCCTCCAATCCAAACTTCTCCCCTCCATCCTATCCTAACTCCTCCCCTCCTCCATCCAATTCAAAATATCCCCTTCAATCCAAACTTCCCCCCTCCTTCCAATCCAAACTCCTTCCTACTCTCCCAACCCCTCCGTAATTTTTGGTATCATCTCTTCCCGTTTCTTTCCTCTCCCACCTCATCTCCCGTCCATCACGTAACCCTTCTCCATAAACACAGAGTACGCATGCCACGTTACCCTCCCATATCCCACACACTTTTCCACCGCTTTCTCGTCCGTTTTCGCACCCACTTCTCCCTTTTCCCATATCCTTGGATACGTGCCAGAGTAAAAACTTCCATCTCGACATAATAGGTTCTCCTGTTCCTCTCTCTCCCCCCATTATATCTCAGCATCCGGGAAAAAGGAGTTTCCCTCGTCTTTTTTCACCCCCCCTCCCCCAATCTTATATACTGTACAATCTTTCCTCCACGCACTCTATCGTCATGTTCGCTTCCCCTCTCCCTCGCACGCCCACTACCTTTTGAGAAGGTTGGAGAATAAGGTTATGGCGCCCGCCACGAAAAGGCTCTTCTATGATTCCGCGTCAATTAAATTATTCGGAAGTTAATTGATTCTTCTTCCGATCCTTGTTCCATACGTGTCTGCTAGTACATTCGACCTATTCTTAATTGGAATTATTTGGCAGTATCCCTCCAAAATAAGATTGATTTCACCGAAACACGCGGCGTAATTAATTGTAGGTATGAAAAAATAACAATACTTCGGGGGAAATACAAGGTTTGTTGATATTTTACTAATGATGCCACAAATTGGTTTTGTTTTAAATTATTGTAAATGTCCTTCGTAATTTACTTAAGATAAAGAGGAGTTCAATACAACAAATAAGAAAATATTTAAAAACGTAAACATAAGAGCAACCAGGTAAATTTAATATCTACTCAATAAAACAAATTTATTTAATCTTTGAAATATCATGAACCATAAAAGATTTGCTTTATTGCATTATTCATAAAATTACGCTTAAAATATTATTTTATTTAAACAGTCGCTGCAGACAATATTAAATGACGTCCTATATGCTGCAACAAAGCATTTTAGGTCACTTAAGACTTTACTGCTACTATGGTAAAATATCACACAAAAAATTAATATCAAATCCTTAATCGACCAGAAATACATCGTATGTATTTTAAATCTCATGGATACATTTTTTTTACTGGAAACAAGCCACTGTATTTTTTATGACAGACCGTCGGAAACAAAATATCTCCTTCACTACCACACCAAGGTGGAATTATGGAGGTCCGTGTAGGGAAATACTGCCAAACGACGGAATAAAGTTTATAAGGTCCATTTAGAAGGTCCCAACTTTGGGGAGAAGTATATAAACAACCTGAACTGAAGTGTCCGAGCTGAGAAGAAAATCCTTGAAAAACCGCTTTTATTTCCTTTTAGATCATGATTAACCACTCCATATTTCGTTATGTATTAATATTCTATGCTCTGGACATTGAAGGTTATTATATTTTTTGGAATTTTTTCCTTTCGTGATCGCACTGTCCATTTTTGACAGAGACCGACTCACTTTTTAATTCTCGATAAAAACTTCCGTGAATATTGAGTGGAAAATCGTCTAGTATTCGTGCAGACTGGTCAAAGCTAAGAGATAAGCAAATTAGAAATAATTGAACTGTGTAGTCAAGGAATACTAGCAAAGCGGAAACTCTTAAACTTAAGGAACGGGAGTAAAACCGAGGCTCGTAGAGAAGGAAGAAGCGGAAATAATTAGATTATGACATTAACCCAAAAAAACGTAAGATTCTTTGAGACAGGGATAATAATTGTTCCTTTTATATTTAATTATTTCGGTCAATCAAGGAAGAGATGAGGTTCCTGCTGAGTCCGCAAGAGAGTCGTTATATCAGTTGCAGAAATTCCTTAGCAGCCAGAGTTTTTCCGTAATTCAATTAGCGCTGCCAACGAGTAGCCTTAATTTCATAATCGAATTACGATCAAAAGATTAAATACGACCAACATGAATATACTGCGAAATTTTTCTTAATAAAGCTTCTTGCCAGATATAAATAACATATTATAGGCTAAATAAAGAGACAAAATGGATTACTTAAGAGAAATATTAATATACTTGTAGTTCAAACTAAAATTACTTGTAATGAAAGGATTTGTTATCTGGGTGTTAGGGGTAAAGAGATTCATTAAGCCGGTTTGCTTCTGATACACGTATATATAATGTTGAAAACAATAGTATTATTATTCTGTTGAATAAAAATAAATTTAAATATTCAATGTCATCAGAATGAAAATCCATACAAGATTTTAATTACAGTATAAATGTATCGATTGTATAAATGAGATAAAATCTAGTTTTTAGCCAGGAAAAAATGTTAATTCTATTTCTGTCGAGGAAGGGCTAATTAATAAAACGAATCCAACAAAATGAGGATAATTTAAAGAAAACAGTACCTAAATTTATTTCGACAATAAGGAGAAAGTCTATCAAGTTACGCCTGAAACAGTTAATTTAAATTTAAGAATATTTTGCACCGAATTTCAACAATTCAAATAGAAACACTGAATGCATTAAAACGACCAAAATTATTCATTTATAAACTGAAGGCATAGCCCATTTTCAAATTGAAACATAGATAGCCCATTCAGAAACCAGACAATTTAAATTAAAATCATTCCCTACCAATGACGACGTCCTACGGCTTCTATGAGCTTTGAAAGGTCATCGATCGGGTTTAAAAAAAAACTCATTCGAAAATAAAAATAATAAAGATACTGATGTCGCACCACGATTTTCGATCAAACGTAAATCATTTGCATATAAAAATAAAAGTTAAACATCCGTCGGATTGTAAAACAATAAACGCCGATGGGCAAGCCAGGCATAAAAGCAACCGAACGTCCGATGGAATAACCAAGGAAGATAACACAGCCGCTTATTAAAACGCAAAACTTTGACTTGCCTCGGCTGTGAAAAAAAAAAGAGTTACAGGGGGAAAATGCAATAAAAATGATCTGGGACATTTATACGTCCTCGACGACCCATGTAGATCAAATGCGCCCATAAAACAATGGGAAGTGGTTATTTGCAAACTTGTTTTTTTCGAAAGCAAGCGAGGAACGCCAATGATGAGTTGGCATGCCGACCTTGGGTCAAAATATATCAAAAGACAAGAAGGAAGCCTACCAACGGGAAGAGAAAGAAATCGGATTTATATAGCCGACGCCTAATAAATATGTCCTATTATTTCAGGGGATAACTGTACGGTAGAGAATTTTCCGCGAAAGTATTTCCGTGAAAGATTTAGACGAAAAGAACGAAGAAAAGAGATCGACGAATTCTTAGAGCGCCAAGGATGAAGACAGACGTTCCCAATATGTGCCCAAAACGTATTAGGATATCTCGGATATCTTTCAGACGCGAATTTCGAATAAGGAACTATTCACTAAGATGAAAACAGACGTCCGTTGGATTGAAAGTAATTTTTTATGGAAAAGTAAAATAATAGAGTACAGTTAAGTTATGGCATATTTTGTACGAAATCATACTGCGTTAGACAACATTCATTAAAATATCAAGGATTTATGTCATAAATAATTATGAACTTTTATTTTCAACTTATAAATTATAAAGTTTACATTTAGATTCCTAAAATTGTTGTTAATAACAATTTCAATCGCGCGCTCTTTAAAAAGAATAAAAAATGAACGTAAATTATATTTGGTTAAACAAACGCAGGGATCATAAATTACCATATTATCTACCTGCTTGATTAGTTTTAATTGTTAATTTCTCTTTTTATGAATAAAATTGCCTGTATCTATCGTTAAGAAAAATACTATGGAAAAGGCCAATTGTTTTTCTATGAGAGGTGAGAATTGTATTGGTAATTTCGATACATATTTATACATGCATAAACTGAAGTAGGCTTAAATAAACCCATATATATATCCCAGATAGTCACATCAATTTTCAGTATGAAGAGAAAAAAAAACGTTAAATACGAGGCGCGTAGATGCATGATCAAGGGAATTTAAGCGTGGTGTGATTAAACGAAGTTCTTCATTATTTCAATGACCGTAAAATAATTATTTGAAAGCGGATAATATTCCGATTAATAGAGTTACTAGACTCCTAAAACCCTCCATGGCTTTTACCCCGAAAGATATAAACTTCGAAATGAAATGGTCGTAAAAACTTTTACCGCATGAATTTTGTCCGCCATTGTTTTCCCGTCGTCCATTTCAGTAATAAATTGCGATTGTGCAAGCGTAGTGTGGTCTATTCGTCTATTACCGCGAAACCGGGAACTTATTTAATTGGTTTTCTCGTTAATATTTCTAGGCGGTGCAGATATTGGGGTCTTCAATGGAAGCCATCTTAAATTAAAATCCAACGTGTTACTTTTATCCTTGTCGTTAAAGGACGTATAAGACATTCCTTATATTTTTAAATTTCAGTAACTGAGGAAACAAATAAGAGGATAGATTAAAAGCGCCCGAATATCATATCCATTGTAATTCATGGAAGTAAAGCATATATGATCCATTTATATTTACTGGGGATGCAAAAAAAAAATACATCTAAGAATCACTTCTACTGCAATGGAATGAATATTTCGCAAAATTAGAATATTTTACAGAAATAATATTTGTTAATTGACTTTCCATTAAATTTCCCAAAACTGCCCATTATCAGAGAACAAGATCCCAAATATTCAGAGAAACACTATAAAAAGTGTGTAGAAAGGTATTCGGAAATGAGTTTCTCATCTATATACGCACATTATTTTTACATGCAGGCTATAAAAATTATAAAACTGGAAAAAATTACTCACATAATTAAGAGCGAGGTCCGGGTGATTGGTTTGTATCCCATCGTCCAAAATGGAGACGACGACGCCTTTTCCTGTGTAGCCACGTTGCCAAGCTGGTAGCACGTTCATGTCGAAGCCGTCCTTGGCGCCGCCATTCTAAAGGAAGGAAATAACACAAACTAATTAAAGTTCAAAGCGTTCCAGGATTTTCATTTCCTAAATGAATTTTTAAAACCCAGCAATCGGTTAAAAATATTAATAGAATACACCAAAGCTAACAATTACCCAATCATTAAGTTATTCTAAGGAATAATTTTCGACTTCTAAAAATTGATGAATATATGCCGTCGGGAAAAGATTACTTTAAAATTCTTCTGCAATGTTAAAATAATAAAATTCTCTAAGCGATGGACGACACTATAATGATACTTCTATAAACGATTTCAGATGGCTTCTAAATATATAAGTAACTAGCAGGAGTGACCGTTGAATTTCAACGGATTTAGTGAATCTAAAACTTCGACCGCGTAACATGTAAGCACCGCAAGAATAAGATAGTACACAGTTATAACCGTCGAATAAAGCAAAAATGAAGAAGACCGCTCCGCATTTTCCTATTTAGATGAATGAAGGAAGAAAATCTTACGAAAATAACGTATAAACTCACTCTCCCTCCCTTCCACTCTCTCCTTGCCTTCTCCCCCTCCTTCCCCTCTCTCCCTCCTCCCCCTCTCTCCCTCTCCTCCCCCTCTCTCCCTCTCCTCCCCCTCTCTCCCATATAAATTGAACTCTCAATTTCGACGAAAATGGGAGTTGTCACGGTAGCTTATAATGGGTATTGCAATAAAACATAAAATCGTGTATTTTATTGATTCTAAATGCATTTTTATGCTAATTCGATCAAGATTCGGATTATGTTTTCAATAAAAATAAACCACCATTCAAATCTCAAGTTCGTACCATGTTTCTAAGTAATTTTAAAATTCAAACGAAAAATACGCTGCACTCGTCCCTATCTTATTCAAATGGAGAAAATAAAAAAAGAAAATGTTTTTAAAAATTAGACAGGTCAATCAAATCGATATAAAAACTTTACTATACCACCGTACTCATTATTCCGGTTAAAATGATACCTTTCTCTTGCTTCTACGATCTGTAGTTTCCGAGATTTTAAATTATGCCACACACGCACATACACACATTCATTTTTATTTATTAGATACTTTCTCCTTCAAATATGTAGCTTCTGAGAATTTGAAGTGGAGGAGAAATTTTCTTTAATATAGTTTTACGTGTTGTTAAACCTATAGTTACATAAGTCTTTTTATAAATTAATTATAAATAAATTATAAATGATAATCTATGCTAAAATAAAAGATATTCAATGCATAGGCATTAATATTGCCATTGCGCAATTTTCATCGCCCTCCACTTAAGGCAGTTTTCTGAAAAAAGCAATTTGTGTGATATCTAGGTTAATACCATATTCTATTCTAACTAATTCTATGGTTCTGATAAATTGGAAGAATCCTATCGGTAATAAACGATTGAAAAATGGTGAATATATATATATATATATATATATATATATATATATATATATATATATATATATATAAGCATTTAAAAGACCCGATTGCCTATTAAGAATAATAGGAATTAATTAAATTTTCTGTCGTTGTTTTTTTCAATTACAAAAAAATTCGTCACATTTCATAACATTCTAATTTTACATACAATTCAACGAAACGAAGAGAAAAAATTCATTTCAAAGCATTAAATTTCCGAGAAAAACTAATCTCGCTTTACGTATTTCCAATTATTTTGAAGCTATGGACAACTGCACATGCTATTTGAAAAACCGCACGCTTATAAAACATTGATCCGTCGACTGCTGATTACATTAATTCTAAAAGTTTTACGACGGGATATCATTATTATGTTTTAAAGCAAGATTTTCATTGCTTTCCGGCAGAACAAATAACTATCATAATTAAAATGCGCCTTACGTAAAGTAGTTATCGTGATACTTTTAAATGAAATAAATGTGGCGTGTTTTTCCATTAAAATATTCTTCTGTTGAATGGAATTATTTATTTCTTTCATGAGTCTTAAAAAACAATGGAGGGGCGAATAAATCTTAGAAATTTCAATAAAAATAAAATCTCATATTTAGAATATTTTTATAATATTTTAAATCCAGTCGTTTACCATCATAAGTGGTATGAGATGTTTAGAAACCATTGTCAAGAAAATAAATGTACACTCCTTGAACGTGTACGGGTGAATAACTGTAATGTCCCAAAAGACATTTGAAGTAAATTAACAACGTGCACAATAATTTTACTTTTATGCGAATACTAACTATTAATAGCGTATAAATTACAATTCATGCGATTTGTATGAATTATTATTAGCATCTGTAAGAAAATCAGTTGAAAGACTTATTTAAAGGCTTATTTAAAAGCAAATGCTGATAAATATTGGAGACCGGAAGAATGTAATTATCGGAAGAAAAACGAAATAGGTATACAAGAGTATTCATCGCGGAGCCAACCAACAAAAAAAATCCAAAACATAGAGGGCTCTCCTTCATTCTATTTTTAAGTACGGCTTGCGGGCAAAATGAACAGCAAACGCGAAATTGACGACACTGCTGACAAAGCTAAACAATTTCATTTCATATTTATTATTTATAAAATTTTATGCTTTGAAATTTATTTGTCACAAACAAATATCGTGTTAACGAGTTACACTACAAGGGAAACAATCTTCTTTAATTTGAATTTTTGCAATTTTCAAAAACTAATTGCCGCCCCATCAATTCCTACTAATAAACTACAGAGGATTCTAATACTCGGATAAACTGATGGGTCATAACGCAAGCGCGAGCTCATTTGTTTCGGGGAGTACCATGACACCATACTGAGACATGTAGCAGGCGTATCAAAGGGTCGGCATGAGATTCATTGCTGGCTAACTAAAAACCGCGTCCAGATGCGGTGGAGAGAGATAGGGAGAGGGGGTGAGAGATGCTGGTGTAAATTCCGATTAGGATTAATCTTTGAACGACGTCTGGATCCTCTTTTACATACGACTCACACCGATCCATCAATATTTGAGAGGCAAGAGAAAAAGGTTGTCTGAGTTTTCCAAATCAGGTGATGCGACAGCACCAAACCACCAATGATGGTGCTTGTACTGTCAACCACAGTCGCAGATTTTATTTCGAAGACCTGATTGGTCACTAACGTGAACATATAGCATGTAGTGTGTGTGTGCTGACTGAGATCACACGCGCAGTGGGTTTTGATGCATGTCAAATGACAAATCCATAGTTTTTTGTGTAATCCTGAAATATATTGGCTTTCCTCTTTTATTAAGCTAATACTTCATATTCTAAGCAAGTATTTCACATTCTGTAAGTTAAAAATTAATACTTTATATATATATATATATATATATATATATATTTTTTTTTTTTCATATTGTAAGTCTTGAATATCGATAACTATAGTAAATTTTGGACAACCATTTTACAAATAATGGGCTGTTCAACATTTTCGATCCCTTTTTATTATTCCTTTTATCAATACACCCAGTGTAAATCCAGTTCCGTAATAAGTGAATCTGGGCGATCTAAATGTAAACAAATTATAAATGATTTGGCGGAAGTGGGGGATACTCAGCCTCAACCACACCAATAAAGCATTTTCTTTCTTTCTTTCTCATAAAAACTTAATTAAAAACGCCTGATTTCCAAGGTTTGGAAACCTTGCCGAGAAAAAAGGAGACCAGTTGTACATTTTTAGCTAGGAAAATGTTAGTACAGTTCATCCATGTTTAATCTTACCGCGGGGAAGTTTATAAAAAAAAAGCAATAAAAACAAGCAGCTCGCATCCGGCAGCATATTGGAATAAAGGCTAAAAACACTCCTTTGAGGTCAGCGCCGTAAACTTACGCTCATTCCACGCTTTCCGTCACTTCATGCTCACCCTCTTCCCGAATTTCCTGAGCTCAAATATTTAAAAGAATGGTTGAGGATAGAAAACAAGTCTCACCCTCGTTGAAAGAAGAGATGGGAGCGTAGCTAGAAGGCTCACACGATCTGAGGGCACTTTTAAATAGTCTAACTGTGGCTAAATATTTAGCATTATTTTTCAAGATAACTGTAAAAATTATTTTTTAAATACGTTTCTGTGAACATTATGAAGCATCGTCAATATTCTTTATAAAAATCTATGCCAATTTAGTCGAAAAATAAACAAATTAAACACTCGGTGCAAAAAAATCGGTGGCTAAATATTTAGTCACCAAGCATTAAAGGGTTAAGGATGCGATTGAAATGGCTTAATCTTCACCCTAAATATCTACAGTTTACAATGTAACACTACCGCCGTTGTAGGGTAATAAGTTTAGGTACAAGTTTTCACCGTTTTTCCATAATCACGGAGAAGATAGGCCTACCAAACTCAAGTCACTGAAACTGAAGAGGTGGCGGATTCAGTGAGAGGGGTCAGTGGGTTTGCCGAGGAAGAATAAGTAGAAATACGGATTTATTGTCATTTAAGGGAGACGTGAAATACGCGACGAGAAGTACACGTCAATGCTCTTGGTCGGACGGCGTTATCGGGATGGAGAATCGTAACTTCAAATTAAAACCTCGTTCCCAGCAACTGCAAAAATGGAATAAATGGTATTTTACGCAAGAAATGGGGACGCAGTAGTTAATAAACGCACACCGCGTTCTGACCGGGAGCGATAAACATCGTTTAGGAATCTACAGAACAAAAAAATCCTCTCCTGTTATTTTTGGGAAAATTTAAATAATTTGCTCTACTTGAATTAACACTACAAATTAAAATTAAGGAATAGTTTGGTTCAAATTTGTAATTTTAAAAAAGGAAAATGTTAAAATTCACTTCAAATAGTCATCATTAATTCCGAAATATAACTGTGCATTAACGACTGCATTAGGAATTGCATTCAAATATGTTAATAAAATATTATCAAATTATTTAATTGCTCAGAAATAAAATTGGAATTAAGAAAATAACGCTATTGTATATTTTAGATGTAACAATATTTAATCGTCTCCGAGTATATTACATGACCTAAGGATAAAAAACAGAGGCTATGTAATTACATAAAAATTATTTGTAAATGTAGTCCGATAGCAATATAAAAGTAAACATTATGTCTCAAACTCATTAGTTTTTTAAAACTAAACTTCATCTATTGATGAACGTAAAATACAGGAAAATAAATTGCCAAAACAAAACAATTTGTTTTGACATTCAAAACTACCTGTCCTTTCATCGTTAACCATCGAAGTTTTAGAGGCATTCAGAACGGAAAAAATCGATTTCCTTGTTTTATTATCGCGAAGAAAATTAGTTAGGAGATATTTAGAAATTAAGTCGAGAGCAGCTTCCTCTATTTCTCCACTCGCGAGAACCAAAGGGGAGAGGATTTTTAATGAGCCCTGCTCTTGAAAAGTTGCAAACGCCGAAAATTGATGCCAAAAACAACGAGGAAAAAGAACACTGTCGCCTTTATTATGTCCGAGGAAAAAAAACGGCGCAAATCAGCGCCTCAATTTTTCGGCGATATTTAACGTGATTCTTTTGGGGCCACGTCTCGTCCCAAGTCGGAGACGCGGCGTGAGATCTCCACGACTAATTGGAAAGGAAGGCTTTTTCATGGTGGAGGGAGTTTCGCAAGAGAGGGAGGAAAGAGGACGAAAGAGAGAGAGAGATATATAGAGGAGAGAAGAGGAGCAATCAGGCAGAGGGGAAGGACGGGGTGGTAAGTCGGTGTGGAGTGGCTAGAGGGTGAGGGGTTAAAGCTGGTGGCTGGTATATATCAGGGAAAGCCAGCGGCAATCAGGGATTCCCCGGCTGGAGTGTTGATTTTTCACCAATGGATTAATAAGGGAACGAGAAGAGGGCGGAAAGAGAGGGTGAGAATGGGAGGGTGAGAAGGAGAGGGTGAGAATGGGAGGGTGAGAAGGAGAGGGTGAGAAGGGGAGGGTGAGAAGGGGAGGGTGAGAAAGGGAGAGAGGGAAGGTGAGAATATTCCGGTTTTGGGTGTGGAAAGGAGTGGAAAAGGTTTGAGAGAATGGAGTGGGAGGAATGGAGCGAGATAGGGAGGGGAATGGAGTGGGGGAGGGAGAGAGGGTGGCGTTCTTGTGCAAAGAGTGGACGTAGTCACCTAATTAATTTTCCCGGCACACACGACATTGGAATACCGCTACGGGAGGGAAAATTTTATATTTTTATCCATCCTTCTCGGCGTGAGATGGGGAAGAAAGGAGGGAAAGCATTGTATATTGTGCATGGGTGTGTAATATATTTAAGCTCCTCGCGACGCAGTTTGTTATTTTTTTATCCTCCTCCCATGCAACTCCTTCCCTCTTTCCTCCTCCTCTCTGTCTCTCTCTCTCTCTCTCTCTCCTCGCGCTCCAAGGTTTTTTATATCCGTTTATCGCATAAGCGAGTATTGTTCCGATAACGTATTAGAAGGATAGCGGAGACTGCGGAGTAGAAAAAGGACCAATTTTTTTATTTTCGGGTCGTCCTTCTGGGAAATCTCCCGGCGTATTTATAAACGACAACGAAAGAGTGCTCTAGAAAGCCAGCACGGCCCATATAGGGAGTTCGGCATCATTCTGTATTCAGGGAGATATATATGGCGGCTACTTTGATTTAAAGTCAAGATTTTGGGAAAACATTTTTTTTTGAGATCCGATACAGGTGGAATTAGGACAAAGGTTTCTTATAAAGTGAGTTAACCAGCGCGGAAAATTCTTAATTACATCACGCGGTTAATTTATAGGAAGAAAATATCTAATAACTCTTGTCAAATAATAAAGTGAAGAAACTTGGCTATTCCACAATAATATTCTTTAGAATTCCATTTTATTCATTTCTTCACTCACAGAATTGCATTATAAAAATGTAATAAATTCCAACATGCATGATTTTAATCAACGTATTCCTACATACCCATTTATTATTCAATATATTTCACATTTTAGCAAACAAATCTCCGCATTCGGTAGAATTTCAGTTAAATTATTACACCTCCTTTATTTTAAGGGACCAAACTATAAAATTCATAAACATGAGCGATAAATTTCTCATACGCTTGCTCTAATATAAATTTAAAATAATTAAACCACATGAGATTTAGAAGCACTTGGACAATGTATGGTGTTTTTTGCTTTACAACAAGTACCGTAATATGAATTGGTTTTGGTTTTCTTTGGAATAAAAATATGGAAGAATTAACGCGGACACATAAATAGCGAGCAATAATTCCACCTTGAGTTGAATAAAAAAAAAGCTATTTGTGCAATAAGTTGGGAGGTTACCACTCCTACCACCTCTCTTGCGGTCCCTTACACTTCCCTTGCAATCCTTACGTAATTTATGACAATAATTTTCCTCGGAAAATTCCATTAAATATCGTTCATTCGAGATCGCGAAATGAGGAGAGGGAAAACGAGAGATATTCGTGATAAATATAAAAATAAAATAAAATCATATGAAGAGTCGAATTCTGGGAATTAGGGCGAAAGAGAATTAAGTAAGGGAAGTGAACGAAGAGGTGACGATGAGAAACGGAGTTATCCGAAGATGAACTTGAAGAGAAATGAAAATTATAACGTATACTGACAAAGGTAGAGGTAGCGGGAACCGATAATAGACAATGAAAATTAATTATAAGGTGCAGCAACAAATCGCGAAGGTAAAAAGAATGCAGAAGCTTCACACTATTTGCAGGGGCCAATTTTGGAAATATTAAAGTCTATTCGGATAAACATTAACAGACTATGTGACAGGTATAGACGTTCACATTAGATTCAAAAACATTTCTTTCCACAAGGCAGTAAGAAATGAATTAGAGTTGATTTTCCTATCTATAATTTCAACTTGGTAATTTTTTGCTACGTTAAACCGATTCGGTCCATGAGGATTGATACACGTCATTAGCATACAGCTATAATTCATTATTCGATTAAGGAAAGGTATACGTAATAGTAGAATAACAAGAGGAAAATAATAAATGAAAATTATATATATTTTATAGATTTTCGGAAAAAAGAGTACATCATACTGAAAGGAGTAAATATACCTAAAAGACGACAACTAAAACACACAACGTAAATGATAAAACACAACATGGATCATATAGAACACAGGAGGATTTGTAAAAGGGAACGAGAAACAGGCTCGCATGAAAGGGGAGAAGAAAAACAAAGCGGAAGGAGGAAATTAAAATAATTGAGAAAGGAAGAAATAGAGAATGATGAAAAATTAATAAGGAGAAAATAGTAGTTCGGGAATTCGGAGAAAATGAAGACGGCGAGGAATGGCGTGGGAGGAGGGAGATGGAGAGGTGTACATAATGGCTCCGTCCTATTTTTTCCACACACACCAATATTTATTCGCCAGTCTGGCATCCCCACACCAATTACTTTCCAAATTGGAAAATGAAATGAAAATAGAATTCTTTTAAAAACGGAGATGAGGAGCGGATAAAATCTCTCCTGTTCCTCTCCTCTCTATCTCCATCCACTCTCTCTCTCTCCCTCTCTCTTTTCTCTCTTCCGTAGCGACCTCCACTCAATCGCTTCATACACCTACGCTCCTTTCTTTTTCAATATGCGATTTAAACGCCCAATCTATAAAACAAAGGACGAATTTATCGCCGTAAAGAAAATATTTGCTAAAGATCAAATTTCCCCGCATTTTTCAAATAGCGCGGTTTTAATTTGGTAGAAAAACCTTCCGACTAATAATAAGGATAATATTAACTCTGTCGACCTACATTATATTTGGGTATTGAACATTCCTCGAACATTTTAGAACTTGATGAATATTTTTGTGTGGTGAAAAAACCGATGTTAGGAAAAGAATTTCGATGGAATTTCGCTCTAAAATTTAACAAATTAAAAAAAAACGAACTTAATAAGAGTAGTATTCTTTTTGGGTATCGAAGGATAGCATAACTAATGTGCTACAACGGTTGCATAAGATCGCGGGTAAATGTACGAGTCGTATAGCGAGTCACATAAGATGAAGGATAAAAAATTATATAGCACAGTAAGATCCCGCTATACGTTCTCCCGTAATGAATTTTACAAATCGTCAGTGATTTGATTAATTATGCGTCGAGTCGCTTCGCATACACATCGTTTGTAAAGGTCAAAATGCAAATTCAATAATGGTGAAGTTGATATCTACATTATTTTTTATGTGAATAATGTATAGCAAGTTTGAGATTGCCAACATAAAGCGATTTAATATTTCCAACTCTTTTATTCTAGTTAAGAGTAGCTTTCGTCATATGTATGCGAATATTATTCTTTATTTAATTATTACTAGCTGAAAGCACCCGGCGATGCCCGGGTTATGCCATACGTCTTTGGCGAATAAAATTACGTATTATATGGTAATACAATCATTTCTCCCTTTGCGCACCCCAAAACGTGTATAAATTCGAAAGATTCAGATTCGAAAGCGATAAAAGACGATAAGAATGAGAAACTGCATTTATTTGTCTTTAATACAGTACAAGTCCGGAAGTCGTAGGTCAAATATGTGAATTTTAATAAGCAAAATAAAATAAGGTTGCAGGTCGAAATATCTATTTTCCCATGTCATCTTATGAGGAATGGAAATCATTCTCGGGAATCGAACCCGGGTCGATTTTGGAATTTTTTTTTGTAAATGGCTCTACTTTAAGAGCCGAACAATCCTACCAAATGTCAATCTTCTAGCTACTCGGAAAGTTTGTTAAAAATAGCATTACAGAGTTTCCCACCGACGACGACGACGAAGTCAATTTTATATATCAGATTTATTAATCATAGAGATAAATTAATGTTTCCTATTTTTATAACATAATGTTAAGCAAACGTTTTACTAATAACATCACATAATCACTCATTTCTACAGAAAGTCCGAAAAAACGAGCTTCGAATCATCTCAAGAATTAATTATTTTACGTATTTTATTTTTTACCTTTTCGACGCTAAATGTCCTGCTGTATTTTACTTGTGTTAACAGTTATACATAGGCGTCACAGAAAGTACACTGGAAGCTTATCATCTACTTCTTCCTTTGCGTGGATGTGAAAATTAGATTTCGCAGTTTTCAGATAAGCATCTACGATGGATAGCGAGGATTCAGTCCAGTTAATATATTTCTGATGACTGAATTTCACCATCCTAGTAATTAAAAAGTCATACTTCTAAAAAATTATTATAAAAGAATTGTAAATTACGTGCAACGTGTACGCTTTACGCGAGGAAATTTCTCGTGAATCTGTCCCAGAAAACCGAAAGATCCTCGACCCAGAGGACGATTGGCGGACGGAACAATCGCTCACCGAGACACGCACTAAAACTGTTTACGCGTGTGTTGTATCCACTTATTTTATTGGCTAATCAATCCTTATATTGCGCGCTTTACGATCGGATGTTTAGGGCGTTCTTAGAAACGATTCCGACGGACGTAAAGCCCTGAATTTCTCCCTCGACAGAGGACAGCGAACTATTCAATTGTTGATCGTAAAACTTTACTCGTCTATGGTTAACCAGAGTATGCGAGAGAACCAATAAGTTAAAGGGGTCGGGTAGGCAATTCGGATCGGGACGGGGAATTGGGCGGAAGTGCGCGCAGTTAGTATTTTCCGGGTAAGGATCGCAAATTCAATTAGTACGCGCAACCTCAAAAGAGTCGCTAGGGGAAACGGTTCGTTTAAATCAGAGAGACGCTTCAGAAAACCCACCCTTTTTAGACTTGTTCTCCAAAACTCCCTCGCTCTTGTCCCTTATCCCAACACAACCCTCTCCTTCTCCACGCACAAAACCGACCCTTTACCCTTATCTTCTACCTCGCCATTAAAAGCGATCTTCGCAACCTCCCACCCCAATTTATAGTTCCAACCCGCTTCCTTCTCATACCCCTCCTCCTTGGTAGTAGTACTACACGCATATAACATTCACACGTGGTGCGTACGGCGTCATTACGCTCGATTCCTCTTGATTCGGAAGGGATCGTTAAGGGAAGCCCCTCGAGGCTTACTACAGCGGATAGGACATTGGGGATGACTTCACTCATTCTTCATATATATTGTAAGGTGGGTGTTATTCGTTGTAAGACCGGAGTTAGCATGGATGAGGTGGATAAGCTTTATGTTTACTTGTTCTGGTATCGCATCCTCTCAATGGTGATATCATTCCTCCTAACCCGTTTGAATACGTATGTACATGTATACGCATTTATAAACCCTATTAACAACTGTCCAAATTTCCATGAATTTAAATTCATGAGAATTTGACAGTTTTCTGCGAGAAGATTGGAATTTGGTTTAAAAGGCTGACAAAATATTGAGGAAATTGTATACAAAGGAATGGGTTGGATGTTTTCATTCTCATTAATAGGCGTTATTTCGTAATCTTCTTCTACTTCTGAGTCAACTGAAATAATAGTTCTTAGTGGTAATTTTGAAATATAATGTTAATATATAAGGATATAATTCATTTTATATAAAACCATATGATTTTATTCGGAAATTCCGTATACAGCTATGAGCAATGGTAATTCAACGATAGTGAGTTCTTATAAAACATGGAGAAATTTAGTTTTTTTAATATGAACTCAATTATTATTTCTTAACATAGCTAAATAATTGTATGCTAAATACTAAACCTAGGTGAACTCGAGGTTCTAATTTGTTGGTTGTTTTACCATTTCATTTTCATTACATATTTGTCTACGCGCAGCGTTTCGGGAAAAAATAATCAAAACACACACACAGCCCATTCACTGAGAATATTCCAGTCACGAAAACCTCTCCAGCGCTCAGGGAGAATTTCTACCATTGAGACTCATGTTTAGTTTGTATAGCTCATTGCATCCGAGATAATTCTCCTTTTCGCAGCAGCAGTAGCGGCGGAGGGGATTGAGGAAGGGCGAGAGGTAGCGACTATAGTCGACTCCAGCACGTACATAGAGACATATGCTCCTTCTCTACGTCTCCGGTGTCGGATTACACAGCTCTCGAAGTCTGATGATGTACAGTCTTGATTGCCATATTCACGCCGTGATGCGAGGCGATGCGCCCCGCAAATTTTACGGGAAGGGAAATGCACAAGGGGTAAAGGGAGACGCGGCAATGAAAACGCTCCTCTCCCGTAAATGATAAAACGCCCACATGTCTCAGATCGCATGCTGAATGTTAACGACGGTAGGAGTAGGACGCCGCAGGAAATTCCGACTTAATGCAAACATTAATTTCCTCTTATCGTCCGGTCTTTGAGAGCATGTCAAAATGTCCCTAGCCAGGCAAGGCCTAATTTAGCCAAATAATATGTATTAAAAGTGAATATTTGATTAAAATAACTCCCGTTCACGAATACGGATGAAAGGATTCAATTTTCCTTTCCCACTCTCCTCAGCCTTATAAACTATAAAGCTCTGAATAATTATTACAAATAATGAGCGCGCGTGTGTGCACAAAGTTGACAGATCGTTATTTTTGCAAATTACTCGGTCATTGAACGTTTCAGAAAATACTTCTGGATATTAGAAAGCGGTTCAGATGAAACCGCAGATGCAGTAGATACGCTACACATCCTGCTATTCTGTAAGTTGATCATTGAAACCTCTCTGGTACAGCGCTAGTCCTCAAACCGAGACTGTACTGAAGCACCATTTAATTGCGGCGCACAGTGATGCGTTTCAGTTCTACGAATAGTCTAATAAATTGCACGTGAAACGCAGATAAGTAATACAATGTTATTATGAAAAATAAATTAACTATATTTCACATAAATTCTTATTTTTAGTACGAAATAATTTGTTATTTATGTGTGAACAACACAACAAGACTAGCAATTTTCCCACAAAAAGAAAATATTTACTAAGAAACCAATTTTGTTATCATATTAACGAATCACGATGGGGAAATATAATACCCCTGTCAAATATAACAGAAAAAAACATATTGCTAAAGAAATTAAGATATTAATGAATGGATTAATTAATTACACTTTGGTTTTGCTTTGCACTAACACCTTCAAAATACAAATGGTAGGCAATACTATTCATAAATATTTTCGGGCATACACACCAATAAGTACTTCTGAAAATACAAATGATTTTTTAAGAATGTTTTCTTCAAACTGGGTATTTTTCAATTGTTATGAGTACGTTATAAAACTCAATTCGATCTTCCATTACATAAAAAGTGCTGAAACTCACTACTGTTCTGCAAATCTATTAATCTTAATTGATATTCTTCGGGTAAGGAACTCGCATCAATGTAAAATGGGCTTGCGGAAATTTTGAAAGGTTATCGTATAGAGAAATTTCTCCAAATCGTTTGATTATATTTGTGTTTAAGAGGTGGAATCGTTTTGCTGTTTTCCCACTGTTTGTCTCTTCTTTTCGTTTATTCTTTGTCGTTGCTATTATTGTTGCTTTCATTAAATTCGGCTGCTTTTTAAATGTATTATTTTGGATTTTTTTTAATCAAAAGAGTCATATTTCATAGCCAAATAGAAAGAACATGAGAGACAAAAAAATTATTAAAAGAGCCACATGTGGCTCACAGGCCACGAGTTGCCCAGATCTGGTGTAAATAATATTTCCGAATATTTTAAAACATTGAAAAAAAAAACTAAATTGCATGCATAAAATTGAAAGTTTGTCCGAGCTATTCAACATGTATGTGAAGAAAAATAATATTAAAGTAATATTTATTTAGAAGAATTTCATTATATAAAACATTGGAAATCATGGCTCAATATTTGAAACAGTAATATTTTTTAAGGATCCTCCGAGTATTTAAATTTTAAAACATACATTAAACTTCCCATTACTCTTAAAAAGTAATTGATTTCAGCGACCGTAGATTTTTATAGGGCCACTTATATTCCGCGCATTTTTCGTCACATTATATTGAATTATCATTCTTGGATGATAAAGTCGACTCATAAAGAATTTCCGTTGCACTTATCACAGCTATCCCGCGTGCCTCTTCTGCCATCACACTCACTCACGGAGTGGAGTGGATGCACCACCTACTCCCCTTCCCCTCTGCCACCAGCACCTGTCGCCTAGAGCCCCCTCCATCGGCCCTTACCTCCTCTCTCCTCACACTCCAACTATTTCCCCATCCCCCTCGACACGCCATCTCTTGCGCAGACAAATACCACTCGACGGCCGAACATATTCAAAGAATATATTTACGTTCGTCAATATGCCTTTGGCGCTCGGGAGTTTGGAAAACGAGGGTGAAAGGGCTCAATCGGATCAAGGGGTTCGATAAGATGAAAAAAAAACAAAACAGAATCCGGAAATACCACAACGAGGGTTTCCTTATTTATTTTAACGTTTACCTGAGACCAATAGCCAATGAAAGGCTTGCCAACACTTGTGACATTAAAAGTAATTTACGCGAAAATCTAAAATAAAAAATAAAAGTGTTTTGCGTGTATCTTCATTATTTTTATTACACAATTAAATACGAATTTTCGCGAGAATCTCAACGCCGAAAAAAATTTCCTCAGCCAAATGACTTTAATTTTCTATACTAACGAGGAACGTCCACGTCTGAATGACAACCTGAAATACATGCTCCAAATTATCTGCATTCCAATATTCCATAAAAAATTGAAAAACTGCTGCTTAAGCGCTATATGCTCAACATTAACAATTACGTGAACACGATTAAAAACAAATTAAATTTTACATAGAACTTTTCCTCCCAGAAAAATATAACTGACGGACAAAACAATTACTCTTCGCAGCACTCTAAACTGGAAAAACATTTTCATTAAATTAAATACTATAAACAAGAAATGAGCTTTGCAATCCCTTTTTGTTTAGTTCCGATACAAGCAACAAACTAAACACAACAGAACTGTCAACTGACAACCTTAAAACACGAATTTACAAAAACATTGGCAAGTTTTTGGGCAAAATTGGATATAGAATACTCAATTTGAGTCAGAAAGACGTCCATTCCCTTCCACATATTTATATGAAACTACATTCTCAATACTCACCACTACAAAAAATAAATCAAAAATCGTTTGGACGCTTCTGCTACTATGAGAGTTTCCCTTTCACTAATAGAGCCCAGAATCAACAAACTTGTCAGCCAATGCCAAGCACAAGACTCATATTAACTAAATACATAAGCGACCAGTTACTTTTTTCAATAAAGGTTTGTTATTGTATAATTGTTCATAATTTTTGTAGGCTTTACTTCAAAAATTGCAATCGATATTTGAAATATCACAAATTTATCTTTTGTCGAGAAACGGATAAAAAGTAAAAACTATAATCTTTTCTTTTTCAGATTACACCTGAAAATGTTGGAAAAGAAACCAACATTAAGCCCAAACACGTCGAGCAAAAGTCGATATTTTCATCATAATTACTTCGAAGAGTGACCCAAATGTTTCATGAATTTTTAATTATTTCTAAATGTTATAAAACATTTTTATACTAGGTCTAGAATCATTTTTAAGGGTATTATTATAATTATGAAAGTTAGGGTCCCCAAATTCCCTTATTATGACCCTGGGAGGGACGTGGAAAATTTCTTGAAGTTCAAGTGGGCAGTGTTATAAAAAAACGTTGAGAACCACTGTTCTTTACTAACAACTCTTACGCCATTTGTAATTTTTCCAGAAATAGAAGCGTCAAAAGCTTTTAGACCTATAATCACCGATAAGCATCTGAAACACCTCGTTAACATTTAAAAAATTACGAGTTAGACTACTGTTTAGTGTACATCAAGAGAATCGAGATACTCGCTAATGATGGTAAAAGAAAATTAAGAATGACGCGGAGTAAAAAGAAACGTGAGAAATTAGTTGATTTATTAGTTGGGTTCCGTGGAAAGCAAGATGATAGAGAGAAAATAATACGAAAAAATTTGATACGCTAAATCAATTTAGTTATACCTAATATTAACGTCTTAAAATTTAAACCAGCATTATATTGCAATAAGATCGATAAAAAATTTTCAACCAGTTTTAAAAGGACAAAAAGTGATTGAAAGGATGTGGTGAAAAATTCGTTACGAATACAAAAAGAAAATATACATTTTATCACACAATCGCCTCAACTAACCAGTAACTCCCCCACAAGAGACTGATTTCTTGATGTTTGAAGCAAGCAAGAAAAGACACGAACGAAATTCTCTCTGACCTAAGAAAATATTATATACAACGGAGATACCACAGTCAATTTCAAATTTCTAAACCAATTTCTCACTTGGGTCAGGCAAGTCATAACATAGCGAGAAAGTGATCGATTAATTTTAGATTTTATTCGAGGAAAATTAATCGAAGTGATAAATAGTGAGAAGATCGGAAAAGGGTCAGACTAGAAAGCATGACAGATAATCCGAGAAGCGGCATATGGGGTGATTGAAGGTCAAAGAATGAGCGGTCAAGAGAGATTGGGAGAAAGGAGAGAGAGGGAGAAGGCTTGATGGAAAGTGAGAAGAGATTATGAGAAGAGAAATTAGGCTACGAAGTGCAGATGAAGAGAAAGCGAGTTAAAGTATGAGAGAGAGAGAGGGAGAGAGAGAGAGATAAAGAGGAAGCGAGGCGGGACGGATAGGAATGGACGCGTGAAAATTGAGGTATTGGCCGGATGTGTGATGGGAGGGAGAGCGATGTTGGGGGATGAGGGAGAGTTATCGGAGGGATGACGTAGGAGGGAGATAGGAAGGGATCGCGATAGACAAGAGGGGAAGGGTGGAGAGGGAATGGGAGAAAGATGGCAGAAACCGGCGGAATAGACGGGTGTGAAGGGTATTTAGGGGGGAAGGGAACGGGAGGAGAGCTCTAGGAGGGGCAAGGCTTGATGGCGGCTAACTATGGCAATGAATCTGCAGCCGCGTTGTGAGCCTGCATATGACACAGAGCACGTCCCCGATATAAAAGGCCCTTCACATAGGAAGCTGCAGAGGTTATGTGGAGGACTGGAAGGGGCGGAGTAGAGGAGGAGAAGGGGTAAGAGGGGGAAAAGTCACGGAGATGAAAGGGGATTTTTTTTTCTGGGAGAGGGGGAATAGGGGGGGGACGATTCGCCGGTTATTTCTAGGTTGGATAGAATGTTTATCCGACGCAGTTATAAAAAGAGATTCTTCCTGATGCAGAAAAGAAATTACTCAATCTTTGAGGGAAAAAATATAGTTATACCATGTACTCGTAAAGGAGGCTCGATAATACATACATACATATGTGTGTATGTATGTATGTGTGTGTATGTATGTATGTATGTGTGTATGTATGTGTGTGTGTGTGTGTGTATGTATGTACCTATTTATGTATGCATGTATGTGTGTATGTATATGTGCATATACATATACGATATAGACATATATATACACACACACACATAAACGTATACATTACATATACACATACACACATAACTCGCCCGTGACGCGTTTAAATTTGAGAGTACGGCGTCATCTGGGAAATTTAAAAGAGATTAATAGCGCGCAAAAAGGTATTCGGTGGATGTTCTGGTAAATGTGAAAAGTTTTGAAGAAGGATTTTCCTCGACTCGGATGCACGATGGAAAAATCCAAAAAAAGATGCAAATATCAAATTAACGTGCACGGAGGGATGAGGCTATGAAGAAAGTAATTAAAAACTCATTTAAATCGTGAATAGAAGCTTAATTGTAAATTACTGAGGTGAATAATTAAAGGGAAGCCTAGATAAAAAGATAGTAAAGCGTCAAATATATTTTCCAGATGCTGTCATTGCACAAAATTACTAACATTATTAATTTTGCAATTTTCCGTAAAACATGGAAAAAATTAAAACAACAACCCCGATTAAATTATTTCATCGTTAATATGCCAAATTATTCTTCATAAGTTCTCAGTTTAAAAAGTTTGTCATCTGTCCGACTCATCCTCTCATGACAGACAACTCTACGCGGTTTACTTAGACCTTTAGTTTACCTATAGATCTCCGATTTTTTTCAGATGAATACAATTTATATAAAACTAATGCTTATTAAATTAATGTTTTTGGTACAAAACACTTCACTATGAAAATGGAGTTATTAAGAATTTCACATACTTGATTCAACGAAGATAATAAAATGCTCGATTTCTCTCTCACGAGCTTCAACTCTAATTATACAAGCGAGTTGCTTGATGTTCGTCTCGGTTCAATTAATGAAAAAATTTTCCCATGTACAAAATTAAAAGCATTCGTCACGAATAAAATAACAACTATAAATGTAGTCGAACAATTCACGGATACCTATAACAAACCGAGTATTTTAGGGTTCAATAACTACGTCGGCAACATCCCTTGTAATATATATCGACGCATACCACGAAATCCTCAAACCGCATCAGCGCGGAATTCAATTCAACAGTTTGAAGGAATTTACCGCGTGCCTCGAGTTCATACGTACAGCGATGCTTCTTCATCCCTTAAAAATCTTCCCCCCGCATTTCTGGAGACTTTTTTTTCCTATTCCGTAGGAATTTTTCGCGTAATCGTCTCGGAAAAGAAGTGCAGCACCTCACCCCGGAAGCGAATAAAAAAATAAAGCGCCATAAATCCCTCTCTCCGGCGGACATTTTATCCAGGTGAAAAAATACGTTAAAAAATCCCACCCAAAAGGGCGTAGAGAACCATCCCGGCATTCTGGACATGTTATGGACTAAAGCACACGTTACGTAAACGCCACGGGGAGATAGTGAGAGATGGGTGGATGATATAAGGAGTTTGAAAGAGGTGGGGAGGATGCGGGAGGGAGAGAGAGAGACGGAAGGAATGGAGAGAGGCATATGGGGGAGAGGACAGTGTTGAGAAATGTGGATGGGAGGTAGGAGATAAGGACGGAGCGATAGAGGAGGGAAAGGGAGGGAGAGGTAGGGTGTCTAAGGGAGGATGAAAACAGAAAGAGGAATTTAAGGAAAGAGTGAAAGAGGGAAAAGAGAGAGAGAGAGTGGGAGAGGCAGAGGATTAGATGTGGAGGGTGAAAATGAGGGATGAGGAAATGAGGAGTGGGAGGAAATGCAGGGAAGACGGAAGAGCCGTATCACGAACCGACCTCAAATCTCACTCCTCAACCCACTTCACCGGGAAGAGCTTCCTTTTTCCGCTTATCCTAATGAAGCACACGATATCCACATATTTATAGCTCCGGGTGGTATGATCCACCGGCTGTGTATCTCAACACGCCCATCCCAGCCCCACCCCCGCCCCACCCCGCTCCCTCTCCACCGACCAAGCTCAAATCATCCCTCCTCCGCGCCACGCCATCCAAGTGCAATCACTACTCAGCTCTCTCGTGCCCCCTTCAATATTGTTACACTACCGCAATGCTTGGCCTCTCGGTTCGGAAAATGGAGAGCGTTAACATTTCAGTGTGTAATTTATCTCAAGGTAATTAAACCAACAAATTAATATTACTACCTCTATGCCATTTTAAACAAGATAGGAAAGTGTACATCGAATCACAAATGGACGCGTTTCGTGCAAAATCATATACCTGTACTTACGTTTTAACGTTCTTTTCTTCATCATAAATAATCCATTTTCTTCCTATTTAAAAATAGTGCATGCACACGTAAGGAAATTAAACGTTTGTTTGTGAGATTGTTTACGTTAGCAACAATGAAGAAGTAACCATGCAAGAAATTTTCAAAGTTCAACTCGATTTAAGACGTTTTTGTTTCACTTTCTCGATAACGGCTACTCCTTCGATAAAAATGTATAGGAAAAGAAATACTCTTCTTTACTAGCACTACAATTTTTATTTGAATAATATTTTGATACGAGCAATACTTTAGGAGATATGACAAAAATTACATTTTTTATCACCAGTAAAGTGGTACCTGTGATTGGCTTACGTGATTTATTTATGCGATTTTTTTTCTTATACTTGATTGAAAGTCCTTAATATCAAATTTCATGAAAATCCGTTCGGTAGAAGCCGAGAGCGAACATGCGGACGGACGGACAGACGGACCGACCGACGATAATAGGCGCTCACGCTGTAGGCGAAACGTGCCTAAAAATGCGCTTAGTGAATAAAAGATGAGAAAATTTGTTAGATTTCTCTCTCTTCCCACGTTAACTTATATTAAAATAAAAGTCTTGTGCTACATGGAGGCTTTTTCTTCAGCATAACTATACTTACTTAAAGTTAATGCTTTAGCGCTGTCTCATTGCCAGTTCATTAAATAGCGTAAAAGATAATTTTCCTAGAGACAGAGACTTAAAGATCTTAAAGGTCATGATATAAAATCCAAGTTTTAATTCAATAATCGAATATACTAAGTACTGAAAGGCCAGGGTTCGAGTTTTATACAACATTCGAGTTTTTACCATCCGTTTGGAATATAGTCAAATATGCTATTTCCCTGGAAGTTATGTTAATATTACTTCCAACAACTTATAATTCGTCCATTTCTCATGATTGACGTTCTTCATCAGACAAGCGTAACACTGTCATGGCAATCTCGACTGTCTGTCGTGTCTTTCATCTGTTGCACCGGTTGATGGATGTTAATTAAATTTAGTTGAGGTATCTTCGATAAAATCCATCGTCATATGATTTAGGGCCGTTATCAGTCAATTATAAAGCACAATTTGCATTAACGCATAAATAACCATCTACTCATCACGTTAAATGTCATCAAAAGCTTATATCGCCGGACATCATCAGTAACATTTAACATTTAAATCGGCATTCAACTGTTAATTAAACATCGCTTCAGTAGCAGGAAAGAACTATTCTTGGTGTAATATTTAAAAAGTATGACTGCTGCACCAATTTAATACTCTCAATGCCACGTCGAAAGCATTCATATGAAGGGAAGCTATTGCGAAGAAAATGAGACGACTTGATGTATATAACGTTAGTAAGCACGGGGAAAATATGAAGCATCGGAACTAAGAAAGACTACTAGATACTGAAGGTCATCGCGAGGCAAGATGAGACCAATAATACCGGCAGAGGAAAAGGGTCATGCATAAAATCGTGAGGCAAGATGAAGCTGGACGGAAATCGACAAGAAATATTTGGATAAAATTTTAATTGCATATACACAAAAAGCCTATTCATATGTAATATAGTACAGAACTCCTTTGAAATCTCTGTTTATTCTATTTATCGTGTTCGCTTTTTTCATCTTGCTCTTTGTATTCCTGCCACATCAAGTAAAAAATGACAGCAAATTCTGCACGAGGCTAAGGATGAGAATTAAGTATCCAATCTAGCTTTTATTTAGGGTTACGCGTCGTCTTTTAGCACCCAATACAAAATTCGTTTTAATTAAAAAGTTTGTTTTAATAGAATTACTTCTGGACGTTAATCTCCCTCGCCCTCCATCTTCTTCCCACTTCCTTCCCATTTATCTCCCATTCTCCTCTCCCTACGTGTTCCTCCTCCCTCCCTCTCCCCTCTCCTGCAATGGCTCTACCTTTGCCACCTCGCCCCCCCCCCCCCCCCTCCATCCACTTCAACACCGCAACTCTCTCGCACACAGAAACCCCACACGTAATGTATCCATCTCCAACCCTTTTAAACACCAAACCACCCCATCCCATCCGCGCGATATCCTCTTTGTCACCTTCACGCTTCCTCTTTCCCCTCCCCTTCCCCTCTCTCGCCTTCCCCCTTTCCTCCTTCCCCCTCCCCCTTCCTCTTCCCTTACGGAACAGCGTTGATCATTTCGTTTCGGCCCATAAATAAGTGGGCCCATAAATTCATTCCCGAATCAAAATAAGACTAGCTTTCGTCGGAGGAAACGGCGAAGTGAGTGATAGACTGTTTTTCTTTTTCGAGGAGAATGAGCACTATCGTAGGTGTCAAGCTTCAGCCACCACAGGTATAATCGCGAAAATTCCTTCCTTAAAAAACATCGATGTCACCTAAACTGTCATATACCGTTTCAATTATTCTGTGAAACCATTCCGTTACTTTTATTTCGCTTAAGGCTATGAAAATTTTCATACCAATACAATATTTTTACCCAAGGCAACCAACGTAAAATCGACTTACATTGTCTCGTGATACTTTCACAGGATAATAATAATTCTAAGAGAAATAAATATTAACAGCGAGAAAATAGCACGCTCCACAATTATGATTATGACACTATATGATGTTTTCCTTTTAAAAACAATTCTCTCTCGTTCGTGAGTTTGTAACAATGCTTAATCTATCGATAGCCAAGGATACGGACTGCGCAATAAACAATTCAGTAATGTTCCTCACATCTAGTAGCTGGATAAATAACTAGGCGCTGACCGCGATGAGCAGAAAGTCTGTTTATTATACTCCAAGGCCACATTATTATAAGTTGGAAATATTGTTGGCTTGTAGTAAAGACTCAATATTAAAAAATTATTCATTTGCGTGATTGTATGATATATTTCACGAAATGCGTTTCAAAGTCAACAAAAAGGGAAGGTGTCAGCAACATTCTTTTAAAGATCGTGAGCCGTACACCTGCAATAAGTTTTTATCAACCAAAAAATCTTTAAAAGTAAACGAATATGCACACTTGTTTCGCTTCAATATAGTTATATTCCTCTCGATACTATTATGATAAAAATATCCTTACTCCGTCAATTCTGTTTCTGTAAATTTCATTGTAAGATTATATTTTATGACATTAGAGATATGTAATGGAATGACCACGGAGAGAAACATCTTTATGCCTTTTCAAAAGACAAACCTTCTTACAAAAGATTTCCCCCGGAAAAAGCCCTCTACTCAGGCAGTGACAATCTAAATGATTACTAGGCATATAAGCGTCTCAAAGTGACGGAAACAGCCAAAGCAGAATCCGCCTTTTGAGAGAAGCGGGAGAGAGAGAGAAAGTAGGCGTGTCAACCGACCCACGCCTTGAACGACTTACGTCACAATCGGCGTACACAAAACGCAGCAATGAATCCATCCAGAAGGCGGTGTTGCCAAATTTAGGGCAATGAGTTCAATCGTAACGGGCAATTAACTTCCCCTTACGCATCGCCGAAAATCGTGTCGGCTAAAAAACTATGATACACATAAAGGGACACTTCAACTGCGGAGAAGCGAGAGAGAGAGAAAGGGAGAGAGAGAGAGAAAGGGAGAGAGAGAGGGAGAGAGAAAGGGAGAAAGAGGTGGATAGAGATGTGGAGAGAAAGCTTTAGTCAGAAATTTCGAGCTAGCGGCGTTTTAAGCTAACCCACACCTCAACGCCATTCAACTTCAAAGTTCCCGCACTCCGAGCCACCGGCCGCAAGACCGCAACATCTAGCCCTGAAAGTGAATTTCAGAGAGATTGACGCCTAAGGCTGTTCGTATACGGGCGGAAGAAAAGGATCGAATGCTCCTTCAAAGCCCCTTCGAGAGATCCCGTTCCGATTAGCCTGCGCTCATCTTCGGACTAAACCCCATCATCTCAATGGCATCAAAATCCCTCTTTGTGTTTCTTTCCAATGCAAAAATTCCTTTTAAAACAAACCTTCACATATTATATATATATAGTAGGAAGTACTACGAAGAATAGGAGAGAAGCAAACGATTATACAGAGTATCAGAAAGAGGAAGGCGAACTGGATTGGACATTACCCGAGGAGAGAGAGCATGATTAAAGAAGTGCTAGAAGGAAAACTGGATGGAAAAAGAGAAAGAGGTAGGAAAAGGTTTCAGCTGGTAGACGACTTGAAAGGGAAAGAGAGTTATTAAGACATGAAGAAAACTGTGGAAAATAGGAGTATATGGAGGACCACGTTAAACCATGAATAATCACGAACCTGTCAACGGACAGACTACCTATGATGATGATGATGATATATGCTTAAGAAAAAGGAAACGTAATTATAAAGGTGGCAACAAGGTGTTGGAGGAAGCCCAGTGGCCACTTACTAAAACTGGAGAGCCGCCGAGGGTACTAAAGACACACGAAAAACAACACAAATTTGCCCTATATACGTGTGTCTATGAAGGAAAACGAGTGAGCACTTACCGGAAGGAGAGCCGCTGGTGTGTCGGAGAGACACATTTGTAGACGTTTTTGGAGCTTCGGGATGATCCCTTCGTCAGCACAAGACTGACACACAGTTGTCTTTTAGGGCAACTAGGATATAAGTTGTGTCTCTCTTGTTCTGACGAAGGGGTCATCCCGAAAGATTTTACAACGTCTACAAATGTGTCTCTCTGACACCCCAGCGGCTCTCCTTCCGGTAAGTGCTCACTTGGTTTCCTTCAACACCTAGTTGCCCTAAATACCTATATTTACCTCTTCCACATGAGTGTATGCATGTGTGTGTATTTATATATTTATATATGTATATACATACACACGTATCCTTGTCCAACACGGGTCTCTACTATGCGGTTTTAATTATACGCGATAAAATAAATGCCACGCATATTTACTCAATACGCATAAAATTTAATTACACGCGCTACATTTTATCTGCGCACGTCACATGATAAAGGTCGTAGCTTATACGAATACGTGATTTTTTTCAAAGGATGTTGAATATGTGTAACGCGGTTTGGTCTAATTAAAATACGAAATGTAAATAAATACATAGAAACCCAATGCCATGCAAATATCGGGAAAATAATAAAATTTTAGCATAAGAATTAGTGGGAAGACATTAGAACAAGTGTCATGCTATATATAGCTTGGAAGCATAATGACAAGACATGTATTAAGGACTTGCATAGGGGAGGCAAAAGTTGCTTTGGGATGAAATAAACGGAAAAAAGAAAGGAAGATATGCGTATGAAGCGGAAACATGGACACTCCTAAAAACTATATAAAATACATAGATAACTTCGAAATGTATAGAGAAGAATGGTGAAACTAAATGGACAGCGTGAAGAAAATGGAAATACTAAGAATAATAGGAGAAGAGCGAATGATTACGCAATCCACAAGAAAGAGGAAGGCGAACTGAATCGGATATTAAGTGAGGAGAGAGAACATGATTGGATGTGGTAGGATAAAAACTGCACAGAAAAAGATAAATAGGAAGCAAAAGATGGGGGCCGAGTGTACTTTAGGGTTATCACGCGTAGATTTTTCCGTAAAAAATCAACGTTTCCTCTCCTTCGCCGGACACTTCAGGGGTGATCCGAGTAAGGGAGAGAAAACGTTGGTTTTTTACGGAAAAATCTACGCGTGATAAACCTAAAGTACACTCAGCCCCAGCATGACAAGTATCCGTGAAACTTTAATCAATTAATAGGAAAGGAAATGTTTCAGCAGATGGAAAGTGAAAGGGAGGTTCCAAGAAATGGAAACTGATAAAAGCAGGAGTGAAGAAGCGAATTTTACTAATAAAAAGTATCTACCTATGATGATGGTACATAAAAGTCAACATTTATTTATTAAATTAAAAATTATACAAAAATGAAGGCGTAATATTTACTGGTTTTAAATAATTTAATCAAATTTAACTAATTAATAAAATAAAGACAGTGAAAAGCACGCAGGATTTGGAAATTTACTGGATTTTGGGTCCTCTACGTATAATTACGTATAGTTTTTAGCCAAGCCGCATTCATATATCTGTATTTCGCATTATAACTGTTTACTCTTTTGCGGATTTTCATAAAATATAAGCAAAACATATCAAAATTGACAGTAAAAATGACATTTATGAGCTACGACGCTCGATAAGTGCAGTCACATTACTACAAAAATTATCTTCCGTGTCTACCGCACATCGGCAAATGCTGGAACTAAATTTTTGTAATAACATCGAGCAGTTTATATTGATATGTGATAATCTACTAAAAAATAATTAATAGTTAAGACAAATTCGTAAATGTATTATTTGGAAAAAAATATGACATCATTATTATTATTGGAAATCTTCTTAACCGAGAATAATGTAATCAACTATACAAATTAATGGTTATTTTCAAATTGTGTAGCTATGATATTTCCCAAATAGAAAAAAATATTCGGAAAGCAAGACCCAGGTGTCACTTGAAAAAATACCCGGTTTTCGGGTTTCTCCGGATAAAGGGTCCGGCGCTGCAATATAATTTTCAATTAAATTTGTGATATAATTCCCGGCATTTATGAAAAATGGGTATACTTCGCTAATTTGTGCCTTTAAAGAGCAGCCTAGATAATTTTTTAGGAGTGATGTGTTTCTTGGGCAATGACAAAAGACAGTCCACTTGTCTCGTATTTCTCAAAGAAAATCTCCGTTTCGGAGAGAAGTAAAAAGCACAACACATCAAACCCACGCCTTCCAACTTCAAACAAAAGAAATCCACCTTTGCCACTATTTCCATCAACCGCCCTTTTTCCCTCCGTTACAACTTACGCTTCCTCTAAAAACTATATGAAAGCCATACAAGAATTCCCCTCAATTTCCTGTGGCCCACACAAGCTTCAGAATATAACTTCCAAACCAGTTGTGAGATTACGGGTAGAGATGGAATATAAGAACAGAGGTCAAGGGACTTGAGTGGACTGCGACGCAGCCCGGAGACAAACATTTCACTCCTTTTTTCCTCATTTCACTCCAATCTGTGACTCGCAGGAAGAATATAGAAATGGTATCTAGATTGTACACTCCACTCACATAACGAGATATCCCACAAAAACCAGGGAAGTGTTACAAAATTGTTCTATTTATGCCGCGTGTTAATGATAAAATACAAATAAAAAATTTTACTGTTGACCGTATATCTCAAATAATTAATGATTTTAGTATGTATTATCCCAAAAAAAAAGAATTTTTGTTATTCGACTCGAACACAAATAGACAGGTGAAAGGCTTCATGTATCGTATTTAAACGTTTTAGAGCATGTTTATCATTCATAAAATATACAGAACAATGATACAAGTATTTCTCTTGTAATCATTGAAACTACCGTAATTGTTATAGAACATGATTTATTATCAAAATAAAAGCATGCCCGTTGAATATTTGACGTCGTGACCAAGAATACTGATCATACAAATGTTGACGGATGATTGATAGATGTCTTATCCCCACGCAAAGATAAAAAGAGAAAACACAGGTTACATTGGATATTTCGGGAATAAAGTATAGACGGATGAAGATGAGCCTAAAAATATTTGAATTCATCGCTTTTCGAAACAGATATATAATATAAATCTAAGTTTTGTATAAAACCTTCCGTGATATAATCTTATTACGCCATAAAATAATGTAATTATATCTAGATGAAAAAGAACTGTGACAGGCAGGAGAGCGAATCACGCATAATTATCGTTAAAACAGCAATATACTTATTATTAGTTTATAAACTTTACGTTTATTACAATTTATATAATGGCGACGCTTCACGAGCAAAGGAATTATGTAAAAAATTTAGTAAAATGAGCTTCGCAGACAAGGAATCGAACAGATGATAAAAAAATCAAGAAAAATGGCTCTCTCAAAATAAGTGCTAATCACACGTACATTCTAAGTAAAATTACATATCCGCAAATTCTTCCTCTTACGAAGCGAGTTTCCCCATTTCTTCTCCGTTCACCTATTTGGTTTTTTTTCGTCGACTCCTTATCACTTGGGACCCGACACAGTATTTCTTCAGCCGCCATTGCTCGTTTCTCCCCCCGGCATGTCCGCACCAGCTACACCTAACTTTTCCACTCCTTCAATTACGTCGTAAAATCCTTGTCTAGGGGATGACAATATTTCATGCTTCTGGGACGCCTCTTATCTTAAAACCTGCGGCCGGAATGCGAGAGAACGCCATTTCACCGGTGATTCTTTCAGGATTTACAGCGGAGCAAGATTATTTTCCGAGACTTATTAATTGAATTTAGGTCATTTTGACGCGAAAGTAAGTTAGGAATTTCGTTCTTATGGGTGTAAAGATAATCCGTATGGTTCGACTTCGTGGTAAATTTAAATTAAATTAAATTTAAATTGCAGTCAAGAATCTACAACTGTGCGTCTATAACTCAATTTTAGGCTAATCTATGTGTTTTTACATTGTGACAGGTATGCTCACGCATAAAAAATCTGTTACTTCATCTGTTTTCATAATCTCAAAAAAATAACTCTGAAACTTCCGCGAAAAGGTTTTAATTGAACACGATATATATATATATATATATATATATATATATATATATATACACACACACACACAAACACACACGCACACGCACAAACACACACACACTAGCAGGAGTGCCCGTTGAATTTCAACGGATTTTATGAATCTAAAACTTCGACCGTGTAACATATAAGCATCGCCAGAAAAAGACAGTACACAGTTATACCCGTTGAATAAAGCAAAAATGAAGAAAACCGCTCCGCATTCTTTTTAGATGAATGAAGGAAGAAAATCTTAGGAAAATAACGTATAAACTCTCTCCCCCTCCTTTCCACCCTCCCCTTCTCCCCCTCCCGCCCCTCTCTCCCTCCCTCCCCCTCCATCTCTCCCCCACCCTCTCCCTCTCTCCACCCCTTCCCTCTAATTCCTTCTCTCCATCTCCCCCTTCCGTTACCATCCATCTCTCTCCCTACCTATCTCGTATTAAAAGTATTCAAAGCGATCAAACTTACAAACATCCTCCTTTATATGTTAGATTAGAAGATAATTCAATTAAAAACAACAAATATTTCAATGAAATAAACAACAATTTAAACAACAATTCAACAACAATCTTTAGGTAAGATATGGAATGTTAGTAAATTTATATACTTCAATAATGCCATAAATGCGAAAATTATGTTTTACAGAAATAGCTGACGAAAAATTTATATTTTTAAACCTATTTCAATTCGTTTCTGAGATATACTCAAAAAACCAAAATTTGAACCGGCCATTACATTAAGACCTTTCGACCCAGTGGACTGATTTAGTCCATTTTCAGTTAGAAAATGTATATCATCAAAACATTGATATTGGTGTAGGATTCATCAAAATCGGTCCAATGGTTGCTGAGATATCTTCAAGAAACTGAAATTTTGACCGACCGATCCGTGACCTCCGGGATCACGACCCCGTGGACCGATTTGAATTATATTTGGCACTGCAACACCCACGACCAACCTGACGCTGCTGTCAAAATTTCAAGCTTATTCTCTTACGAGTTATGGCTGCCACAGACAGACAGACATACTCTTTTATTTATTAGATATATATATATATATATAGTTATACTCTTGTGCCGAAGAAGGGTGGATGCCCGAAAGCTCCAAGAAAAAGCCTTCCTCTATCGTCATGGACGTCCACAACTCCAAGTAAGTGTCCACTGGCTCCCTCCTATCCCTCTCAACTACTAGCTGCAATCTTATATATATATATATATATATATATATATATATATATATATATATATATATATATATATATATATATATATATATATATATATATATATATATAGCGTTTTTATTAAAAACTTTTTTATGTAACAAAGTAATGTTTTCTGTTATCATGATAAGTAAATTCCACTAATTGGAATTCATCAATGTGATCCATCCATTTGACTCTTCACAATGGCGCAATCCAAATATTACTTCTGTTAATGCATAAGTTCAAACTTGAAATATGAATATAAATCATACTCATTACGATGCAATCAAGCGACATATGTTATCGTTATTATTATTTTATAATTCATAGACCGAAAAAGTTATTCACTAGCTAAAGACATTACAATTCACCGTAAAGAGACATCGAATTCTTTCACGATAGCGCGCGATACAATATACTTCGAGAATTTAACTAACTATGTAAAAAAAATCGAATAACTTGCGAATTATCCCGTCGGACGGATAAGGTCCCGAATGTAAAAAAAAATCACAAAAAAATACCAGAAAAAACAGGACAGAACACGAAACCCTCGCTTTCATCACTTTTCGCCGAACGTTTCAAAATATCCCGTTCCCAGTAAAAGAGAATAAGAAAAATGAGAAATGGCAAAAACGCCGTTCGAAAAACATTTCGAAACGATTTTTTTTCTTCCCATATATGCATATATATATATATATATATATATATATATATATATATAACACAAACGACAGAATGCGATACTTTCCATTCGTCCGTACCATCCCGTACAGCTATCTCTCTCCTTCCTTCTTACAGAACGGTTTTTAATCCAAAAAAGTTGCAAACGGACGGACGAACAGTATCGCAACCCTTCCCTAGCTTCCCTCCACCGCCTCTCTCTCTCCCCTACACTCCCGATCCGAAACAAAAATAAATAAATAAAAAATTAAGCAAAAAAAAAACCTTTTCTTTGTCCTTTTGTCTACGAGGTTTATACTTTGAAAAGGGTCCACGGGGGGAAGAAATGCTATTCAGGAAAAAAAAAGGACGAAGTGAATAAAACGGACGGGGAAAAACAAAAGAGAAAAAGAAAAGAGGGAGAAAAGGGAGGGAGAGTAAATAGAGGAAGATAGAAAAACGGATTGAGGCGCCAATCATAGGCAGGGAGTGGAAACTCGGTTGAACGAACGACCCGAACGCCAAGATGCTTCATTCGATTTTGGAAACACATGTTGGTCAGGGCGGCAAAATAGAGGTAGGAGGGAAGGGGAGAGAGAGGAAGGAAGGGGAAGAAGAGGGAAGGAGAGGTAAAGAGAGAAAAAATGGAGAAGACGTAGCGGCAGAAAGAGGGAGTAGGTGAAAGGGTAGCGGAGAGAATTTTTTCCAACACGGAATACGATGAAAAGTTAGCGTCGAGTATGCAAAGAAAGTAACGTACAACATGTGCAGGAACATAAAACTGATTGGTATTATAATATGACAGGGAAAGAATACATGGCAGCGCGTTTAAAGGTCAGAGTTTGACGTGATATGATTAGAATGTTACAGACAATGTTTCGAGAGTGACGTTTGGGTACGGATAAGCGATTTTCAAAGAAAAGGCCATGATTAATAGAAAGGTCACCAAGCAATCACAATAGACGTCGATTTTTGCCTCGCTAGCTAACTCATATGCTACCGCGTTAATTAAAATTTAACGATTGAACCTTAAAGTACTTCTGTAGTGCTGTCTTATTAGAAAAAACAATTTAAATGTGAGTTGTATTAAAAAAATATAATAATTCCGCGCGGATGTAGTACTGAGTCGCAAAACGTGTTTTCTATTTTTATCAAGTGACAGGTGTAAAAATCTGAAAATACGTTGCTAGCAGTACGGTGAAAAAGATTCAGGAAGGACAAAAATTAACCATTCTCGTTATAATAAGTATCTGTTGCATCCAGCATCGCCGGTTAATCTCTCAAGTTTTTCTTTTTTTTGATGAGTTCATGAATGTTAGGTAAGGGTGGAGTACGGTAGCAGGATGGTACACATAATTTTACAAGCTCACCCTAAAGCGGAAAGATAGGCTGTTCCACCACGATAGCAAGAATGTGAGTTGAGATAAGGAAGGGAAATTGCTATCTAGCAGGAAACGGAGGACATGGAGGTATAAGATGAGGTAGGAAGACATGAGAGGAAGGCAAGCAGAAAAGGGTCTCGAAAAAAATAGTTACGGAGTACCTGGAAAGAGTGGGCGAGAATATAATGGGAAGGCGAGAGGTATATTTGCAAGAAAGGGAGAGAGAGAGAGAGAGAAAGAGAGAGGAGCGGTAGGATATATAGAACCCTGTTGGTAAAGGAGAGGTTGGTTTAAGTGCAAGGTGCGGCAGTGAGGGAGTTGCTAGGGAACGAGGAATTTCAAGAAACCAGCGTGGAATAGGGACCGCGTTATTCGTCTGGAAATTATTCGAGAGGTTACTTCAGATGCAAAGGATTCGTAGAGATGTTAGAGCAATCTATATACTGAGATGAAATCCTAGAGTATATGAGAATAATCCTAATTTCCACGATAAAGTACTAAATCGTTAGTATTATTCCCGTCAAAAATCCTACGCCTTTGGAAATAAAGAAGGGAAAATGATTCTGAATACATTATTCTGTCCATTTATTCCGTCTCCACAAATGATACGACGAGCGCAAAATCTAATTTAGGAATTTTCTGCTACGATAATTACGATGATTTTCGCGAGGAATCCAGGGGATATGCTGATGATACCGGAGAATAATTATGTTACCGTCATCATCAGAGTCACGAAAAACCGATCACTATGCTTTCCAAATCTCAGGAAAACGTCCTGAATTTCAAATATGCGCTACATGAATTTCAAGGGATTCATTAGTATGTCAATCACTCTGCATTACGCATAATGGAACGCAACGCGGTCACTCTTAATTGAAAGGAAATGACGTGGGGTTCGTTTATAGGAAACTGTGGACTAAACAGGGAAAACGTTAAAGAGATTTCCGCACTGTGACGTATGTTGATGAAAAGTCATTACCTCTTTCACCAAACCACGTTTATATTGATAGTGGAATTAAAGGCAAACTTTTGGTTTCGCCTTTCCGCCGATTATATGTCCAGGCCGAAAACCAGAAAGAATTGTGTGTGTGTGTATGTATGTATATATATCATAAAAAATACAATTTGAAAAAAACAAAAAATAGAATTTTCTCTAGATAAGGAATCATTAATCACTTCTCAAATATATATCACCTTAAAACAGCAGCTTACGTTACCATCAATATCTCCGAGCCACGTCCTCAATCCATCGTCCAACATTCCACGCATTTATCACCAAATTTCTCCGATATGATATCATATGGAAACCCGATAAGAATCTACGCCTGTTCTCTCAAAAGGGAGAGAGAATCGATTGCTGGGACTTTAAATAAAACCCGCTGTGAGTTAAGGAAATATCTCTCTGTTAAAGGAAGAAAGAGAGAGGGAAAACAAAAGAAGGGAGAAAAAACGAGAGGGAGAGAAGAGTTGTGGAAGGAAAATGAAAGAGTCGAGGACAGTAGAAATGTTTCAAGATATGTCTTCGAGTTGACCCTCATAGAGGAAGAGAGAAGTACGAGTTGAAGGCTGATTGTGAGAAAGAGAGAGAGAGAGAAAAATGGGTAAAGTAAAATAAATTTTCGGAGTATTCTAGAAGTAGGACAAAGAGAGAGACAGAGACAGAGAGAGACAGAGAGAGAGAGAGAGAGTGGAGGAGAGATAGAGAGGGCAGTGACATAAGAGTTCTTTTGGTAGGGTATGAGGAAGGATTTACGATGAAAAAAACAGGGTTAAAAAATGGAGGGAGAAATATAGGGAAAAGGTGCATGATGGAAGGGGCAGGGACGCCCTTTCCCTCTGCGAAAGGGGCTGGTCTTCAATCATACGGCGCAACAATGAGCCGATAGGGAGCAGGTGGAGCGGGAGGAGGAGGGAAAGTAAGTGGCGGGAGGGAGAGAGAGAGAGATGGAGATAGAGAGATAGAGAGAGAATGGAGGAGGCGGAGGAAGAGAAGAGAGAAAGAAAAAAGACGATTTTTTGATTGGAGTCAACAAGGGACTGACGGAAGAACAGATGTTGAAATTGGAATGGCGAGATGTTATGGTGAAGAGAGGGAGAAATAAGAGGCAGTGAACGAAATACGGCAGTTTTTTTTTCTTTTACCTTTCGATAAGGGAAATACTGACGCAATATCTTCGTCGTGATTCTGGTTAAAAATCGCCTCGAGAAGAAAATAATAAACTATGGATGGAAAACCGAACGGATCAAGTGATTTTCTTTCACGATTATTAAGAACATTTGTAAACAAAAGAAGGTATTATGAAACTAGATCATGGTGATATTTTTCACCGCCACTGATACTTTCAAGCCCAGCAACGTACCTTTAAAATGCATTCAAAATGCCTTTTTCTTCCCATTTTTCTTTACTTTTGGAGGCAGTACTAGCTTTGTCATTTGGTACAATTTCATTATAGAAGTTACTTAAACTAAACAATAACTGTTTCTTAGACATGTCTCTCAGCCAGCGTTCCAGTATTTCTGCATGACGTGTGATTTCAATTCTTGAGGGACTCATTTATGCTGCATTCTATACTTAATATTAAATCTTTTCCGCAATTATTTCCCCTAGAATATGATATAAAATACATTTAAAAAGTACATGTAAATACACATAAAGATAATATATTATAATTGTTTACAAATATTTTGCTATATATATTTTTATGTAACAACTTCAAAATCTTTCCATCGGAGTAAATAAAATCGTAGATGTGATGTGTTGCCGGTTGTCTACATTTGTAGCCGCATTAACGCATTTAAGCGATGTTTTCTGATTACTATCCAGTTGCTGGTTCTAGATCCACAAAATATTTGAAATATCTAGTTGACATATCAACTAACCAATCCTGAAAAGATGGCTCCTCTAGATTATAGAATTCCAGAGATATTTCCCTTATAAACGTGCGGAGAGACAACCCGAATACATAAGTGATTTTGTTAGAAAAAAATCGCTAAAAACACTACATAGACAAACTATTATATATATGGTTACTATTCGGATAAAATATCGGTTTATAAGATTACTCTCATTTCTAGCGAGATTCTATCTAGCGAAATTTTATATAGTAAATCTAGACATACTACGAGTGAAACATCGAATCATCTTTTAATAAAGCTTTGAAAGCTGGATATCGATCGTCTAGGAGTAGCAATCCTTTGAAATGGCGGAATCCTCTAATGGCGATAATGGGCGACGCGTATCGGCTAAATTATCCCGGAATGAACCAATTAAGGAGGTCGCTAGTGCGTGTAACGCGCAAACAAGAGTCCGGTACGGGTGAATTCAATCCCGGGCGAAAAATTAGATTGTCCTCTTCTTACAATTAGACGGAAAAATGAAGATGGGAAGGAAGCGGAATGAGGTTCGAATAATCGAACCTTTCGAAAGGGAATGCGTGAGCTGAATTCAATATAAATGCTTTCGCTTTCGTTCGTTAAAAAGATCAATATCAAAACCATAGTAAATTAGTAATTTAGTAAATATTTAATTCATAGCGATACTTAAATAAAGTGATCATTTCTTTCTGATCCTAAAGCAACACAAACGGCATTTGTTATAAAAAGAATTAACAAAGTCAAAAATACTGCCTGGGAAAATAAGGTGGATCGGTATAAAATATATTTGATAAAATTTTTAGTAACAACTTTGCAATCTATAAAAATATTTCTATCAATTTTATTACAGGTGCTCTACGGTAAAAGTTCAATTTGTCGTTTAAAATGATAGCGACAGAGGATAGAAAAAATTCCGATAAGTGAGCTAATCTACTGTATCAAGGCAATGTAACAAATGTGGAATTATAACATTCGTAAAGCAGTACAGAGAGTCAATCAGTAGAATATCGTTAAAATCAATAAAGCAATGAATAAATCAATTCGGTTGGTTCCTTTAAGTTTAGTGAAGGAGTTATATATTAATAATAATTTTTAAGGCAGAATTTTTGTGCGAATCGCGTCTACTATAGCAGTAGCATTATCACTATAAACGCCCAGCACTAACAATAAGTGTAACGAACCAAAAATTTTCTGGCAAGAAAGTAATAAGCTCTTATAAAATTTTTAGAAAATTTATTTTCCATAACTCAGCAAGTTATGTAATCAAATAGTAAGGAGGAATAACTCTCACGTTTGATTACAGAGAAAAACATTTGACATAAATAAAATTAAAATTCTCTTTCAATTTCGGTTCGTGGAAAAAAGATGAAATAAAGCACGAATATTTCTTTCCCCTCCATTTTAACATCTACCCCACCAATTTAAAAACTCATATAAATATTTTTTCCAATACTCCCAGTGAGCTGATTGACAATAAAAATATTGAAAACACGATTTTCGGTGCCATATGAAAACATAAAAAAATTAAAACCTTTCAGAAAGCAATTAAAATTTATATTGGTTTTTCGTATTTATTTCAAATTTTCATTTTAGTGGCATTCATACTTCCAATTGATCAAATATATTTCATTCTGGTGGTTTAATAATGATGTAAGGTGATATAAATTTGCGGAAAAAAGTTTACTACCTTACGAACAATAAATCCATAACTTAAATGTACCCTGAATTCTATTTAGATCAATTAAGATCTAGATCACATTCATAGAACGTAAAAAAATGTTAGCAAAAAGTAAAACATTTAACAGAAACAATTTCAGCTAATGTGTCTCAAACTATAATAAAAAATTAATCTCCCCTCAGCCCGCTCCAGGATAAACATTGGCGAATCACATTTACGGAGCATAGAAAGGGTATCTTAGCGGAGCTTATATTAAGTCATGAAAATGCAAGATTAAGAATTCAAAGAAGTAAGGATTAAGACAGAGTATAAGGAGAAGAAAGGAAAAGGTGTACAAAGGAAGGAAGAGGTAGCATAGGATGAAGCGATCCGATGAAGGAAGCTGCAGAAGGGTTCGAGCTCCATGGGCTTCCCTTCATTAGCAGTTAATTTAGAAGAGGTTTAAAAACCTCCGGGGCACGGTTAAGATCGCCCTAAAAGATAAAAGGATGAGGACAGCTCGTAGGGATTTGGGGGAAGGGAACGAGAAGAGACGGGAGAAGGGGAAATTGTAAAAAAAAATGAAAAGGGTTCTATTGAGTGTGGACGGTGATGACGAGAGGAGAAATAATATGAAAAAATGCTTTAAAAACCGGGGTGACGAAAAGGAGATTACGCACGGAAAAAAACTGGAGGAAAATTAAATAACGACAAAGGAGCGTCGAGATAGAGGTAAGCCTCGCGGATTCGAGTTGCGGAGACGGCGGTATAATGAGAAATGGCGGGGAAAGGGGAAAACGGAGCGTTGGAAAAAAATTAAAGGCCGGAATAAGGAAACCATCAAGCGTTCTCTTCTTTTTGAATCCAATGCCAAAAACCTTTGATCGCCTTTCGCTTATAAGAGGTAAATAATGAGTTATGCGGACGATTATCGTTCGTTTCATAAATTTAAATTGAAAAAGGGAAAGCGAAATTTTTTTGTCTGCCATACGTTTCGGAAGAAAATGGTGGCGATCCTTCGAAGTAAGCTACAATACCGGATAGAATACTTTCAAAGGATAACGGACTCGAGCACATTTAGCCACATAAAAAACATTAATTAATATGATTTAATTTACACTCAAGTTTAACAAGCAGTCTCGAGTATTATTATTATTTTTTAAAAATTTTATCAGGATTACAAAATGAAATAAAATGCAGGAATAAATGAATTTTAGATCGTAAAATCAAACGCTTTCATTTGTAACAACAAAACCCTTGAATAAACATCGCTTTACACAATGAGATTATCAGATTAAAAATATTAAACTTGTCGGGCGTAAAAAATACGAATAATATTTCCCAACGGAAGATGCCTTAACAGTCATTTGAAAATACTTTTTGACACGCAAGGAGTAAATTACATAAACCACTCGATAAAAGGATGAGAAGCGGAATGATTAAACTCGCACCATTCCGCGATATAACACGCAGCAAATCTGAGCTCAAACGAGAGAAACCGTCGACCTAAAATAAATATAAAAAAATAGACGAATCGAAAAAGAGAATTTAGGAAAGGAAGCGATAGATTTTCGGACGTAGACGAGAGAGAAGAAGTGGAGATAGGATATGTGAGAGGAAATGGACAGAAAGGAAGAGGGATACGGAAAGAGGGAGAGAGAGAGGGAGAGAGAGAGGGAGAGAGAGAGAGAGAGAGAAAAAATGGGTCCGACAGAAAGGAAAAAAAAAGATCGAAATGTGAGGAATGATTGAGGGATAGGGATGAAAAGAGGCTGGCCGATTTCCACCGCACGAGGAGGAGGAGGAGGGAGGAGGAGGAGAGAGGAGAGAGAGAGGGAGGGAGGGAGGGTGGAAAGAATGCGAGTATCTGAGCGAGAAGGGAAGTAAGGGGTAAGGGATGAAATAAAGGAGATGAGAGGGAGAGAGAGAGAGGAGGGGATGTTTAAAGCCGGAGGATAGAGGGAGATAGTAAGAAGGAAGAGGAACGGGAGAGAGATTGGAAGGAGGGAAAAGGAAGGCGCGAAGGAGGGAGAAAAGGAGAGAGAGGGGGGGAGGGAGGAGGGGAAATACATGAGACAGAAGAGAGTTTTTCCTGGGAGGTAGAGAAAGAATAAAAACAGAAAGTAATGATTGTGCGGAATAGATATAAGGGGAGGTAGAACGGAGAGATAGGTAGAGAAAGAGAGGGGGGAGGGAGAGGAACAAGGAGAGAGTGATTCCGATCGTAGTATGGAGAATGGAAAAGTAAGAAAAGGAAGAGAGGGAATAGCCAGTGAGGGAAAATGAGGCGAAGAGTAGAAGAAAGCAGAAGCATTTGGTAGAGTTGAGTTTGAGGAAGAGTGACGTAGGAGATCCCTAGAACGTATGATCGGAGGTTGGAAACAGCGGAGAGGAATAAGAACGCGGAACGGCGAAGAACTGGAACGCTTAAGAGATGGATTATAAGTGGAAGAGATAAAAAGCCTAAGCTACGATTAGATAGGGGGGAGAGATACGAAGAGAAAAACGCCATGGAAAGAAGTGAGAGTGAAACCATGCCCGAAAGAGAGTGACAGAAAGAGAGAGAGAGAGAGAGAAACCAGAACTAGGTGAGAGGACGTAGGTGAATCAAGGAAGGCGAGAGAATCAGAAATTCCAGTGAGAGAAGGTTAGGGAGGACGGGGATGAGATAATGGAGGGGAATAATGGGAAGGAGGGGGAGGATGAAGTGGAGGGATGTTCCACATGACGCCAATATCAATCTCAAAATGTAAAGGCTCAGAAGAGATGACGGGCAGAGCGGCACAGCAACAAAAGGCCGGTGCCCAAATCCCCTCAAATTCACTTCCTCCTCATCTCTCTCTCTCCCTCTCCTTCCAATCTCTCTCTCTCTCTCTCCCATCCCTATTCCACCTCGTCACTGCTTTATTCTCCCATCCTTCTTGCCTTCTCTCTCTCTCTCTCTCATCTTTCAGCCATTCTTTTGTATTCGTCCAAGCTTCCTCTAAGCCTTAACTTCTCCTACCACTTAGACTTCTCAGGTTCATTCTTCTCCCCCTACCACGTAAACATAAAGGCTTTGTCTTATTCCAAATATATTATTTTATCGTGAGAAATGCAGCTGGAGGGAAATCTCGATTTTATGTATTTTCTCGGAATCGATAACGAAACCGTGGAAATTCTCTGCAAATGGTAAACTGAAGAAACGAGTTCCTTTCAGTAAATATTACGAGAGCCGGCTCTTATAGAGCAGATAAAAAACTTAGTAATATTTCGATTTCAAATGCTCAACTGAAAATCTACGATAAGTAGTTAATGCGGAATACTGTTATGTTAGACAATAGTATTATTAATTGCATTTGTAGGAAATATCTTTTCAAAATGAAAAGACGTTATAAATCGTTCCCGCGATTTACTTAAGGTCATTCATCATGTAAGTAGTTATTTATGGTCACCTATAATGTATTTTCTATCCATAAGCTAACTTATGGGAGTGATTCATTGCATAACTACTCATAGATGATTTAAAAGGTCCGAATTTGATGAATAATAACTCGAATTTAAACGTATTTCTGACCAATTTGGATAAAACAGGAATAACTTCCAAAGATCCGAAAAACAATTTCATCGCAAAATTTACGCCCTAAGCGTACGGAGGAGGAGAAAGAGGTAACACGCGAATAAAGTGAGCGAAATTCGCCGCTCACTTGTCAATGCAAGACACCCAACGATTCATGAGCTGTCAAACATCTCAAGACCACCCTATTTCATCCCCTATCCCTTTTCGCGCCCGTCCTTCCTACGCCAAGCTGCTTTTTCGTCCGCAAGACATCCCTTATCCTCCGGCAACCTTCTTCTGCCTCTCAGACCGCAACATCCTCCCGCAAAACCCACCCAGAGCCCTTCCCGCCCACACCCTCCCCGCTCATCCTGTCTCATCCGCCCCCACCTAGGGGAGACCCGACACCGCGGGGAAAGGACGGGATAGCCTTCGGTGTAAGAGAAAGGGGTTTGCGTGGAAAAGAAGACGTAAGGACTTATTCTGTTTCCTAACCTCCATTTTCCCCTGTACAATCAACCCACAGCCCTTCTCCGAAGCCTTCCGAAGAAAACGCCTCGAAGATAAGAGAAAACCTAAGGCCCTTCCGTCGCGAGATATCGGAGAGTTCGGAAACGTGCGATTAAGAGAATGTGTGCGCGCGCGTGTGTGGGTGTTTGAAGGAGGGATTTATTGATTGAATGTTTTATTGGCGAGATTCAATCTATATATAGCGCCTCCTATCACCTAACAAATAACCTTCAAGGAATGGGGATATACGTGGGGTGTAGGGAAAAATGCGAATTTGCGATAAAACGTTGGGAGATGCTCATTCTATCGGTTAAAACACTGAAGAAGAAACTAGCCGGTGGGAAAAGGAGAATAGATCAAAACGACGGGCGGACCCAGGCTTTATCCGGGGTGGGGAGGAGTAATTTAGGAGTGAAAAAATAAACTAATAAAAAAATGCTTTTTAAAAAAGACTTTTGTATTACGCATTAAAAAGAAAAAAATAAATTTTGATTTACTACAATTGTGAGCTCTGTTGGTAAGGAAGACCAAAATTCGCGACAGTTTCAGTAGAATAAGTTTATTCTTTTACAACAACGCTGATTTACTAAAGTTTATTAAGAACATTTGCAAAAGTTATATGGCGCTTCGCATTGCACTTTCAATTATCTTGCTTAATTATACATAAGTGTACCTGTAGTGAGTTCGACTTTCCACTGAATTTTAAGTACCCCTTTGCGGGTATAAACTCAAAGTGAAATAAAAATTACTTTCAGATATAGATATAAGATATCGAGTGAGGTTAATATAAAAGCTATTTAATAAAGTATTTGAAACTATCTTATTTAATACATATTTTAATCAGAAAAACGAAATGTAGAACTTAATAGCGAATACATACAGTGAAACGGTAGTCGATTATAGAGAAGCGAGGGAAAGAACTAAATTATGAACTGCTCAGCACGAAGGACGAGATTTAAAGGGTAATTTTTCGAGTGTTCAGAAACTCTAGAGGGGTGGGGGGGGGGGGGTAATTTCCGCCTTTACCCCCCTCCCCCTTGAAACCGCCCATGATCAAAAATTTAACGAAAAGCATAGATAATGACGAGACTAAACGCTAATTTTAAATAAAAATGCACGAGATAAAAATAATGTTAGACATCTAATTTTGTTTCAGTTTTAGTTTGAGGCCCGACGCCTATTTCATTGTTCATAAAACGTCACATGTGAAATGGCAGCGATGGGTATAAAATTAATTTGACTTCATTTCAACCCATGCAATGTCAAAGAATCGGATAGTAGGATCAATTTTCCGGCCCCGATCAACGCAGAATTTTACTCCTATTTTCCAGAATTTCTTCTGGATCAATTTAGTCTGACACATGTTTAATAAATTTCCCAAATCATTATTCTTACGCTGGTAGTAAATTAAATGAATGACTCGTGGAATGTAACTACATAGAAAATTAAAGTAGTTTTCTAAATTTACACAGACACATTAAAAAGTTTTACTTTAAAAAAACGCCATTTAAGTTATTAAATCATAAATTATTTAATCCTTGTTCGCTAGAATGTAATATTTCAGTCTAAAGCTGTACTTTTGAGGATGGCACCGTTAAACATACGCCATGAACTACAAGGTCATCGCAATCCGAAAAAAATACGGCCAGCAGAAAATACCGGAACAGACGTTATTTTTATCACATTTGAACTGATTCTTGGAAATATATCACGTCCCTTATTACCACGAGAGAAAAAGAACATCCAAAGTGAAAGTTTAAGCGACCGAAAATCAAAAGAAAAAAAACATCATCCGGGGAAGACAAATGAATTCGGCACAAAAGACAAACTCCGAGTGCGGATTTTTTTTTCCCCGGCGCTATGACCACAAGAGGCATCTTAATATAACACAACCATCGGAGAGGACAATGGAGAGGAAGGCGACCCGATGTGCGCATGTGGGGAAAAGGATGGGACGGGATAAAGGAAGTCGCACGGAAAGAAAAGAAGCGAGAGGGAAAGCAAAGGCCTTTCTCGACTATCCTCTTCCCACTTCCTCATCCATTTTCCTCCGAAAAGGGCGAGGTTTGATAGAAATCGACTTTCTTACAGTTTCCCAAAAACCACAATATCGAGAGCACGTCCGAAGGAGTCGGCGAAGTAAGCGGAGAGGAAATTTGGAGAAAGTATTGTGTCGAGATGAATGGAAGAGGAGGCGCGAAGGGAGAATGGGAGAGATGGACACGGCGGGGAGTATGTCGACGACCATGTCGAAGACGAATAATGATAACCAGACATTATGAAAAGAGGCGTAACTGCGGAAGAGGAAATAAGAGATGGCGGATTCGAAGAAAACAACTAAAAGGATGATATAAAATTGTGCTGAACAAGGATGGAACATTAACTAAACCTATAAAAAAAAGTACACAAATAAACAAAAGTCGTGCAAAATTAGAAGATAAAAACCCATCGAATAGACTGAGTTACAACATATCAGTTTGGTATTTCAAGTTTCGTAGCATTGTACTTTTGTATACATGGCAATTCGACCGGTTCATTCACTAACGAACGAAAATGGCAGAGAATAGGAAGACGCAAAAATCGGCAATGATATCGGATGAAAGTAAAAGTTGGAGTGAAGAAAATATAATATAATAGTGAGAGAGAGAGGAAGAAAAATCACGAGAATGTTAACTCTGCGACAAAGGAATGTATAGTAAGAATAACCGTATTGGCCCGTAATATGAATATTCTTTAAAAGAAAGTTGAAAATCCCTGCACACCATGCGACCGCAGCGTTCTCTATTAGGATGTAACAGCGTCATATTATTGTTAGTTAGACTGAAAAAATTTACTCCTGAATTTTCTATTATTACACCCAGAAAATGTACGAACGAATACCGGTACCTTCTACCTTTGGATCCACGAAATACCTTTCCCTGTGATTCGAACACTTCAATTTTCCCTTCCTTTTATACAAAATCGCATTTTCGCTTCGACAACGCCAAATGCTACAACTTGACGTACAAACATCGAAATATTTCATATTACAACAAGATATTTCATATTCTATCACCATAAATAACCGCCATACGTTCATGTTCACAAGCTTGTATGCATGTATACTTGTGTGTTTATGTGTGTGTAGTATATATGTATATATATATATATATATATATATATATATATATGTATGTATATGTGTTTGTGTGTGTATATATATGTGTGTGTATGTATATATATATATATATATATATATCGCGATGATGCTACAACTTGACGTACAAACATCGAAATATTTCATATTACAACAAGATATTTCATATTCTATCACCATAAATAACCGCCATACGTTCATGTTCACAAGCTTGTATGCATGTATACTTGTGTGTTTATGTGTGTGTAGTATATATGTATGTCTGTATATATGTGTTTGTGTGTGTATATATGTGTGTGTGTGTGTGTGTATATATAAAGGGAGAGAAAGAGAGATTTTTTTAAAAGAAAAGAGGGAAAAAGGAAGAGACGAAGCGGCGATATGCTGAGGAGTGCAAAGTGACACAAAGGAGATGAAGCGGAGGGGAGAGGGAAACGAGATAAGGGGAGATGTGAAGGGAAAGGAGACGGGAGGGGGGAGGTGGAAGATTGTGGGGAGGGAGGGAGGAGAGATTCGAGAAAAGAGGGCGAAAGGGTAGGGGTTTATACGGGGGATGGATTTATTGGGGTCTCCGATTACGGATCGTCTCTAGAAAAGAATAAGAGAGGGAGGGTGGAGATAGGAGCGGGGGAGGAGGAGGAAGAGAGAGAGAGAGAGAGAGAAAGGTTCTAAGGAAGAACAGAGAGAACTGAGAGGCGGTTCGGAGCGAAACAGGATCTCTTACCAAGGCAGAATACAGACACACACACACACGCACACATAGAGAAGAGCGGGCACCTATGCGCCAAAGGGTGATTAATTGCTTCCGCAGGACTCGAAAAGAGAGAGAGAGAGAGATGGAAGGGAGGAGTGTTTGATAAAATGAGAGTTCGAAGGAAGGGCGAGAAAGAGAGATAGAGGGCGTAAATAGAGGACGGGGTGAGAAGAAAGGCTCTCGAGAGGATATGCTCGACGTTTTATCTCTCGTGTATGTTGTTGCTTTGCCCGGATTTACAATCGTGTCAGACATTCTTCAGTTTTGAGTGTTGACAGACTTCCACGTGCGAATCCAGGGATGTCGATGATTAATGAGGAGGGAATAATTCCTTAGAGACACGTCTTCTCTGAGATTTCCAACGCGATTATTTTAATTTCCATCTTTGCCCTTGTCTAAATTGTCTTAACATTTGCAGGTGCGTACAAGTTTTGCCATTTTGTTTGAAACGTACATTTTGGAACATTTTTTCGTATCGTAGAATCTCTTTGGTTCTTAGAGAATTCGGACATTAGAAAACTACAATTCATCGATAAAAGAACGTTAAACGAGAAAAAGTGCAAACATTATGTCCACAAGAGAAATCAAAATATATTACTCAAAAAGTTTGAAAAGTTAATGAAAATATCATAGACAGGTAAACTACTCACATGACGTATATATCAGTGCCTGTATCGACGACGAAGTATCACGTGACACTCTTGTTATCCACTTGTATAGTCTTCTCCACCTCGCTTACTAACGTTTAAATTGCTGTTTTTATACACCCATAAAATATTCTCACAAAAATGTGAACTTTGACCTTGGATCAATTAGTTTTCGACTTAATATAAAATATGTATGCATGATTTACCAGCGAATATGGGAGCAGTGAGAATGAGACAGACTTCCTGAACAAATATACAGATCAAAACAAGTCATTTAGTATTTAAACAATCCGAAATAATATCTTGCATTAAATAATAACGCTCAAGACAATTCAAGTATGTGCATAGAGCCTTCTTATAATCTTGGGCAAAAGCGATACAGAGGTCAAGAAGTCACCGGAAGCAATCAAATGCTAACTATAACTAGCTTTAAAGTTTTTAAAAAACACGGAACTATTTGACTTTTGTGACAGAAAAATCTACAATTTACAGTAAATGTTATATATAATTTTGTTCCTGCTAGGATGAAATAAAATAGGAACAGGAACACAGAAATCATAAACCACTTAACATCTTACCACGAAACTGTGTTAATAAAGTTAAACAACGCGGACACATTCGGAAGAGTCCCATCTCTCAAGACGATCGACTCCTCCTATTGCCATACAATCTATCCAATTAGATGTAATCTCGTTCGCCGTAAACACCCAACCAAACATCCTCCCTCCGTAGACCCGCCGAAATCTCTGGATTCCCTTTGTGGGGAGGTAACAAACTCTACGCAGACTTCGGGAGGAAGCGAAGGAGTTCAGGTGGGAACGAATGGGCGTGGGAGGGATAATAAAGGACCGTGTCGTCGATGGTTCGGCGCCTCGGAACTGAGAGAAGACGATATGGAAGAAATTCAAACGCCGTCTTGCAGAGATCTCGCGAACTATTCCAATTACGGGACTAGTTTCCTTTGGAAACTTATGCCCCCGGGCCCGAGCAGGGTTTAATATTATTTCTTCCCTCGTATGAAGGTGTACTTTTTTTCGCATAACTATCGTCATGCAAAGTCGAGAAGACTCCGGTTTTCTAATCCATTTTAGCGGAAAGTTGTGCAAGATAGGATTTCGCACATCACAATTTTCCTGCTTTTTCGTGTGAGGAAATAATTTCAAACTGATTAATGAATCCTGATGCATTTCAAACGAATACATTATTTACAAAATAAAGGGTTATATACTATAGCAAAGATCTTTAGAACTTTTTCACGCAGAATGGAAAGCTCAAGAAGTATTTATTCTTCCCGATTACCACCATAATTATAATTCATCGGAGATGAAATAACAATTAAATAGCCTGAAAATTACATAAAACTTACTGAATGAAATACAAACGATTTAATGGTTTATTTGCAAATGAAAAAGAAAGTCTTACTTACGCAAAAAAGAAACTGTTTACATGCACCTTGATCTCGCTCCTTCTGAAACAATTTCCTTTGATGCTAACTAAAAGATACGCTTTATAGAGGAAGAACTTAATTGATATGGTCCAAAACGATTTAATGGGTGCATAAAAATAGTTAACATGAATTTAACCTCGCCAACCAAATTCATATAGAATAAAATGCATAGCATAAATAGTTTGACAGAAATCTTAAGCTTCTATGGTAAAAAAAAGCAAGACGAATGCCCAAGTTTCTGAAATCACGAACCTTCTCCGTTCTTTCTCTCTTATAAGATTCATGACGCAATATTCAACGAGTACTGGGAATAAGAGCAACGCACACACAAATCCTCAGATGCTTCATAAGGATCTTCTTAGGTTCAGGCGAGTGGGCTAATCGTGAAGAAGGGAGAAGGAAACAATAAAAAAAGGGCAAGCAAACCATTCAAGAAGACATAAGAAGTGCGAGGAAAACTTCCGAAGGAGGCGTGGAAAGACAAAGAAAGCGAGAGAGAGAGAGAGGTTAGGAGAAGAATTCAAAGGAAGGACGAGAGCAAGGGAGAATGATATAAAAGCGAAGTCACCTACGGAGAAATGAAAGAGATCGGAGAAAAGGAAGGGTTAAAGGAACGGAGAGAAATTGGGAAAAGAGAACGGGCAAACAGAGAGCATTAGGGAGAGAAGATACCCTCAACCATTTTTAATGAATCTCCTCTAAGAATAGGTAGAATGCTATTCCTTTTCGAATAGGCTTTAAGTTACGACAAAGAAAGAGAAGAATAAGGTACGGGTAGGGAAAGAGAAGGGGTTCCTGGGGTTTCTCTCCCGGTTCCCTCCCTCCCTCCCCCCCTCCCTCCTCCCCAACCCACTCACTCCTCCTCCCCACAGCAACTCCCACCCCATGGTCTTTCACGATGGATTTCGAAGCCGAGATATTTCATCAACGTGTTCCAATTTCGCGAAGGACAATCAGGATAGAACTCACCCTTTTCCAATGCTCCAGACAATGGAGGCGCTCCACCACTGTTGCCATATCGTTCCCTTTTCCTCCTATCCCAATTTCGTGCCTTCCTCTCCCTCCCCCCTCCGCACTCTTCCCCCTCATTTATCTTTCTCCCTCCCGAAACTCTTCCTTTCTCATAGAGACGAGACGAAATAATGAACAGCACGTCATCGGGGTAAAAGAAGTGAAAGCTTTACGGCGAAATGGAAGGTGAATGGAAAGTGATTTTTTTGCGAGTGTGTGCGCGCGGGCGCGCGCTGGTTTTTGTCGCGGGTTATCGTCGTCATTTTTTTGGGGAACGAATTTTAAAAAAAAGCCTTTCGTGATGGAGCACATGTTTACGGTGGACTGTAATGAGCAGGTTAAATGGACGGTGTCATTAAACATTTTTTTAATGCGTTGGATGAGAAGAAGTTCGTCGCTTTTATGCATCAGAGTCGCATAAATTACGTTTTTTTTGAGGAGCTTTATAGACATAGACTGTGTTTTATAGACCAATAAAAGAGAAACACGGCAATATCTTACACATTTATTTTTTCCCCCAGATTAATGTCGTTGAATTTGTAACAACCCATCTATCATTAATTATACAAAAGAACATAAAAAACCATAGGGCTCTGTAACGCCTTTTCCACAGACTTCATACCATAGGAACACATATTACACATGGATTGCTCCTCATAGCTCATGCATTTGGTGCAAAGTAACCACAAATATATATGAACTTCGGATAAAAACAATTAACCACCGCCATCAACAACGCATAAGTTTAATGAAAGACATTTATATCGATACAGAACCAATCGTAAATAATAACTGCATTATATTTAATATAAACAATCCAACGAATAATGAACTAAAGTATTTTTACATAGTTTCCAAATAAATCAGCTGACACAAAAATTTAGTTGTTTTGGGGAAAAACTAAACGCAAAATTTCACAGAAAACTCATTTTCGATGTACTCCAGAATTTTTAGAGCATTCCAACGATGTAGTTGATGAAATACGAATGGCATTTATCAAGGCGGTTTCTTTTACCACGGGCCGATCAATCAAGAGATGGACTGTACGGTAAACTATCGTTTAATCCGACCAACCACGGTATCGACATCACTCAAATTTTCCCAGACAAAAGATCGAAACAAAAATTAAGAAAAAATTAAGAAAAAATATCGGCGAGCCTGTTTCGGAGACCTTTGAAGTGGTTGCGATAAAACACAAAAGCGTAACAGACTACAAAAAATAGACGAAAGGAAAACGTCGATATTACCATCGATTTTTTAAAAAAAACACAATTTATTTAGACAGACGAGACTTTTTTTTAACACTTCAGCAGAAGATGGCGCCGATATCTGCGAGATATTGAAATCAAGTGGCATGGGAAGTGGTTAGATGAGAAAACTTTCGAGAGTAAAGGGATGAGCGAGAGAGAAGGAGGTTAAGAGGTAGGGGAAGAGACGTGTGAGAAGAGACATTAGGAGCGGGGGATATAGGGAGGAGAGGTCGGATTGTAGACTGTGGAGTAGAAGGACGAAGGAGCTGCTCGTATAAAAGGGTGACAATGCATGATTAATTCAAATGGAATAAGAGATGTGAGGTGAGAGACAGGAGGGTCAAGGAAAACGGAGAGGGAGGGAGGGTTTGTGAGGATTAAGTGAGGGTCCTTCCTTCCTTCCCAGGGTCGGTTTAAAGCGGCGACTGCCTCATTCCTTTAAGTCACTTTACACGGACATGGCCGACCCTCCAGGCCCTTCCCTCCCTCGACACGACCTTCCTTGACTTCCGTGGTGCTGCTTGTCCTTTATTCCCTTACCCTTCCCCCAAAACCCTCTCTCTCCCTTCTGCAGTAACGCTGCGGGTTCTGAATCCTGAAGAGGGAAAAGGTTGCTGGCGCGGTGTGTAATTTTTTAATTGCAAATTATCATCGCGCCGAGTCATGAGCTGTAATCCTTTTAAAAACGACTCTTCCGTGCTCGGATACCGGGTTAAGACGAGACAATTCCGAAAAAAAAAACGTGACTGCTTTCTAATTGAACTTTCTCCAGCGGCGGTCTTATTTTTAAGTCTCTTACCTTTAATGGACTATCTTCAAAAACATAGCATCGCTCGTGTTCGTTTTTCTGTGGATTTTTATTTCATCTCCGCCATTTTCTTAATCCTATCCTTTTTGAGGTTAAATCGACCGCTTTTTCATTTTCTTCCTTTTCTGATTGAAGGTTTAAAAACAGTCGAGATATAGCGAAAGATCTCTCTCGCTAGATATTTTAGTGGATTTGACATCATCCCACAAATATTCCTCCCCAAAAAAAAACTACGTAAAACGTCTACCAACTTGATAACGAGCAATAGTTTTTCACGTTTTAGAACAATCTTCTGTTGCTTATCTATTACTATTACTTTTTATTTTACCTTGATTCTCGATTCTATATCAATCCGGCTGTTTATTTAGGGAAATATGTATAATTCATGCATGATTCACATACATCTTATGTTTCCTTTTTGCTTCAATGTCTCAATTTTCTAGGGTACTTATTGTTTCCTGCCAAACGGTAATTACCTATTCACTGTACATTTCACTTATGGTAACTGTTATCTCCAGGTTCATTTGAATTATTACAGTATTCATACACCCATACGTACACATACGCATGCACACACACAAACGCAGCTAAAACGCACCTTCGCGCATACAAAACTACAAAATCGGACATAAATTTAATCATTCTCTCGTATTTCTATCATTTCAACTTCCTTAATCTCCTCCTCTTCCCCGACGAGACTTCCTTTCTTTATCCATTCTTCCTAATATCCGTTCCACCTAAATGCCTCAATTACGAGTATTCCCTTTAGTGGCTATATTACATCTCCCCATTCCTCAACCCAGTCCTCATCTCATCTCTTATTTTCCCAACCGCCTCTCCATTTATGGAGATTTTCATCGTCATGGCAACCGCCTGTTTTATGTCCCCCCCACCCCCTCATTCTATTTTCTTTTAACTTTTTAAATCGATTCAAAACAAATTCTTTGGAAAGATAAATACGAAAGAGAATCAGAGCGAGAGTTTATTCCAGCAAAACGCAATTTCAGGTCGTGGGGAACGAAAAAAAAACGAAGGAAGATGACAATGCAAACAAGAAATGATGAGATCGTAAATGAAGTCGTAAGTACGAGAATGACGACTGAGGAACCGTCGGAAGATACATTATGGAGTAATGCGATCGGGAGTACAATAATATAGAGAGAACAAGTGTCTAGGTTGGGATTATTAAGAAGAAAACGGAAATAAAAATACATCGTGGTAAAAAATTGAAAATATTTTAATGCATACCTAAATCGCGCATTAACGAAAAGTCACGAATCAGTCGTCCGAGTTAATAAAATCAGGCTCCAATATAAATAACGTCTTTTTCAGCGCAGAAAACATTTAAACCGCATTCTAATAGCAATTAAATTATCCTTTAAAAAAGACACTCCCACAGAATTACATTTTACTTTACATACTCCGTATCTAAAATCATTAAAACCCAAAGAGGCAAACACACACCATTAAGACACTTACTGAAGGAATAGCAGCTCATTTAATAAAATTGAAAATGAGTATATGTACGTACATCTGAAGTCGTACCAGCCTCAGAGATATCCCACTAATGCCGATAAAAATTACATTCTGTTAATTCGCCTCTATTAAATATTCCGATGCAACAGAGCTGTAAATGGCTGTCTTTGGTTTAACTTTAAATAAATGAATAAATTATTCAGAGTCGTTCTTTCCAAAAATTCCTGCCATTCCTCGCCATTTCTGTCCTCTCTTCCATCGCGTACAACTTGCTTTCTTCGCATCGCCGCCTTCCTTCATTGTGTATTGGCGAAATGGGTTTCGGAGGAATCACACAGGACGAGGAGGAAGATGCGGGGAACTTCCAAATGAACTCTTCTCCGACCCAACCGCATTCCACTCTACCTTCGCGAAATTCCCACTTTCTCTATCTCTCCCTCCCACCCCCTCTCTCTCTCTATCCTCCTGCGCCTCTATTTTTCCCTCTTTCGCTTACGAGGTCCGGATTTCGTCAGAAACAGAAATGGCGTCAAGGTCAAATCAATGACTATCCCTTCATTATTTGATTTCATTGCTTCGATCGCGGGCATGGGAGTGAAACGGAGGGGAGGGGGGGGGGGGGGGGCGAAATTCATTCCGTCCTGATGCCGGGATATTAAGTCTTCCTGGAATATTTTTTTTTTTGAGATAAGCGCTCGAGGCGATTAAGCTCTGTACGGAAATTTTCTTTTTAGGTTTTTTTCGTGATTTCCATTCGAGTAGGATGGTGAAGTAAAGGAGAACTTCTCAACCGAATAAGGTGGTTGAACTAGGTACAGGCAGGATGAGAACGGAAAAATATGTACATACGATGATAACTAAGATTTGTTTAAAATTATAAGTAGTTTTCATATGAGTACTCTATTTTTTTAAGGTTAATTCTGACACAATATAGTATATTTTATTATGAAGTCAAATATTGGTTTATAGAACCTCATTCTCGATAATCCTCTTTACGCTAATAAAGGCACAGTCCACATGGAAAAAGAAAGTTTATATGCACCAAAACAGGCGCTAATAACATAATTGCTGAGGTTCCTATAACACACAAAAAGACTAACGAACCAATAATCTCGCTGCTTTGGGTTAGACGCGAGTGAGAGCTTAAACATTCAGTGGTCAACATCGATAATTTTTTGTTTTCCTAAAACAAGACGACCGTTGTATGATTACTCTAATATTACTTCAATACGCGCATAATATGATCCAACTAATTATATTGTGAAGGAAAAAAGTATACACACACTAAAACTTCTAAAGCCAACAAGGCAAAATTTCTAGCGACAGATTAATTGTAACAGTTTCACCGACCCTCTGATTCCAGTCAAAATTTCAATTAATAATAGCAGTAAGAGAGAGGATGAAGGGGATAACATAATTAGTTCTTCTTGCTGAAAATCGACGAAACCGTTTTAAAGGTTTTCATTCACTTTGATAGAGGCTGATTATCTTTATGAGAAAATGATCGCTCGAAAAGAGAAAATGATACCGCAAATTATCTCCAGTCGCAATCTCTCTCATCTCGAAATACCATTTACGGAGCAACAGTCTTAATTTCCAATAAGACAAAATACGCGGGATATGCCGAAAAAAATCGAGGGCCGAAAAAAAAAACGAACCGTATTTTCTCCCTCTCAATAAGGTACTTGAGAGATCCTGGCGGAATCCCGAAATCTCTCACCGAAACCAAAAACACTTAAACCAACGATATTGCGGAATCGTTCCGTCGAAAACGGCCTTCTCGGAATCCTCAGAGGGAACCCCCTCTCGCCTCCCACGCGCCCTCCCCCTTCCTAACCCCACCCGAAATATACCCACTCAAGTCTCACGAGCGCCAGTTCTTCTCAACCCGGCGAAAATCACAGGAGAACTTCGAGAGGATCCATCCCGGCCTGCGCTACAAGGACGGAGAGAATAAGAGAGAAAGGGTGCGGGGGACGGCGAGAGGGGGAGGGAGAAAGGGTAAAAGGGGGAGGTGGACTGGTCCGTATAAGGGTCCGAATGAAGACGCCGTACTCCGGACCAAGGCCCATTATTTATCGCCGGCCCCGGGTTGGTTTAAGCAAATTAGCCCCGGAAACTTAGTCTGCTAGGTCCTACGGGGATTCAACTCCCTCACACCACAAGATAGCAGCGAGACCTACCGCTGTACTTGACGGTCTCTCTCTCTCTCTCTCTTTACCTCTCTCCCCCTTCCTCCCCACTCCCCATCTATCCCTCCCACTTCGAGCCTAAGGGCGCACCTAGTACGTCCTTTGTTAGTCCATGGGGGATTATGGGCTTAATCGCGGCGGTGGCAATTGGAGAGGAGTGTGGGAGAGACACGAAGGGTGGGATATGCTAGAGGGGGTAGGAGAGAATTTAAATAAGTGAGCCGGAAACAGAGGAACGCGCCCAACTCTTGCTCCTACGTCTTGCTATCGGTCGAGGGAGAAAATTTAGCTCCCGAAAACCCTGGTCTCTCCGCAACTGGTTATCGGGAGATGGCGTGGAAGGAGGTGGGGATGGGTAGGGGAGGGTGGGGCTGATAGCACGAGGAAGGATGGTCTTGTATGCGTTCTTTGATCGGAAGGTTGTTGCGTGTTTGAGTTTCAGAGCTTAATTTATGCTCGCTTTAAACTAACGGCGTCGGATTAAATCTTCGTCAAACACTGAAACCGTGGAGGGGATTCGCTGCGAACTTATTGCATGGTGGAATGCATGCGAAAATATCGGGGCAATTTAGACTGATTGGCTTCGGAGCGGTCGAGCCTGTTGATTTACTCGGTCGAATACATATTTCATGTTTCAAAGATTGAATATCGACGCCACGCCTCGGTGGAGGTATTCGTAGCCATCGAGATAGCAAACATTCGATTAGTAACTGCACTCGCTGGAGCCATTCCGTCAAAATTTACGGATTTTTAAACGGAAAAATGATCTAAGTAAATGATACGGGTAGCCCCCACAACTATAAATGGGTGAGTAAACCACGTCCGAATTTGGATTACGGAATACTCGTTTTCGCCAGTAATTCACTGATGTTTGTTTAGGGCTGATATTATAATTAAGGACCAGCTAATTACCAATTACGATTCCTAATACTAGTTCAACGAGAAATGATTCCTAATCGACAGTCTTACGGCTATAAGCGGAATCTATAACAAGGTGTACTCTGAACTCAGAATATCAACTTTGAACTAAATCCCTATAAGACAATATGTACTGGATATTTTTTAATTGTTCATTGACTATTTTCTATAGATTTCTTTGAGTACACAAGTCGATTATATTGGATTAATAAAATACATATCGCAAATATATCTTGCGTACCTAATCAAAATAACCATTTTATCATAGAGGATTATTGGATTCACTGAAGCACTTTGAGATTTTAAAAGTTTACATCGATAGAAAAGTTCCACTATTTTCTCACAAACATGCCTTTCAAATTCCACCCCGACACGCATATCCTCAATAGTTATACTTATGTTCCAGAATATAAGTTGTACGACAAAGTCTCCTATATAGCCTCTAGCGAAAATTTTTGCTAGTTGTATATATCTAGAAAGGTATTTATTGATATTTTGTAATTAGTATTTAAGCAACAATAAGCTCAAACTAAGTTAATTGGGAAGAAAATTCTCACAAGGAATTATGAAGGAAGATAAACGGTCAAAGTATGAAAATCTATTGTGGGCCAAACTAAGTTCGCCAAATAGTTGAAATTAATTAAAACGTACTCTGAGATTTGGGACTAATACCGCCTTAGAATTAGTCAACATGCATTCAAGAACATTGGATCTCGCCGAAACTTTGGAATTAAAAGTTTCGAAGATGTAAAACAGCCGCTGCATTTGAGATTAATGATAGGAAACAAAAAAAATGCTCTTATAAAGTTCAAATCATTCAAAACTGCACTCACTGCATGGCAAATCATTTACTTAAAACCTTACAGGTGCTTCATAAGTATTGTGATGCGTAATTACGTACGTGAATAGTGATATAATGGGAGAAATGATATTTTTCCGGATGTTCGCCACCAACAAGAAACTAAAATTTTCAAATAGTTTTTAAATAAAAAAATTCTGAATACCCACTTAACGTGAAAGAAATTATATTTGATGACCACTTTTTCTATAGTTTAGGATTAATTATGATTGCTTTATATTTTTTACCTTAAAGGTGAAATATGCTTCTTGTAAAGAAATATTTTGTAAAAAAAATTGGAAGACAATGCTAAATTCAGACATACATACCATTAATATTCTCTTAAAGTAATCTCTGATGAAATTTCTCAATAAATATTATTTTAAACGCAATGTCAATCATTTACAATTAAATTTCAGGACTAAAGCAGTTTTTTAATGTGGAAAATATTCTTTCTTAACCGTAAATTACAATACTCATAGATTCACAAGGAAGAAGACGGAGGAAGAGAAGGTAAAGGATAACACAGATAATATCATGCACACAAAAATAAAAGCAAGAAAAGAAACTGAATAAACTCTATAAAAAAGAATAAGTAGTACCACTCTTACCTAGGAATTTCTGCGTATATTTAAAAAAATGTATTAATTATTTATTACACTTAGAGAATTTCTTTCTTATTTTTCTTTTTGGCACGAGTTATTATCTGTATAATCCTTTCCCTTATCTCCCTCCATCTCCTTCCCTGTGAATCGCTAAATATTTTAATTTGAGAAATTCTTTCTATATTCAAACGTAATATCGATAGAAATTATGGTAAAATAACGTAAACGGTTCAAATTCAAACGAAATACGTTTGGAGCGATAGTTTAAATCGAATGAAAGACCAGATAAATTAAGGGCAAAATGATATCGGAGTGAAATGCTTTTGCAGTGACGGTAAAACAGGAATTAAAGTGCGAAGTTTAATTTAGTATCGTCGTTGATGGAATTTTAATCGAATTAACCTATTTAGTGGAGTATCTGTTACAACAGACGGTGTTTCCGAGCCAATGTGATTACTACCAATCCAAATTCACGTTTGCCTCTGTGTCACTTAACCACACATTTTTTTCATTATTTTCCTTGGTCATCATTTTCATTGCTTCCATTCTCTATAGATACATGTCATTGTTCCTTTTGCTCTAGCGATCAAAAGCGCTTTTTCCATTGCGTCCGGTGACAAAAACTTACAATTTCACTATGACGAAAAAGCAAACTAAAGGGTGAATCGTATTTTCTGATGACGGAAAACAAGAGCAAAACTGAGCAAACAGATGAGACAATCATAATCGAAGACTGGTATGTCGATTTATTTGGAGAGTTTTAAAAGTTAAGTAGTTATAAATACATATTTCCTTTGCCAAATAATCATCGCGACATCATAAAAAATATACGTAATACTATGAAAGGATGCATACGGCAACAAGAATAGAACACAACAACGAACTCCGCAAAACCGTACCCTTTAAAGGAAACGTCCGGTTTACGGCAGAGAATATTGACAATGATGAGGGTCTCTCTCTATACGGTTTACACTAGTTAAAACACAGAATTAGGTCTAGTCAATTGGTTACCACCATCATACTGACCTAGAGTGGGAACGGTATGTCAGAAGCTAAATGAGTTGTGCCGAGACTTGAAACTGGCGAAACCCATTAAAACCTAAATGGTCTGCGAGTGTAATGAAAGGGATTCACGACTCTAAAAGGTGTATCGTAGGGAACGTTTCCCCCATAAAACGCTCCTCTTGGACAGGCAGAGAAGCAGGGAAAATAGAGCCAAGGAGGAGAAAGTGGAGAAGAATGAGAGAGCTAGATAAAATGAGAAAGGCGACACTAAGGCGCTTTAAGACTCGCAGGCGAATAAAAGGAGATTTGAGAAGGTAATTAAGGAGAAGAAGGTACACTTATTAGTTTAAAGTGGCAATAAAATGAAAGGAAGAAGGCTAAATAGAAATAAAATGATTGGACAGAAAGAATGAACATGGCAATAAATGAAGAGGCTAATAATAGTGAATAGCAATTTTCGAAATGGGAGAGCTGAATTACAAGATGAAAATGGAAGCGTAATTAAAATGAAGGTATTGTTCCTAGTTTATAAAAGCTACCGAGAGAAATAATACAAAAATAAAATTTTTAAGGAGTGAATTTTGTAAATGGATATGGCACCATAAATATGTCTCTATTAATCTATATGATATAAGAAGAATACGAAAGTTAAAAGAACCGAGTTCCCTTAAAAAAAAACAACATAAAATAACAGAAAACAGACGGTTTAAAAAAACGCTCTTCAAAATATGAAATAACTATCAAATCGTCTTATGTTAAAACTGAGAGGGCACTTCTTTACATGGGTACCCCCCTACTACAAAATGTAAACAAAATGACAAAAAACAAACGGCACTACTGTAGTTGGGTTCCCCCCCTCTTGCTCGGGGGTTTGGGGGCGGAGCCCCCATAAAATAAATAAAAATAATAATTATCTGATTGGCCGGTCTCGAAATTTACAAACCCAATCTCTGGACAACGTGGAGGGTTTCTTTGGTTCCGGGCGAGGCGAAGAGCGCGGTAGCGCCCGGAGACGACTACCCATTACAACAAAGCGAGCCGAAGGCTCGACAATATATCCTTTCAATGTGGGAGAACGATGAAACTTAAAAAACCGCAACATGGACATACTTACGGGAATTGGAAATGCAACAACTGTGACACTATCGAGGTTTAATTTTTCCCATAGCTTCTTAAAATTAAAGTTTTTTAACTCATCCATTATTCTATGGGTTAATTCCGTTGCTATTTACTATGTTACTATTTACTGTAAACATTTACCCTAGAAACATGTTCATTTTGTAGTAGGGGGCTACCCATGTAAAGAAGTACCAATGAGAGGAAAAACCTAAGCCTTTTAAATGTAGGCATATAAAATTGGTTACTCTATTCAGCGTGGCGAAAATAGAACATTAGAAATTCACAAAAGGACAGCAGATTTTAGTTCTGATAAAAATGCAGAGAGTTTCGGTGAACATTAACCTGAAAAACAAGAGGGAACTTTAGAGAGCTAATGAGTGACAAAGGTAAAGAAGGCACACTCAGCGAAAATTGAAACAAGTTAGGAAAGTATACAACGTATCACAAATGGACGCGTTTCGTGCAATGGAGTATTAGAAAGAAATTATATACCTGTACCATCATAAATAATCCATTTTCTTCCTATTTAAAAATATTGCATGCACACGTAAGTAAATTAAACGTTTGTTTGTGAGAATGTTTATGTTAACAAAAATGAAGAAGTAACCATGCAAGAAAATTTCCAAGTTCAACTCGAATTAAGACATTTTTGTTTGATTTTCTCGATAACGGCTACTCCTTCGATAAAAATGTATAGGAAAAGAAATACTCTTCTTTACTAGCACTACAATTTTTATTTGAATAATATTTTGATATGAGCAATACTTTAGGATATATGACAAAAATTACATTTTTTGTCACCAGTAAAGTGGTACTCCTGATTGGCGTACGTGATTCATTTTTGCGATTTTCTTATTATATTTTATTGTAATTCCATGAAAATCCGTTCGATAGAAGCCGAGAACGAACATGCGGACGGACGGACGGACGGACAGACCGACGATAATAGGCGCTCACGCTGGAAGCGAAACGCGCCTAAAAAGAACGAAATTGAAACGAGTCCAATTGGTGAGGTGTGGAGAACAATAAAGTGAGAGATCAACGATTTTGACACAAGTACAACTAATAAAAAATTAAAATAAACTGGATCCGAGTTGCAATTAAATTATTTAGTAAAACACTTCCACCACTCAAGTAACGAGCTTCGCTAAAGATGGATGTGTCACATTTCTGAAATTGTACAAAAATTACCTCCGCTACTAAGTATCATTTTTATCGAAGAGAATGAAATAACCTTTACGCAAATTAATGAACCGAGTTCAAGATAACTGACCCTAAGCATTTAATTAAAAGTAAAAAAAAGCAGCGACCGCAGATGAATTTACGCACCCGGAGACGGATATATATGCGAGCGGACCGAGTAGAAGGCGTGGAGCAATGTTTATGCAGGAGAAATGTTCAAGGGATTCATGGAAAGGGGTTTTTGGGAGAAATCAAGATAAGACTGCTTAACAACCTCGGATGGCGATCTGGCCTCCCCACCAAAGTTTCTTTCCCCTTACAAGTTGGGTGTGGTACAGTAGTAGATGCCTTGGGGAGACCTTCGGAAGAGTTAGGGGAGATTGTAGCGGAAGATATATTGCCCGATGCAAAGAAAGGCCTTAGAATGGATGTACGTATATCGGACAATGACCTCTTGTTTAGGCTTTGTATCAACGAACCGATTTAAAAATAATATTATTAAGATATGAATTACGATATAAATACATCAAATGATGATAAATAATTTAGGCTGTGTAAAGCATTTTTCTAAATTAAAATCGTCCTATTTCTTTAAAAAAGGAGTAAGTTCATAAAGTATCGCTGTATACTTTTCTAAAACATGAATTAATACGCAATAATGCAACTCTTTATATTTTATCAAAAACTTCAAGATATTTTTACAACTTAATATAAGTATAATGGCATTTTTCACTCAGAGTAAAATAAAAATTTGTCAAAATATTTCCGTTTTAGTTAGGAATTAACGTACCTCTAAAAGAGCAAAAATTAATAGAGTTCAAATACTTTATGTTATTTTATCTCTGATATGTAGATTTTAGCATAGTCTGTAATTAGTACACGAGATTCATTCTGGCGCCCACGTTTTTCAGCAATTTTTCCCACAAGACAAATTTATTTAATATTTAGCGCTTTTGTCTCTATTTATTCATGTGACTTGAGTTTAATGTGACGAATAGCTATCTGATTAGTAGAATGCAATCAGATACAATAGAATATTTCAGCAATTTTGATTATTTCCAAATCAATTTCAATTTTTAAAGTAATAACCACCATATCAGTACAAACGATAGTCGCCCGTCATTCGGTATCAAACATATCAGTAAATATAAACAACATCTGTAAGATATTTAATAAAATAATTAATGATAAACAATTAAATATAGACGAATAAAAATTAATTCACAGCAGAATGCGGATATTATGCAAAGATTAAACCAACTGTGCTAATTACGCACATCAACTACAACAATTCTAGCGTGTTATTATAATCCGCTGAGATTTAAATTAATTAAATTAATTGTTTGGTTAATACCCCTTCCATTAAATTAAATAAACTTCGTAGACTTTTCACAAATATAACACGTTATCTCATCAAAATTCAGATGGGCATAAGTCGAAAAACACAAGGATTATCATGAGTAAAGTTTGTAGCGCCTCTAATAACGCTTAACGATTAGCATTACCGGAGAAACGCTTATGATAGATGCTCTCAAGCTCTTGACTCCATTTCCACCCCAAGCTAAGTCGCCGAAACTAATCTCACTCCCACCACAGCGTGGCACACCTCCCCCCCTCCCCCCATATACCATTCTTACCAGCCATTTCCAACTGCGGAGAGTTCTACCGGGCCTCTTAAATGAGTTCTCCCCTCCGCCCCTCAAACCATTCCCTCTCGCACCCCCCCCCTTTCCCTTACCTGCACTTTCCCCCTCAATTCCTCCCTCTCCCGGACCGAGGACGTACGGCCTCAGTAGCTGCAATTAACACTACCCCGAGGTACCGAAAATGGACCTTGATTATACCTCCGTGTATCCTTAAGCTTTATTCCCGATCTCTTCATTCGTTCAAACCTCAACTACCGCCTTATACGCCTTTTCGAGCTCACCTCAAAAAAAAAAAAAAACCTCGGGCTATCTCTCTCAAGAAATGGCTCACTAGAACGGCGGAAGTGTCGTAGGTGCTGGAGCCGTTGGAAGAGGCAGCGGCCTAAATGTTTCGAGGTGGCTGAGGCATCGAATTGACCCCGGAGATAAAAGCGTTAACAGCGTTGGTTGGGGAAAAATGTCAAAAGGTCAGTTTGATGTATAATACTCGTATACACCATAGCCGAGGGAGATCTTTTTTGTGGATCAGGGGTCATATATAAGTAGTCTGCGATGAAAATGAAAATAAAACTGTTCGTTTAAAGGATCGAATTAAATGCATGAAATTTAAGTCCCATAGTACCAAGAACTGTACTCCTATAATAATCATTGCTAAATTTATATATTGGAGAAGGAATATTAACACAGTAAATATACGTATTATACATAAAAACTTAATTTTATGGAAGAAATTCGGCCGTTAAAAAAACATTCTAAAGTGATATCGAATTCACTTTGATACAATTCTCTTAACTGACTGGAAAATGTATATGCATCAAAACCCATAATTTAAAATATAATAATAAATATAATTCCTATATTTTTAGCCTTAATTAGTTCTGTTCAATTTAATAACACGAGTTTCTTATGTGAAAGAAGTACAGGATAAAAATCACATAATAAACTTACATGGACTACTGCAGAGAACTTGCTTACGTTCACATGTATGTATGTATGTATGTATGTATGTATGTAAGGAGTACCTAAAATAAAGAGAGCCTCTTAGAGCGTGGAAATTTTTTAAATATTTGAAATCATAATTTAAAATTTTTTCGTCAACTAATAAAAGTAGTGTAGGTTTACTGATGTAGTTCAGAAAAAAATGTCGCCAAGAGAAAAACGAGACAATTTGTGGCTTTTGTTAAGTTTTCTTCGGAGAATCCAATGTATCGTGATAAATAGGACGAGTTGATATAAAACGCATTCAACTCTTAGAAAAATACGGACTGTAACTTTATCATGAAGAAATACAGAACCGTATCAGTGCCATTACTTATAAATAGTCACGAAATGAAAGTTTCAGGTCATTTAAACTTAGCGTTGATTTATTGTTACAAAGGTTTTGTCAAATAATTTGTTACATGCGCTATACGAATACCTCATTCAACAGGATTGCTAGCACGTTTTTCCATACAAAACTCCTCCGAACAATCTCGCAACAAAACATATCTTGAGACAAAAGCGTCTTAATCCGATGACTTAGCGAGAATAACACGACCACATTTCTCAACTAAGAAGGGATTAACCAACTCGTTGAAAAGTACTGCCCCATCGAATACTCGAAGGAAGCGCTACCATCCCGCTACAAGCACAGTTCATGTAATTCGCGCTTTAGGACAGAAAAACTTCCCACGCTTCAACTTACAAAGGAGTATAAAAGATTTAGGGCCAAGTGCCTCAGTCTATTCCAGACTCCCTCTTCTAGGACGAGAAAAACGGAACGTTATGCAACAGCATCTTCACCCTACTTCCTCTTCCCCTCGATCCTCCTGTTATCTTCCATGTAAACTCATAGTTATTCCACTATACTTATTTTCCAACATTTTCCGAACCTTCATTTTAGAAACTGCTACATCCACCACCTAGGTTTACATCCTCTCACACGCATGCATTCACCTTTAGGTCCATTACCGCCAGCTCATCTCCCGCGGCTATCAATTTCCCACACCCACCACCCGATTGCTGGCGTCAATAAGGTCGGATGTGTGTCTGTGCGCGCGCGCGTGCGTGTGTGTGTGAGGGAAAGACACGCAGCTTGTTCGATACGCACAAACCTCCCTCTCTCTCTCTCGTGCCTCGCGGCGTTATGTAGTGGCGGTTCTTTTTTTATGGGGACGGTTTCAAGGAAAAAAAAACGACAACTTGTTTCAAATTTTATGTTGGATAAATGGGAGTGGCTTGCATGAAAAGCGTTGGGTGTTTCGGCGTCGGATGGGAATGCCGTTTATGAAATTTATGCTCACCTGAAGCGAGTGCTTAATTTTTAGGGCTGTGATTTTTGCCGTGGGTGTTCTTTCTTTTTAGGGCACCGAGAGCATTTTTTCGTATTTGCATACACGCACACGGTGAATGCTGTCGAATTCCACGAAAATTTAGAGGCGAATAATATGAATGTAAAGGAAATTCTATACGCAGCAGTTGCTAGGTGGACGCAGTTTCTTCTTCTAGACTTTGAAAACTCTACCAAATTTATTTGAAATGCTTAAAAACTAATATTAATACCATTTTAAACGTAAATATGAATTATCTTGGTGAATAAAACGAAACATACACGGACATGAATCGGGTCTTAGGAAAAACTTCACGAATCAAAGTGAAATAATAATTTACATTTCTGAAATGCAGGTATAATATGATAATAATAATTTGACTTTTATAGAAATATACATATACACACAGGGCCGTGCCGATGGGTGAGGCGGCGAGGCAACCGCCTCAGGCGCCTCTTGAAGGGGGGCGCCAAAATTTGGCGAAAATGTAAACCTATCAAAATAAATTCATAAGGCCCGAGGCGGACGATGGTTGGCCATAAAAAATATCCGGTGCTGAATATCGCAAAAGAAAGGTTAAGACTCAATTATAACTGAAAAAGCAATCCGGGTCTTTACATAAATTCCTCAAAGATTTAGCATTGAGAGAATCCGTAACAAGTGAAAATGCGGTTCATTTCATCAATCATAAAAATACACGCAAAATCAAAAAAATTGTATCCTATTAAACTAATAAACTATTCCTCATATAACTTGTATGACTCTATGGGCGCCATAATTGAAATCTGCTTGGGGCGCACGAATGTCTTGAGTCAGCCCTGTCTAACAATTAGCCCACCATACGATTTCAAATTTTCAATAAAATGTGTTTAGTTGCACACAAATAAATCAACTTCTTGAAGTATATTTGATAATAAATTTAAACAAAAGTTTAGATCGATCTGAAATAAAATTATGGATTTGAATAAAGATTTTTATTATTCCTATCGTTTTCGACTAACATATAACAAAATTACTTAAAAAATTAAGGGGCGCCATATTATATCTCGCCACAGGCGGCAAAATGTCTGGGCATACATACATATAGTAAGCCATTAAAACGAACCGAAAAAAGTTTCAATTACTAAACATTCATAGTAAGAATTAATGTTATAAAGATGAAAAAAAGCATTTCGTGATCCAAGAGGCAAGGAATTGCGAATAACGACAAGCTACTAATAAGAGGTAAGAATAGACGATTTTCTGAGAAAATGTGACCGAAATTCGTTTAGCCTCAATTAAACAGCATATTTCAGTTTTCGCCGATTACGTAACACGCATCCTTAGAAATCGTTTAAGAGAAAAACATATTCTCCAGTTTATTTAAAAGAATTAATTCTTCCGTTTTTTTAACGCAAAGACACTTGTGATTTGCATCGGAAGTAATTCGCTCTAGGCGAAAAGGAAGTATTACTCACTTAAAACGTTGTAATACAAACAGGGAGATAACCATTTTTATCGGCCAAACAAGCGCTTTAACTGTTTTCAGGGAAATAAGAAAGATTTCCGCGACAGTCACAAGGAAAATAAAATTTTTCAGAAAAGGTACTTCTCCTACCTATTTGCTCAAGGGAGAAAAACCGAAAGAAGTTACTCGGCGGAAAAACCTCTTGCGAAATTAACAAAATAAAACAGGAAAAGTAATTTTTCATCCCAGTATCTCCCACCATTTCCCAAACCAAAAATAAAACAATACGATCTCAGCCTATTTACCAAAGTTTATTTTCCGTGGAAGAATAACCAAGAACTCTTTACTAGCGTATATAAGTACACGCGTACGGTCAGAGGAAAAAAGAATTAAAGGGGAAAGCATAAACGGCACATAATTTGTAGATTATAACCAGATGTTCCTTCCATATACACCCCTCTTTTTAGAATAACTAAAAAATACACATTTTTCTCTTCCATCCTTCCCACTGTAACACAACCTTATCTCCCCTGCAACCCTCACTTACTCCCTACCTCTCTCATCTCTCGCTAAGTTCAACTCTTTCGCCCATTTTCTCTCAATTTATACTCTCCGAGAAAGGAAAAAAAAGGTAGCAGGCGTAACTCGCAGATAAGTATCGCTACACTCTTCCTCCTCCTCCTCTCTCTCTCTCCCTTTATCTCTCTCTCTCTCTATTTTTCTATTCTCCCGCTTATATGCTTCCCACTCACCCCTCCTCCTCGGATCTCTCCTACCCCTGCGACGTGAAACCAAAATGGGGTGACTTTATCCACTTCTGGTATTAGTGGGGGAGGAATTAAGAAGTGGGAGGTCAGAAGGGGAGGGAGGGATGCCCGGAGGAGAAAGGGATTAAGGTACAAGGCGGAAAGGGCGGGTCAAAGGAGGGGACTTGAGAGAGAGAGTTACGGTTGATGCACGCACTGACCCCTCCCTACTCCGCACCCTTAGCCTTCTTTGGTAACAATTTAAAGACACAAAGCCCGTAAAAAGGCATAATACACACCTTAGTGCGGGAAGTATGACAGAGAGCGAAACAGGGTTAAGGATAAAGGGCATAATGATAGGAAGGCAAAAGAAATGGTAAGAGAGAGAGAGAGGAGCGCTGACCTTCGGGTAAAGTTAGAATGGAGAGAAAAAAATCGAAATTTTCACAAAATGATAAAAAACTAGGATTTTAAACCGAAAACTTATTTTATAAAATTCACTACACCAACCACTGTTGCTTTAATGTATGAGTGTGCACATATATAAACCACGTAATGAATACACCATACATTCTATATATACATATGTACACACCCACAGATATATCATCATCATCAGCCTTTTTCAATCCACTGACGGATGAAGGCCTCCCCCAGCCTTTCCAGTTTTCCCTGTCAACTGTCTCCCTCCTCCATGTTTGCCCCAAGAACTCTCTGTCCCTAAGCTATTTACAGCAGCTCTAGAGGAAGTATTGAAAACTCTAGACTGGGAAGAAAAAGGCATAAAGGTAAATGGAGAACATTTGAGTCACCTGCGCTCTGCAGATGACATCATACTGTTCGCAGGAAGCCCGTAAGAGTTCCGTAGAAGAAATGAAGAGCATGAGCAAGCAAGTCGAGAAGCAGGACTTGTGGTGAATCTTAATAAAACAAAGGTTATGTACAACTCCTTCACAAATTCTGAGAAGATACATATCATCGGAGCAGAACTCGGAGAAGTAACCAGCTATGTTTACTTGGGTCAACTCATCACTACTTTTTGGAGAAATCAACCGGAGAGTGAAGATGGCATGGAGTGCTTTTGGCAAGAATGCAAACATCTTTCAATCAAATATTCCAGTATTCCTAAATAGGAGACTGTATGACCAATGTGTTCTGCCTGTTCTGACATATGGATGTGAAACATGGACCATAAACGCCAGAATGATACAGCGCCTGCAAACAACACAGAGGAGCATGGAGAGATGCATGTTAGGGATCACCCGAAGAGACCGCAAGAGTAACGACTGCGTAGGAAAGAAGACGGTAGTCTGTGCCCTAAAATGGCAGTTGGCGGGCCATATTGCTAGAAGAAATGACCAGCGTTGGACGTCCAGTGTCATCGAATGGATCCCAAGAAACATCAAGAAAGCGAAAGACAGGTGAGATATATATATATATATATATATATATATATATATATATAATAGTAATTTGTCTATTAACTAAGTGAGTGCAAAAGTAAAAGAATCATAAACGAATACGAAGTCATTCATGCGATAAAATTACAGTACTGCAAATAATCAACGCAAAATAATATTAAATAACATTATAAATTTTAAAAACAAATTTTCAAATTATTTCTTTAATGGTACCTGTTAATATATTCGGCAAACTGTAATTTTAAATGAGCTTAACTTGGTTTTCACTCGTATGAAAAAAGTTAAGGTTCCCTTTAGAGCTTTCATAAATGTCTACTACCTCTCTTAGGTTCAATTACGCTTTGGGATTAATGAAATCTGCTTCGTAGAGCGTATATTTGAGGTGATTAGGGAAATAAAAAGGATGTCGTTAAGTCAGGATGGAATATTAGGGGTAAGAAAATAAATGGAAACGAAGAAAGAACCGTAGGAAAAGAAAATCTGTTTCTGAGTGAATGAGACTTTGAAGATCGGCTAAGATTAATTGGATGTTTTTGACTACATTATAACATGTCATAATAACGTATAGCGTCTCCAGTGAATATGTAAATGAAAAGGTTAAAGGTCGACAAATTAATTTAAACTCACGATTTCCAAATAATAATTTAAATTATGATATATGACGAAAATTTTTCTTAACATGCAATCATTAAAGCATTCAGGTGTCAAGCATACTCATGAAAAAGATGCATTTTCTACGGTACTAAAATTTAAATAATTTTGTCAAAACCAATACCGATATAAGTAATCAAAAAAACTGTTAAATGAAAAATAACATATCGAAGACTTTTTATTTAATAATAGAGACATAACTTGGCGATGAACAAACATAAAACATTTATATTTTATAACATAAATCGCACAAGTTTTAATAGTTCCTTATGTTAATTTCCAAAGTAATGTTAATAAATCTGAACCATTTCCACATTTATATTTTAAAATATTAAAAAGTATGAGTAATAATATTTTATAAACTATACATTTTCCATATTGTAATTATGGATTTTCGTAATTTAAACGACATTTCAACGAATTTTAAGCAAATTAATTCACTAAATCTCCAAAATATGAAATACTGCTCCTGTGATACCTTTGATATCGCGTCAATCGATCGAATGTAGAAAGTAAGAGATCCGTAGTGCAAGTAGTCATGTTTATGTGCCAAGCAGCTTTCGACCTTTTTCGAATCAAAACCCCCTCACAGCTGTGTCTACAACTCCTTTGATGACCAAGGCTAAATTGTTTGAGGGACCTTGTCTCACGGTTTGAGTACACTCACCCCGAGAATATCAGGCGATTGAATTTTGGGGTGTACACTGTGGTGTTGGTTAGGTGGGCTTCCCTAACTGGGTAAACACGAATACCTCAACACAAACACAGAGCGATACACGAATATAAGCCTAACCTTTAGAAGAGGCATGCGATACAAAAGCGGATATTAATTTATATCATTGAACCATTTTTTGTTAAATGTAATTTCTAGAATGGGTAATATGCATTTTAAACGACTAACAGATCCTGTATTGCAATTTCTAAGAAAAAATGTGAAATGTGCAACATGTATCTATTAAATGTAATATTTTCAATGCATTAGATCAGAGGGCGCCTTCGGTTTAACAGCGAAGGCAACGGGCGCCAGTGTCCTGCCTCCCCCACTCCCTTCCACTTAACACTTAAAGCTCATAGCAGTAAGTTTCAAATTTTATTCTAAAAAAACCATTTTTATTAAACATGAAAAGTACAAGTACCGAGATTATAAAGGGTAATTTTTTTATTCGAGGATCCTGAAAAATCGCTATATCTTATAATATAAACCGGAGAGAATTGCTAAAATTTCTATGAAGATAGTTTGATGTTATTTAAAAAATCTCACATCAAATGTAGAAAATGAGCACCACCTTGCTGAATACATCTACGTGCTCTCCTCAGCAAATTGTCTGACACGAATAAAAATATCACCCTGTATAATAAGACCACATAGCCTTTCGAATATTTTATAAGAAACGTACCGACGTTTTCTATGAATCCATGAACAGAGAAATGTGACTAGAGCGCAAACATGAAGTGACACTCATTCGTCAACAAGGAAGAAAAGAATGACGACTGTTGTTCACAAAAGGGATGACATACATTACAATAAAGACTAAAGGTAAAATGATACAACAAACCACTTCCGAGAGGTTGGCGAATTGATGAAAAAACTGCGAGAAAAATCATAAAATATTACGTTAAATGACATTGTATATAAATTCTATATCACAAAGTCAAGTCTTTTTAGATTGGCACTTTCCAGTACTGTGTGACCGCTCAACACTAATAGTCGCAAGAGCTGCAAGTTTTAAGGAGGATACCAGAACAAACCTCGGCGGGCAGCACAACGAACCTTGGCGGGCGCCATGGCGCTCGCGGGCACCGTGTTGGGAAGCCCTGCATTAGATTATTCTATAATTTATCGGATACAACTTTGCTAACGGATTTAAAAGAAGCAGCTATTTCGAATAATAAAACAAAGAGATTCACACCTAATTATACAGTATACTAAAATAAACACCGCAGTAATAAATACTAAAATCTATATTTCATCTTTGAAATAAAAATTTACGTAAATGCACCGTAAATACCAGTTTAAGGTAATTGAAATATAAAGTGAAACTAGCATTTTCTCCATAATTTATTTTTCTCTTATGAAACAATTCATCAATGCTACTAAAAGCGATTAACAGCTTCTATGGATGACACAGGTAGCCGTAACACGTTTCAATATTTCATATGCGCGTTTAAAATGTAAAGCATCCCTCCTCGCTAGTCACTCTATTCATATCAATGTTTAACGATATACCACTGAAGACAACTACTGCATTGCTCAACCGCTTTATGCACTTAAGTCTTCCTTTAATAATTTATGTGTGTAACGTATACGAGTGTACTAATGCATATTTTAATTTAACAAAATATGGCATAACCATATTGAGAAATGCAAACTGAAATTCAGGAAATTAGGCATTTAGATATCCTTTCACTCCTTTTATGAAATATATACTGGCATTGCGAATATGTTTAACTGATAATTACTGGCATTAGAGTACTGGAAATTGATATATATATATATATATATATATATATATATCAATTTCCAGTACTATAATATATATATATATATATATATATATATCTGAATTTTGAATTCAGTTTATTATAGCGCATTTAATACTATTTGTGTGTGCGTTGTGTGTGGAGAGATTCAACTTACTGGTTATGTAGTAATCTTTCGTTGCATCACGATAACTGTTCTTTCGATAAGCTTAAGTCGTTAAAACCTAAAATGACACGGACACCGACAACTTTCTAAAACACGATTCACAGTGGAAAAAACCAATCGATCCGCAGAAATACTATAACTTAAGAGAAAATGTATTCTAGGAATTATAGCAATCAAAAAAGTATAAATGGCGATTTCAGCGTGATATCCTCAATATGCTCGTCATTAATACGCATTATATTATTTATAGATGCAGCATTTATTTTAGTATCACGCTTGATGTCGCCAGCGCATAAAATAAAGAAGAAAACAAACAAACGAGCTCGAGTTTAGTTAAAATTAAATTCGAAACGGAGCCGGACAGCGAGAGTTAACAGTGACACACAATTGGACCTTCTCGCTCTTAGGGAATCCGACGGCCACACACACACACACCCGCACAAACACACATCCAACCCATTCCACCTCGGCGTCCGTTGTCCCTCCCGTCCTTCTTTCATCGAGTTTCTCCGACGGAAATGCAAACAGCATCACCAACGGGCGCGCCACGGAGAGGGAGGAGGAAAGAGAAGAGAATGGAGTGAGGGAAGAGAATGGAGTGAGGGAAGGGGAGGGAGTGAGAGCCGAAACGGAGTGGTAAGAGGGTCAGACGTGGTGTTTCGGCCTCGGAGAGAGGGAGACAGAGGAGAACAAGGAAGAGTTGGATAGTAAGAGAGAGAGAGAGGGAGGGAGAGGGAGAAAAGAGGGTTTTAGGGGCTGGTAGAGCATGAGTGAGTGAGAGAGAGGAGAGAGGAAAGAGGGTTTCATACGGCCGCTATGGGAACGCCCCCACTTGGTAGGATGCGGAAACAGGAAGGGCGATTATTAATTTCTCGGCAAATCCCTCATAATTGAGTTTCCACTACCTCCCAAACACCCACTTCCAGAAAAGGGAATGGATTTTTTTGTAAAGAGAGGATTTTGAGGGTGAGAGAGGGAGTTGGATGTGGAGTGGAAAATAGAGAGAGAGAGAGAAGTATGAGGGGAAGAGGAAAAATAGGAGGCAGAAAGGAGAGGGAAAGAGAGAGAAAGAGAGAGAGGGAAAGAGAGAGAGGGAAAGAGAGATGAACGGAGAGAGATAGTCCTCTCAAGATTGCCCTTTGCTTATGCGTACCCTTCTTTATGTAGCCGGACTAAAAGAGGGTTCAAGATGGAAAAGATAATCTCCTTAATATTATCTGTTATGTTTTAGTCTTCCCTAAGCGAAGTGCATTGAGAGTCATTATAGCGGAAATAAACTCGTTTGATAATATAAAGAGCTCGAAATGCGATTTTTTAAAAATTTTGCGGACTTTTTAAGCTCTACTTCCAGTTGACTAATAATTTAATTTTATCAATTACTGCCTTCAATGGAAATTTATATAAAATTTCCGAAGAAATTTAATTTAATTTGAAATTCTAATTAACACGCCAATCCTTTTAATGGAGTTTAATTTCACCTGAAACGTGTATTTATACTATTTAATGTATTAACTATTTTTCAAAACCCAATCCGTTCAAAAAGCTATTCATTGTCTTTGAAATGACAGACAAATTTAAAGTAGACGGATGGTATGTCAAATTTCTAAATAATAACGAAGAAAACGAAAAACCGGGGATTGTTGTAAAAATAAAAACTGACCAGGTGTTTTTTTCGATCCGGGGGTAAATCGAATTAAGGAACTAAATCAACAAAAACTTCCTCCGCGAAACTGATTCGTTAATGAGTATTTTCCCTTCGATCGAAAGAAAAAGAAAAACGAAAATAAAAATCGTCCTAGAGAATTTAGAAAAAAAAAGAAATAGGGAGTTCGAGCCATCACGTTCGGAAAAGAAAGAAAATAAAAAAGCACTCTCTTTATTTTCGACCGCTTGAATTTGATAAGAGGGTGAAAGGTGGGGAAAGAGGGGGATAAAGACGGAAGGAGAGATAAAAGGGTGCGAGAAGGGAAAGGGGGAGGAGTCGAGAGAGAGAGGAAGGATATACCGTGGAATGGGAGTAACACGACTTCCCTAATTGCGAACCGTACTAGCGTAGCAGGAGCTAAGGGTAGCGAGAGACCCACGGGAGAATCTCCAAAGAGGGGGAGGGGGAGAGGGAGGGGGGAGGAGGGGGGAGGAGAGGGGGGGGAATAAGAGAGGAGAGGGGGGAAATAAGAGAGGAGATACGGAGAAAGAGAGTGGAAGCGTGACGTTAAAATTCGGCGAGAGGGAGAAGAACAGAGGAAAGTGGGGAGGAAGAGACAGAACGAGGAGGAAGAGAGAAAGTGAGAGAGAATAACGGAGAGGGAGGGAGATGTAGCGAATGGGGATATAGAGTAGGAGCAAAGAGAGAGAGGGAGAGAGAGATGGAAAAAGAAAATAGAGCGCATCCTTGAATGTGGTGGCATGAGGGGAAACACAGACACAGCTATTAAAACGCGGGAATTTTAGAGCGAGTGTGCGAGTGGACGTGGGAGGGATGAGAGGAAGAGAAGGAGGAGGAGGGGGAGGAAGCAGAAGGAAGGGAAAGAATAAAGGATGATAAGAAGATAGCTGAAAACCGTGCAGCAGATTGGTCCATACGCCTTTGAAAAAAAGGGGAGGAGGTAGGTAGGTAGTGATATGGGATGTAGTGGGGGGAGGAGGAGGAGAGGGGGGGGAGAGAAAATAAGCAAAAGAGAGAGGTTTGGGTAGTGTAACAGTTTTAATTCCCTACGACGCGAGAAAGGGAAGGAGTGAATGTGTAGCTCGCATTACGCGACGCGAGAGGTAAAAAGGAGGCGGTATCCAGCGAGGCTGGAAATGTGAAGAGAGGAAACTGAGGGACTGCAAGAGGCGTGGTTTGTTTGAAAGCGTACCCTCAGGAGCCATCTGCACTGCACCGCACCTTTCAGGACAGGAGAGAAGAAGAGAGAGAGAGAGAGATAGGGAGGAAAGGAGAGAGGAGGAAAGAGAGAGGAGAGATATATATACGGGGGGTAGGACTGCGTCGAGTATGGAGGTTGGGTACTTCTCCGGTGGGATGGAATAACTTCATGGAAGAGTAAGGCGGACGGAGCAAAAGAGATGAATTAAGTTAGGGAAGCCCGAAATGAAGTGGGCATAAAGGCATTTGCGTGGTCCAATTTCGGGCATACTTTTACGGAATGAAACCGTCTGCCGCTTAAAACTTCGCTCGGCTTTAGGGGCGGGTGACGAAGACAAAAATGATACGTGTGATCAAATTCGTCTCGATGTTAACATGTCTGCTCGTCTATTACGTGAGAGTTAGTTGTATAAAATACGATGCGGTCTACGGTTGTTTTAATCGCAACTTTAACATTAATCCAGCTTGAGATAAAAATCGTTGAAATGTTTATTTCATTTTCTTGCTAGGCACACCGTCTTCTCTCGTACTACTGGACAAGAGTTTGAAATCTAATAGCGTGAATTATTTTCGCTGCAAAAACAATATTTACGCATAAGATAGAAAAAATCATACTCAATTTAAGTCATATAATCGAAGTAACATTACTGTGCCAAATTAGTAAACTAGTAAGAATTTAAAAAATTCAAAAATAAAATCTTTTTGCTTTATAAAGTAGGCGGCCGTAAAAGAATAAAACAAGAAAAATTTCAGATTATTTGTTCGTTATAAAAGATTTTGGTGTTATATTCTTTTCATTAATGTTGCTTTACATATCATTTACGTAATAATTTCGCTTTGATAGATTATCAAGGTTGAGCTTCGTTAAAAAAATGTGTTTAGTTATTAACTTTATATTCAAAATCAATTTAGTCCAGCTTACGGAATGAGATTATTACGTAAATGATATGTAAAGCAACATTAATGAAAAGAATATGACACCAAAATATTTTATAACGAACAAGTAATCTGAAAATTTTCTTGTTTTATTGTTTAAGGCCGCCTATTTTATAAAGTAAAAGGATTTTATTTTTGATTTTTTAAAATTCTTACTTGTTTTCATCTTTTAAGTGCGAAAATTCAATAAAAAACGAACAAATAATTTACCTCAATCGCTTTCTTACAATGATTGATGTCAAAGTTCGTGAATTGTGGAACTTAGTGACTTCACACGACTCTAGCGCTAATAGGCTCGTCAGTTTAAATCACAAAGGTAATAAGAGAAACCCGGTACCGGCATTAGCCGACTCTTTTCGAAAAGCACCAAGGAGGACCAACGGCTTTATGTCCCTTCCGAAGGATGAAACGTTGATTCCCGTGCTCTCTTCTAAACGCACAAATGGGGGGCCGCAAGATCTATTGAAAAAATGTAGCTTTCGTAGGTTTTCAACGGGTATGCTCAGCGTAGCAGACCAAAGCCGTCGCCACAACGCCACGGCACCACATTTGGAAGTTTTGAATTTTCGAAGATACCCAGAATCCATCTACCGCAGCGTGAAGAATAAAAATACATTCCCAAAGGAACCATCTACTGATTACGAGTTGTTAATTGTTTTATGAAAAGTTCAAAGTTTTTAAATCAACAGTGAACATTATTGAGGTATAAAATGACATAATAGAAATAAGCTAAACTTTTTGTACAATTAAGCGTTATAACTTCTCCCTCCATATACTGGTCAAACTGACAACTCACGTTGAAATCCGCATTTTCCACTATCATTTCTAAATTTAGGGCAAAGAATGCTGTGCCTATGTAGTAGTTCAATTTCTTGCTACTAAAACGCCCCCAATCATGCGTGAAGAGCCACCGCAACGAGAGAGATTTTGGAAAGTTTGAACATTCACAGTTTAACATCTCGATGAGATACAACATTGTTTATGGGCTAAAAACCATCTGAAAGCCATAAGATGTCAAAAAATGTAACATTATTTACGATCCGATCACCCGTTCGAGAGATATGAGGGAACAAAAAATCGTCTACCCCAAAATATATAAATAAATATCGGACGAACGCATATAAAAGATTTTATAAAAAAAAGAGCGAACTTCTTTGTCTGCTCTTACTCGTCGGTGCTTCAAATCCAAGAAATCAACTTTCGCTAATGAGCAAATGCTGCCATTTCATATAACGAAGATCCCTTTTCGGAAGTTCCAAAAAAATAAGAAAGATTACGTCGTGGTCGAAACCAATTGCGTCTTCCACGAGTGGTAAGAGACTTAACAGAGACTGCCAGTCGATGACGAACATACCCACGCCGCAACTTAAGAGGGACGCCTCTCTCCGTCTCTTTCTCGCCTGATCCTTCTCCCTTCATTCCGGCGCCGGAACAGCGCCTCCCGCAGGCCTCTAGGGAACTACGCAACACCCGTCCGGAGAAAGAGGATCGCCCCCCGCGGCTCTTTTATGAACCAAACGTCTCCGCCTCTTCAAAACTTCCCTACGCTTCGTGATCTCTTCTCTGCCTCTCCTCACCTCCTTCTTAACACTCCCGAATCCCTAATTCTCCCGTGCACCACGGGGTACACATGCCTGCTAGCTACGTAAGAACCTCTCAACTGCGAGATGCGTTCCTATAAGATGGTTAAGGTTAAGGAGTGTTAAACACGCACCCCTATGATTTTTTAATAACTGATATGGCCATGTGTCATTCTTTAATATAATACTTTTGAAATATTCAAGCGCAAACTTTATTAAAATTTATACGTGAATACGTTATTAGGAGCTGCTGCCTGACTCGAGATAAAAAATTAATGACATTGCCAGACCATTGAGTGAGTTCGTTATTAATTACTCGGAAATATCGCCTTTTGACATATATATGCTGGCGATAAATAGTCAATCCCATGATAATATTATTTCGTTCATTCTAATGCTGAATGTTAGTTGGTAGAAATTCTGAGACACTCGCGAATGTTTTAATAAAATGGCCATAGCTTCGGCAACAGAAGAAACTAGGTAAGGTGAACAAGTCTTCAATGCATTGAAAAAGTTACCATCACTTAACTAATACAATATTTAAAAGAATATCAACATTGTCTACATAAAGTTTAAATCATAAAAAATATATAATAAACATTTGAATTAAACAGTTAAATCCTTCCATTATAAAATAGACAATATCAAGAAACAACTTTGAATGGGTTTATCCTACGATAAAATACCTTACAGAATAAAATCTCCCTCAACCAGTCATTTCTCCGTTTTTATGTATTCAAGAAAACTTAATGATATACATATTTAACAGTAAATATGTGTGTGTGTGCGTGCGTGCTTTAAAATATATAGAGGCAGTTGTGGATATATTTTCCTTAAATTACTGGAGATAAATATACAAACTAGCTCAAATACATGGAGTCGAGAGGCGAGTTAATCAGCTTATTTACTCTGGGCATGCAGCTCTTCTCGAAATGGGTCAAAAAATCCAATTCCAGAAATGATCTTTGCTAGATTGACAGAGGCGCTTCTATGCCATGGATTGGGTGGCTTCATTTCCAGCGCGCGCGCGCGCGTCCCTGTCCTAGTATCAACTCCCATCACGAGACCGCGAAGAACTCACTTTCCTCATATCAACGTTATTAAGGTCCTAAGGTTCAATCTCTCATTCTCTGTGGATTTAAAGGAGAAACCCAAGAGGGAAGAGAATAAAGAAAAGGGGAAAAGGAGAGAAGATCCTGCGAGGAGAGGATCGGTTTATAGGACGAAATGGAGGTACTGCCGGGATGAAGTGGAGAAAATGAGAAAACGAGGTAAACTAAGATGGAAGAATTCCAAGGGGGAATTATAGACATCGTTTTGAAAAAAAAGAGATGATTAATGTAATGGAAACACACGGAAATGACAAATAAATACGAGGGTTTGACGGGATTGATTGGGAAGGAAAAAAAACAAACGATATTATAGGAAAATAAATCAAAGAAAACTTAATCACTTAGGTTGCACAATGGAAAGATGAGAAAGTTTCGCAAACGAGAAATATTTAATAAATTAATATATATTAGATCAAAAAAAATTTAAAGAGAACAAGGGCCGAAAGAGAGCCTTAATAACGAACACGAAAAGAGGGATGGAACAATATTGACGACAAAAGTGAATTTTTGAAGAATAGAAAAGTAAACAAGAAAAATAGAAACGTATAAAATGAGAAGAAAGAGGAATAACGAGAGAAAGCCGAAAGAAATGAAGAGTAAACGAAATGATTACGACGCAAACTAAGCGAGTTTATCATAAAAATGATGATGGAGGTGAAAATATATAAAACGTAGGGGCAGCAGGTGGATGAAAAGGATGAGAGAGGGAGAGGGAGGGAGGGAGAGATGAAGGGAGGGAGGGAGGGAGAGATGAAGGGAGGGAGGGAGGGAAAGGGAGACGCGGAGGTGCTGATGAGGGGAATAGCGCGAGGAACTCTTCGAGGATTTCACAAGGTCCGTCCCGCATCTGAAGAACAATGCCTGGAGAATGACCCTCCCCATTTTTGCTGCCCAAATCCCCTTCTTTTCATCTTTCTTCTCCTCCTCATCTCCCTCTTTCTCTAACCCTCGCAGAGATGAAGAGAGAGAGAGAGAGAGCTCAGAAACTCATCCCGTAACCTCACTCTAAACCCCTCTCTCTCTCTCTCTCCCATTTTCCCACAATCTCTCACACACCTCATCACACCATGGGAACCTCTATGCTTCCACTTCTCCCTCCTTGCTCTCTCCTCTAACCTCCGTACTTTCCTCCCTCCTCTCTCTCTCTCTCCAACACTCCATTTGCTTCTGCCGCTGCCAACACATAACTCCGTCCGCACTTTCGTTTTCTCATCCCGGAATAACTACCTCGGGGGTCTTTCTCCGCGCTGCTTATCCTTTAATTTAAGCTCATTATTCTTAGGCGGGGAACATCACGCTCGAATTTTGGTAATTCGGGCGACCATCTTGGGATGTGATTGCTCATTGCGCGCCTTTTGAAGGTAAAATATTATCAAAAATGAACTGCCGGTCAATTGGGTATATGTTAAATAATATTCAAAGTATTTAGTAAGCCTTTAAACTTCAAATTATAAAGACGCTAAATATTATCTGCCTCTTATTTAAGAAGTAGATGGTTTACTTTTTTTAGTGAAACTACTAGAGAGCCCGACCAGTGACGTACCTTGGCGCCTATGGAAAAATTTTAGGAAACACTTTGGTTATGTAGGATGTAATTTTTTCTGCGTTTTTATAAAGGATAATAGAGTTATCATTATACATAAGCTAACGTTTGAGTATTAAAATAATACTTATTTGCGGGAAAATGAACTTTTAGCACTTTTTTCGGGAACGTTTGGCGCCTTTTGCAAGCGGCGCCTATGGCAAATGTCACATTCGCCATACCCTAGTTACGGTACTGAGCCCGACGTTCTACCGCGGGAAATTTCGAGAAATGTTATACGTCGAACAAACACGGAACAAACAGAAAAATAATAGCCAAACGTTGACAGAGTGTGACAAACCGTTTGGTTACAATTTATTAAAGCAACTAAATACTTTTTATGGCGCTTTCCGCTTCATCTTTGTTTCTCCAGTTATTTCCCTTAATGTTGCATTCCCCTAAATTTTCCCTTGCCCTTATTCTTCTTCCACTCTCACGATAATGTGACCTTCTGTGGGCACTAAGTATTATCTGCCACACCTCTTTATCGCCAAGAGTAGAGAATGTAACGGGCAGTAATCGAGTTGTTATGGCGATCAAAACTTCCGTTTGGCAATTCTTGTATTTTGTTGTTAAAAACACAACTATGGACGTATTCGGACCGTATTTGAAATATAATGATAATATAGTAAAACTTAATTCCTTTCTTCGTACCTAGATTCAAGTCCCGAATTCATATCCTGATTCTAAGTAATTTAAAAGTGCAAATAAAAATACACTAAACTCGTTCTCGCGTTATTCAAACGGAGAAAATTCAATGAGTGAACATATTTTTTTATTCGTTTTCCCGAGGTGTCGGGGAATCAACTACTCCATTCTAGAACACAATGTAAGTTTCTTTGTTTCCAAATGTCACGATGACTGAAATTCTTTCGGTAAATATAAATCTAATTCGTGAATACTATTGAACAGACATCCGGATACAGCTGAGCCTTCTAAATATTTTAAACTTCCTATTTTTGAAATTTCCTTTCGACAGAAAAATAAACCTTACTCAAATGAAATGTATCCTAAGTTCGACAAATAATCAATCTAGTATGTATAATGCTTGCTGTTTCGATAAACTTATGATATTTCAGAATACGACGCTTTCTTTCGACGAATGGAAGTGTGGCGCTTCGACGAAATTTAATAACCAACTGCATGCATGGATAAATTCACTCGCTGATATTTGCATGCTATATTCCGAGAATCAGAACCGGGCATTTCACGATAGCACATTTCGAAACCGTCCCATAAATACGCTACAAAGTGGAGAAGGGGTGCATCCCGAAACAGCGTAGGCAGAGATATTTTTTTTATTTACCGAGTTTCACCTTTTGAGGACATTAGAGCTCAAAGTAACATACATATACAAAGCATAAAAATTCAGAATTATAATAAAACTGCTTCATATCTCTACTTCACACTGTTGTTCAATTTTTTTACAAAATTTATAATCAGATTTAAAAAAATCCCAAAATGTAAATTCCCGAAAATGTGCATTTTCTGAAATTATTTACAGAATTATTTACAGTTTTTCCAGGGCAAATCGCGATGTGCCCGATTTTGGGATTTGCTCGTAACATATATACCGATAGTGACTGACTGTGAGATAGAAAAAAGGTGGACAATTACAACAAAAAAACTCAAAGTCAACAGTACTAAATGAATACCAATAACATTATAATTAGCCATTCTGCAAACCTGGGGTGTCTATTCTTAATGCTTTGTCCTAGACCGAGGAAATGAGGCAGTAAAAATCTTAACTGTTTCACAAATTAGATTCTTTACTATAATTAATAATATAATTAATGATTTGGAGATGCTTGCAATAAAAAATCTTTTTGTTTTCTATCGATAAAATCGAAATTGATCTAAACAAGAACACCCAAATATTTGTTCTCTTTCCATTAAAAACCTATCAAATATTGGAGCCCTTAGATTTCACCGAGCTTGGACACTTCGTTTTGATCCTCAAATTAATGGTTTCCATTGAATTTGTTTGTTTTTCATGAGAGAGATATTGTATAACTTCAGTCACTTTTTATTTGTAAGCTACGCGAAATAATAGGTATGCAATATAAAATTTATTTATACTTTAGTGAGTAGAATATTCAAACTCAATCACTCAAAAATTAAAATTAAGTATTAATAGATATCGCGCTTTCGGAATTTCTGCAGGTCTTATTAGATAATAATAATAAATAAACAGCAAGAACGTGACCAACCGAAAGGACAAGAAAATATCCATGAGTCTTTTAAGGAGAAATATATTTTTAACTCTTATAACCTAAAATTAGATATTTTTGTAAACGTTAATGAAGGAAAATATCGACATGTAACCACTACGACAACTTACTTGGTTTCGGAAAGCAAATTTTAAAAAATCTGGCTACGGGAAAATGACCATAAATTAATTGGACCATGGAAGCGATGTATTTACAGCTCCTACAGGCGATCGCTTGACATTTAATCTAGCTAACGAGTCGACCATCTGCTTAGTTAATCCACCGAGCAAAAGGCCCGTCCAAGCTACACACATATGACATTCTGTCATAGCCTATCCCATCAGCCGGATAGAGATTAAGCATTAAATTATGAAAACGCCGCGGCACCATGACGGAATCAAGCGTCGGAAATCATAATTACGCCGGTTAAGGAATAACCCACTCGCTATTTTATTTTTCGCTCGATTGAAAAATTTCAGATTTTTTCCCCCTCCTTTCGACATTGGCCTTGAATTCCAGGGTTGACTCAATTTTCTCCCGCGGCCTTATATCAGCGTTATTTTTTCCGACCGAAATATTTCGATAGAGTCCATGTGTTCCACGCGAAATTTCACGTTCATTAGTTCCCTCCTGGCATGATTCAACCGCTCACCGCACCCTCCCTGACCTAATTTTTGTCCGCGTGTGAAGGGGGTTGGTCTTAACGCGGACCGCAGTGCGGCAAAGAGTTTTGTTTAAGAGGCAGCGAACCCCCTCGGGGCAAAAAAAAACCTCGAATACTTCATAAGGCTCGCGAAAACCACCGAAATTTCGTGGAACTCCGCCAAAAGCACGACGGGTGAATTTTCTTCGAATCCGAGATGACTAATACGTGAAAAACCATCGACGATTTGATTAGTAGCCGAGAAACATCGTACAAAGAGTTCACAACGCGCAATTCAATAAGTATGCTTAAAAACGATTTTTCCATGCGATGTTTTGAGCAATTCAACTACGAATGAATACCTTTTTTTAAATATTTAGTGGTGCAAAATTACAAAAAGACCAAGAATTTTTCATAATCCTAACTCCTAGAGCCGAAAAACATAAACAATTAAATAAAATATTAAGAAATACATATTATTGACTTAAATATGTATAATATATGTATTATTATAATTTATATTTTATATGTTATAAGGCAATATAGCTGTGCTTTCAGTCGTACACTTTTCTGGGAAGATTTCATTAATCTAAAAGTTTATAGGTATGCTGAAAAGTCATATAAGGATATAACCAGAAACAGATAAATAGAAAATATTTGAGAATTTTATAAGGACATATAACTGCCATATATAAAAGAAAATTATTTATATAGCCCACCAAGAAGCAAGTATCCTATTACAATAATAAATACAATAGATGAAAATCAATAGCTAATTAATTATATAGTCCTGATAACTGCATATATCGTGTTGAGGTAACATATCACCACGTACTTCGTTTGTTTATAGGAAATTAACAAAGGAAAAGTTCTTCGGTATATATTCTTAAGACCAATGTCAAAATATAAAATCAGCAGAAACGCCAACATGCTGAAATGATTATATAACTAATTATGAAAATTATTCATCGTCAAGCTCACCCATATTACCCATTCTCAATTCTGATTAACTATTATTCCTATTACACGTCACTCTTAAACTTAAAAAATGATTAAAATTCAAACTAGTAAAAACAATGTGAAAAAGCTTTGACCTCACTAAAATAAAATATCAGGGTATTCAAGTCATTGTGTACATGATTATTAAATGGTGTATTATTTTATTTGAACACCCTGTATTTATCCTAAAATGTCGATGATAAGAGATGCCATAACTCGAGGTGAGGAAACGAGTAAACGGGACGCACCGACATCTATTGGGCAAATGTCGGATATTCAAAAGGTGTCATTACTATTCGATTCGGTTGCCAACGTTCCGCGTCACCTCTCGACCCTATATAACGGACATGTATTTAGATCGCTCCGGGAAGCATGCGAGAAAAGCAAATCCATCTCGCTCGCTCAATTCACAAAAGGAAGAATCGTGTACGAGTTCGATACATTAATTTTGACATTCCTTCTCTCTCTCTTTATCCCTCTCGGTTCCATCATTAAGTAAGAAACAAGCGGAATAATTCATCGAAAGATTAGTAAAGCTTAATTTAAGTGGGACGGGGACATACTATTTATGCAAGCTTCGCCCTTAATGAAGCGCATTTTTTCCGGATACTAGTCGTTAAATCGAAGCTATAGATGTTTCGCAACAGCATCGATGAAAATTTAATCGCTGTGTGTGCGTAAATAGAATTAATTATTTAGATTTGCAAAACTTTGTCTGGGAATCCCACAAATCACCGATTAGTGTGTATATTTGAGACATTTTTATGATGGCGATTTACATCGCGGGAAAGAAACCCGATGACCTTTACGCTACTGAATTATATTCGCCAATGGCATCAATTCTCGATATAACTCGCTTCTATGATTATCCATTCAATTCATGCAAATGAGAAACTGAAAGGCCACAGTTTAGATAATGATTAAGGGAAACGGTGACATTCCAAACTGCATTTGACGGAGACATTTCACAACGCGTAATACAAGACAACTCACAGTTGCGATAACTTGCCATCAAAGTGACGTCATCATAGGACGACAATGTTTGCTTAATGTTAATGAATTAAGTTTTGTTGCTGTTACCGTTATATGCACATATGAGATGCAGTTATAGCAGTCGAAGACACTTACTGCATGCATGTATATCAAAGCTGAATAAATAACAGAACTCGAGTTAATATAAATTTATGATGCAAATTTGTAAGGGGAATAATAAATTATGGATCTGGAATTATATATTAGCAAGCTGAACCTATATTTATGTTTACAGGGTGCTGAGAGTGCTTCCGAGATAACATACGTAAAAGTGAAACACGAAAACGGTTGTCAAGGATCCTGGAACTTCTTATCCTTAACGTAATTAAGGATAAAAAACAACACTTTGGGAATCGGTCTCACAAGTAAATAGAGCACACACGACACAACAAAGTAAATGGCGAGAGACCCGTCTAGCCCGGAGCAGAGGAAATAAAATAAAAAGAAGACTAACGGGAGCAAATGTCATGTGACGATCCCTTTTCGGATGAACTGGATCCACAGTGTCCTGAGGACTCTTCGAAAGGAGCATAGACGAAGGAAACCTTAACGAGACTTAGTTCTAATTAGCCCCATGGAGTGAAACTCGACTTAGAGAAGGTATAGCACGTGAACGGCCTCGGAAAGGACTGATGTCGGCGGAGAGGTGGAGAAAGAGGAAAGGGGGAGGGGGGGGAGAGAGAGAAGAAAAGTTCTTACTCCAAAAGAGCCAAGTAAACTTCCCTTCAGATACCGGTCCGGAAGGCCATTAGAAGGTGGTGCCATCTCTCGTTATTTCCTCGCACTTAACTCCGACCTTGATGACAAACCTGGAAATGGTGTCACGCCTACCACCCGAACGCTAACCTTATCGCTAGTCGAGAAAGGCTGATAAGAATGGAAAAAAGGGAATAGGATCTAAAAAAAAAAAAGGCAAGGGAGAAAGGATAGGGAAACCGAACGAGATGGGAAAAGAAACAGATGTGATGTAAACCCTCGAATAACTCGCAAACGCGAGGACAAAAGGTGGAGGTTTCTTGCTCCACTTTCGGCGTTCCTTTTTTTCCCTCGCCCTATATATATATTCCCACCGGAGGGACTCGATTCTATGAAAACTAGATGACATGTAAGCTGGAGGAGATGGAAAGGGCAGAGCGGACACGCTTGCTGCGTCGGATGGAATGGAAACAAGGATTACCGCCGACGTCTCTTGTGTGTTTGCGTGTGGCGGCGGTCGATATTTCTAATGCAGATTACGCGTTACTCTTATCACAAAGCAACAACTGGAGAGTAAGAGAGGGGCAATGTGTAGGGTTGGTAGGATGCGCATACAGAGGAATAACTTGGGGGCATATCTCACGTTACTGCGCCACGAGGACGAGTTCGTATCGCGTTGGTTGTGTACAGAGCGGACGTCCGAGGGAGGGAAGGGACGATTATTCTTTTCTAGCGGTATAACAGTGTCCCTGACGACCCTTATTTCGGTACAATAGAAACCTATATCACACATGTCCATGGCACACATTTGCGGTACAAAATGTAACATTCTGGGCAACTTATTCATCAAGGCATGTGACAAAGCCTGTTTATATCATCCTGGATTGAAGTTTTACATACTGCCGCAAGTAATAGATAAATTTTTCCCAAAGTATATGAAACCGGTCACGCAGAAATTGTACTCTCTTAAGCGAGGAAAAATATAGTCCTATATTCAAGGAAGATGTGTCAATGACAAGCACATGGCAGTCAAAACAAAAAGTATTTCATTTGACTCAAGGCATAACAACGTAGGAAAAAAGCTGGATTGGTAAGTTGACTGACGAGGACAAAACCTAATTCTATTTAGAATTTCAAGCAAATCAATGAATGTATGACCAACTATATGTGAAATAATTATCCCCATTCCAGGAAATTCCTACCAAAACCACGAGCTGTTTAGGGTTGTATAAGTCTCGCATAATAGCAGAAAAATTATGAATTATACTTTATGTCAAATGTTCAGGCCGTTATTTTTCCATGTTTTTTTGTATTTCTAAAGTAACAACCTTGTTAGAAGATTTTGCATTTCATTTACCAAAACGTGAAATATACTGTCATTTTGATGTTAAATAATTGTTACGTTCAAATATGTTTCTAAAGATCAAGATTACATCAACCATAATTTTATCACAAGTAAAATATGAAAATTTATTTCTTATTTTTGCAACATTATACATAATAATAATTTTTGTCTTTTGTACAAAGAAGGACCAATTCAGTATTCTGAAAAGATTCCAATGAGCGAATTCCTTTAAAACACGTTCAAATGGCAAGTCAATCCACACCGGCATCACTACCACTACGCATAAGTTTCTTTTTCTTCTTCCACGACATTCAATCAGATATTTTGACACAATTTTAATCTTATGGAGGGAATCGGAAGGGAAAATCTAAGTTTCTTCTTAGGATGAATCAGCATTTTCAAACTTTCTGAATCACAAGAATTACTTTTTTCTGGGGCAAAAAGATGCCACTCTTTCAAAGGAACAGACCGAAAAAAACTAAAACCAGTAGACACGCTGTGTTTCTGCTTACTCGGGATTTTCTGGAAACCTAAGTCAAGATAACGTTAAAAGCTGATTTGCATATGGAAACTGCGTACAATGTCATATCAGATGTTCTTTTAATATAACATAACCCGATAATAAATTTTAACATCATAATTTAAAGGAAAAAACGCGTAATTAGACTAAGTTATGGAACATGGCTTACGATAAAAGCTGAATGAAGTTACACGCAAAGTTTAAGGTCGTTTAGAATTCATTTTTCAGTTTTTTTCGTGTAGTTATGCGCGTTGCGACTAACCTACTTGCACGGAAGCGTATGAGTTTTGTTTTATCTGATAATTATTTTAAACTGGTGTATATTATAGGTTTATCTGAACGTCATATGGGATTATGATAATGAAGGAAAATTGTTTTTCACCGTCTTGCAAGGCCTTTAAAGTCGGCATCTCATAATTTAATTAGAGAAAACCTCACTATTATATTCGTATAAACTAAGATAAATGGAATAATATTTTTCATTTTAATATTGAGAAATTGCATCCGAAAAATATACATAGCACGGCAGCTATATTCCCATTAATTATGTATCACAAACTACGTATATCATTAAGATGACTTCATAAAACCCCGCATATTATATTATACAATTGTAGGGTAAATATTAAGCATTTTCATGAGATTTAAAAGAAACATTTCGAAAAAGATCAAAAGATCCTTTGCACCAATTTGTTATCCATAGAAAAGGCCTCATCCGCGCACGTCCTCTCGCCTTTCAGCATGTACCGGATCATAATTAATCCCAACCACTTAACGTTCTCCCCATTCTTTTCGATTCCTCAGACGCGTATCCTTGAACAGAAAATAGAAATTCCTCCACAAATACCATACCTCTTTCGCAAGGATAGCTTCGATTACAAAGGAGTCCTCATAATATCAGTTACAACTTTCCACTATATAAGAGACCCAAATTTTAGTTTCCAATTAGCCTGTGTGCAACTAATGGCAGGTCCAGAACAGGCCTTTTGGCTTTGACACTTGCAGCGCAGGATTCGAATTCAAAAGGAACAATATCCTAGCTATGAGCGCAACCGAACAATAAAGCTTTTTTCAAGTCAAACATGAAAACATCGAATTATTTAGGGGCGCCACTGATTATTTTTTCGCACAAGTTGAGTCAAAATTGCACGTGTCTCAAGCATGGTGCATTATTTCATCAATGTTTAAAAAAATATGATACCAATGAAGATCTCATAAAATTTTAATTTAGGTAAAATAGCTAACAATCTTTTGCCCACTACATATGTAGCAGAAAATTATAGTATTACAAAAAACAGAGCATGTCTCATATTCGCTTAATTCGTAAAGATCGAGCGTACTAATTTTCGTACATATATTAATTTCAATTGGTTTGGATCTTACCTAAGAACAAATTTCACAAGAATAGGGCTTTATATAAGTAGACAGATTAATGAAAAATATAAACGCCAAAAAATTGCAGTCATTATAATCTCATTTACCATAAAAATGAAAGCAAAACGATTCATTATATCACAAAATACCGGCGAAAAATCACGCGATGGATAATATTATCGCATTATAAATTGCGCTCCAAATTTTTATATAACTTGTTTTCTTGCAGTCGACTTGCATTGAGCGACTTATTATCCAGGACGGCGAAACCCATAAGGTCGGCAGGTTAGACAGACTTGCCGTGAGGCACATAGATTAGCGATGCATAGATTACTTCGTCACATAACGCAATCCCGTGGGATAACCGTCCAGATTATATCCTCCGCTCCTCCCTCTACAGGGTAAACAATGGGGGGCAAAGTCCCATTAATCACCGGCCAAATCTAATCAGCAACGACATGATGATTTCGCGGGTCACGTATGCTTCTCGAGGTAGCCGCTCAAGGCAAGAACTTGGCGCCACCTCTCGAAAGAAAACGCTTATTTTATTCTTTGTTGCCTTCTTTTTCGATTAGAACAAAAATTAACTCCCAGCCTTTCCAAAGATCGGAAAACGATAAACTCTTAGAAAAGTGGAATAAATAGACCAATTAGCGATCAAATTAATGACGTAGGAGATAAGCAGTAAGCGTGTCATCACTATAAGTCTAAGAAGACGAACGCGTTGTGCATATAATGACTTTAATAGAAATACAGATATGCCCAAATTAATAATGTTGAAAAGAACTCAAGTTATTTTCCTAAGCTTTTCCGCTAATATTTTTCACATTTACAGATTGCATCCGCGCAGAGTGGTTTACTTAAAAAAAAGTTTTTATTTTTAATTCGACCAATACACTTCATTCTATGAGCCATTCGATTTACCGTACTCAACTATCTTTCGCAACGGTCAATGAATACCCATCTTATCAGAAGCAAACTCAGTTAAGTCACAAGAGGTCTACACTTCGTTATTTCTACCACAAAGGAATCGGAAGAGTAAAGCACTTAAAAAAATAGGTCCGAAGCACGAGATTGAGCAAAACCTTTGAAGCCAGCTGCAAAAACTTAAAAATTTTCCTGAAACGATGATCACAACGCACGTAAAATACTCAAGCTAGCAAAAATATTAGGCGGGATGGAAATAACCGCTTCGAACGACGAACGAAAGGACCTCATTTTTATGACCACACACATAAGCGCACACGAACGAGACAAAAGAATTACGAAATCGGTTTTACGCCCTAAAAAATGAAATGAGAGAAAAACCTCTGCCCGCGTTTTTTTTTTTTTTTTAAAGGATAGAATGAAGGCGACTCGTGTAAGGAAATTAAATTAGAAAACGTCACCCCGAGGGTAGTTTGATTTACGTTGCGTTATCTCCTAGAGAGAGAGAGAGAAATTGAGGATGGGAGCAGGGAAGCGGACAGAGGGGAGGCAAGGAGGGAGGGCAAAAGCGCTTAACAGAGAGGAAACAGTAGAGGTCAAAGAGGATAGTTTCCACTTCCTTCCTCTTTGATCTTCTGTCCTCCAACACCACTTTTTCATCTTCTTCTCTCCTTTCATCTCACTTCTCTCTCTCTCTCACCTATTGTCCTTCATCTCTCCCCACAGTTTCTTTTATCCCTCTCCTTCTGCCGCTTTCCTCTTGCACGCTTCTCTGATTCTCTACGCTATTATTTCTCCCTTCTTTAGCCAGCTTGGCTCCCTAAATACCCTTTGTTCCCTCGTTTATCCGCCTCTGCCTTTTAACCTTTCTCCTGCCTACCTCCTTCGACAATCAAGTACTCTCTCCCTTTGGCAATTTGCCAGCATCGCTTTCCTCTGAAGCCGAAACATCTCAATAAGCATAATACCATAAACCTCTCTGCGCTTAGTAAACTTTGGCTGGTACGGTACTAAATTAGCACGACCTCAAGGACTTGAATTTTTGCAAATTTGGAATCCGGATGCATTTAATTACATCAGTCACCAAAGGTAAAGCATTTGTTTGCCTATTATTTTTTTCTTCCATGTTTGCATTTTCTATAAGCGCTTTGTTTCGTTTATGTTGTAATTAATTATAAGCTGATCGATGGAGTCTAGGTCAAAAACAATAACGCCTTACTACTCTCTTCTTTATCCGTTCAATTTCCAATGTTTGAAAACTCGTTAAATTCAAATTCATGTATATTTAATTTAAGTCCTGTTTGAACTTAATATCGATTCTTATAATTAAAGTCCACTCGATTTTGACTCACTGATTAGTACAACTAAAACGATTTATTTTCTATTCTAGGCACATTTTTGTACATTTTTATGAGCTAAATAGATTTTTAAAACTGTGATTTGAGATTATATTTATTTAATTTTTATTCAAGATTATATTCTCAGCTTGAAGCAATGAAAAAATTGCCTCTGATAGCCACTAAAATACTGATACCGGACTCCATACATTAAAACCTAGTCCTTTATTTTACATTAGAAATCGAGACTAATTAAAAATTATTTGCATGTGTACCCACGAGCGTGCTTATTTTTAATCGAATAACTTATCCAACATAATCAAAAACTCAGTTTTTTCATCAATTTACTGTTAATTTCGATTAAGTCGACACTACAGATGTTGCTATAATCTACAATTAAATACGTTTCCTATTAAAATGTTCTTGTAAGCGAGTAATTATTATGCTGAATGAGCAACATTCCAATTTAAAATGCGCATTACCATAACCACAACGTGAAGAACAATTAATGGTTAATTATGATTGAGAGAGAAAATTTTTGACGTTTCAATAAAATTAAAATTTTTACACGTATTACTTCCAGATGCAACATTTTTTCATACTGGAGTAACATGAATTCAGTGATACAATGATATATGAGAGTAAAAATGATTAAAACAGTAACTATAGGAAAATAACTTTGTGTATGTTTAACTAATTTTTCTGCATAAAATGACAAACTGAGAAAAATGCCAAAACAAATATTTAAGGGTAGCTAAGAAATGGAACAATAGCATCTGAGCTGACCTTATCCAAGAAATAGATCCCCAAAGTGTCATAAGGTTAGACAAATATCCTACACGAATTTGCTTACATTAAATAATATATTATATTTCAAGTTTCTGAAATTTGATATGAATCTACAATGACACTCAAAGTGTAAACCTGGTCACTCAAAATATTTTGTTAAACTCTTTTGCATTAAAGATTAACGACTGAAAAGAGGTGTTACTCATAGTCTGGGGTAGAAATTATTTTATAACAATTTTCAAAAGCTTAATTCGACCAATTTGTATCAACACAGACTTTAACTTACTTTTGTTGCATGTTCCAGTTTAATATTTTATAGTGAAAGAACCTTCGGTTCGTAATAATGCTCTAATAATGCCTGAGTAGATTTTGAAGAAATTATTCAAGCTCTAGATAATCAGGAGAAAAATATGCAGAGTAATGAAATGTTTTATCTGCAACTAAAAACAATAAAGTCAAATTTTCAGAGGGAACATCGCTCAATCGCAATTCTTTGGTAAAGCGAATCCATTTCCATGTATGTAATTACGGAGGCAATAAATAAATCCAACTGCGAAACTCCAGGTCAATTTTCGACGCAATATTTACCGAAATCTAGTAAATTAAAATCAGGTTCAACAGTTAGAGTACAAAAATTGTTTGCCCATGATTATTTTTTAAAATCGGCTTTTAATGAAAGATTCGACTTTGGATTCAAATAAAATTGCTGGAATTCAAACTGAACTGGTGCGAAATCACAACAAAAATCGTCACACTTTGTCACTTGCTTAAATATTTGCCATTTAAATACAAATGTTCCCTTTTGATTACGCGACGGAGGATTGCGCAAAAAGCTATTAAAATTCCGTTCAAACTAGAGACGTTGGAGCATTGTGGAAACATGATACATCCGGAGTAATGATCTCGGTTGGGAGTTAGATGACTGTGGGAGTCGGAGGGGGGAGCGCTCGAGATAGGAAGGGATGTAAAAACAGAGCGAAATAGAGCGAGTCCATTAGTTTGCGAAGGAGGGAAAGAAAGATTGGAGGTTGGGGAACGAGATTCTATAACCCGCGGGCGTAATTGCATTCCAAGGAAGATTACGCATTGTAATTATGAAGAACAACAAAAATATTCAACAACCCCAAAAAATTCATTTCCACCTTATTCTAATTTCGCCTGTCACAAAGGCACGACGCTCTTCGGTGCTCAGAAACATGCGGTTTTTAGGAGGTCGAGGAAGGAAACTTTTGCAAGATTTTCTTATTTAACTAAAGCAGGAGGAAAGCTGGAGATTGGAAAAATAAGAATTTTCCTCAAAATATAATATTACTCTTTCGTCGTATTTAATATAAACACGTGAGCTATTCGTAAAATTTCTTTGATAATATATTCTGGTAGCGTATTCTGATTAAAGTTTATCAATATTTCAACTTAAATACGTGTAAATCTATTTCTTACAGACTATTAAATCTAAACATTTAAAAACTACAACTTTGTTTAACACATCTCACATAACAATTTTATTAGAAAAATTCCACAAAAGTTAAGAATTTAATTAAACCTGATAATATTGCAATGCACTGAAGTCGGTCGTATATAAAGAATAGTTAGCGATTCCCAAGGTTGTAAAAAAATATTTAGCATTCGTATCAAAATAAAAAGGATATCTGCCACCATATTAATATACTGCTGCCTTAGGCGTCGAGATACAAAGCTTATAAAGAGAGTTCCTTAAAATTAACAATGGAATAATCAGAAAATGTTTAGCCGAACAATTATATTCTGTTTTTATTCTGGAATAAAATCTCCACATTCATTAATAGCTTTATTTTGATAAAAAAAGCAATTCTTAAAAGCATTTTTTTAAACGAAAAATAACAGTGTCTGCCTGTGATTTTGAAACAAATTGCAGACATCTTGCGTTATACTAACTGAAACAAATGGCCTAAAAACAAGTTATATTATTATTGTTCGAGATTAATACAGCTATAATGTGAATTTAAGTTCTTTGTTTAGAAAAGAGAAACGTTTAACACGAAAAACTTCCGTATTTTATACGAACTTGGTAACGATGTCAGAAAAAGAATGAAAAAAGTTTTGCGCTGCGTTGATGTCAAAATGTTAATTTTTTGAGTTGAAGGTTGCTACAAATTCTTTTCTTCAATTGTAAAGAAACATTTCGTACAATTTTTCTTGGTATTCGATATTTTCCGTTTTCATATTTTTTCGTTATTTCCAAGAATTTATTTTCGAACTACTTACTGCGTTTTTAAATATCTGAGAATACTAGGAAGGTAAAACTGAAAACGTATCAAGGAAATGTCTTCACTAATGCTTGGATAGACGACAACACAAGTCTTTCAAAGAAAATTATACAGACAGCTTCAATACTATTCAACGATTCTTATATTTGATAAATGCCCGTAAAATACCAATTAATGTTTTAGGAAATCAGATAACATTTCTTCCACGCTGTTCTGATTAGAATAAAACGGCAACATTAATGATTCTTAAGAACTTATGCATGTTATGAAAGTCTTTTCGTAAAACGTCACAAAACATTAATATTTAATTATATTATATTAATATTTTATTATTTAACTATTAAAAATACAATTTCTAAATAAGAATAAGAAACAAATAATTCTAATACTTTAGCTTCTAACACTTTAGCATACATAATTTATAACTATAGAAGGAAGGATCACTCTGAGAGACTCATGTTCAAACCAAACTAATAGAAAAATTAATCTACGACAGTAATAGCGGAAAAATGTAAAGTTCAAGATTTTCCGTATTAAATCGGTTAGGGCTATGAAATTAGAACGCTACTTATATTTGTGTGAGATAATGGCAACAGAAAATTAAAATCTTCATAATTGAATACTTAGATTTAATGCAGTTAAATATGCAAAGATGTTTCAACTTAATATCAATTCTAATAATCAAAGTCCACTCGATTATGATTCAATGAATAGCACAACTAAAAAGATTTTTTTCATTATAATCACACTTTTATGCACTAAGGAGATTTTAAACCTACCAGTTAAGAAATAAGATTTATTTACTACTTCCTATGAAACAACTAGCAAGTAGCAGAAAAATAAAAATAATTTGGCCAGTAAAGGATTATAAGAAAGAAAAACTACTAATCATAAACCGAATGTAACCAGTCGAACTCTTGCCAGCGATGAGAGGACCAAGAAATCAAACGGGAAATTTTTGAACTAGCTGAGTAAGAGGAAAAAGTTCCATGAGAGGATGGGATAAGTGATTTGAGGAGAAGCGTAGGGCATAAAAAACAAGAGAGAGAGAGAGGGCAATAGGAACCCAATTATGGATCGATTCATCGTAAATCGGGTCACGAAATTGTAGCCCCGAAACACGTCCTTTCTCTACGCAGGCGATGAATACATGCAGTCCTAGGCTTCCATCTAAAAAGAAATGCGGTTTCCGGCGAGGAAAGTTTTTTTCGAAGAGGTCATTAGACGGGACTCAATACGACTTCTGAGAAAATGATTTCAATCAAATCCTTATCTAAAATAATACCAGCTTATTCGCATTTCCACGTAACGGCTTTCTAAAATCATTTGAAACTATTAATTAAGGCGTAGCATACCCTTAGTTAACGAAGATACTAGAAATCGGTCTTTCATCTAGAGGAAAAGATAAAATAAGACGCATACTATATTAAAATACCGTATTGCCATTCACCATTTTATATACATATATAAATACATTGATGGCACATTATGAAATTAATGTATTACTGATTAGAAATACTTACTGCAATCTTAACGTTAAATATGGCACGCAGTGGCGTTGCCATGCATGCAAGGGCTCCGTTTCAAGAATTAATGATGAACCCTATCTTATAAAATAATTATAGAATCAATGCAAAAATAAAATTTAATTGTAATACGAAATCATGATTTTGCTATTAGTTTTTCACCATAGGTAACCAGAAAACAAATTTTTGAAAATTTGCATATAACAGAAAATGGATGAGTTTTAGTGATTCTACCTTCCGACCTAAGGCTCCTACACACTGCGTAAGCTGCGTAGGCGAGCCTACGTCACTGGTAAAATGATTGCTAGCTCGAAGCCGTAATAACCGAGAGAATCCAACAAAAACTGTAATTTTACCAGAATATTTCAACGATTTTATAAATACACTGGAAATAAATTAATTATGGACTAAACTTATTATAAATATATTTCATTTTTGTTTTATTTTATTTTTTCTTTCAATCGCACACGACGTCGCTATAAAGATTGCGAATAAATGATCATAGAATTAGGAAACCTCCGGTGCATAAAAGGTCGCAATAGATAGCTTTGAGTTAAGCAACTGAAAATGTTTCTGGAAAATAAAAAAAAATATTGTAACAGTAGTAAACGCGAACGTGTTTTAGGTGCCCCGCGAAAATAACAAACATTTACGCTATATCTAGTTCATGGGTTTTTGTAATGACTGAAAGATATCCAAAGCACTTATCTTTATCATTATATTTCAATGCTATACAGAACTTGAGAAGTGGCAACTCACCAATCACAGCAATTAAAAGGGAAGTGAAGTTTCAAACGAAATGGATAATTTCGCTTACCTGCAAAGAAACAGTTAAACGACATTAGTAAAAAATCAGCACAACTGACTTCATCACATATATACCTATAACATGATAATTATTGGTACCATAGTAAGGGAGGTAAAAAAAATAGTAAAAAACAAAATATATACTTAGGTGTGTCCAATAGACATAAAAAACATCATGAAATACCACTTGTGTATTTAGGTTACCAGGTAGGTAGGTAAGTATTAATTCAGCCTACCGTTATATACTTACATAATTTTTGTAAATTAAAATCGGAAGCCGGAATATTATAGCTGGATAGCTTTAATTTAAAAGATTTTTCGGCCGACGAAAACGACTTACGATTACATATAAGGCGTTTCTATTTGCTCTCTATATTGGAACACAGGGCGCTAATATCGCGGTGACTTGAAGATAAAAAGAGAAAAAACGGGGAGGAGAGACAAAAAACAGGTCGAGCCATATCGAGTGCTTGTAGCGACGCGACGGCTGAAGGAGGCGGGATGAGGAAAAAAGAAAATAAAAGGGAAAAAAATCGAAGATGATGATGATGATGATGGATGCGGGTCCAGAAAAGACCGACCATTGTCCACTTCCAAAAGATCTAAGATTTCACCCAAGAGGATAAACGCGGGCGGAATAAGACAAATAGTTCCAACGAATTGAGGGACGAGGCCCCTCTTTCGCATGTCTCTCCACTTCTCTCTCTCTCTCTCTCTCTCTCTTCCACCCTTTCGTCCCGTTTTCCTATTTAATGCCATCCATTTCCCACCGACGACAACATTCCCAATTCCATCCCGATCGGAAAACGTGGAATAAGTTTTTTTCTTCAAATCCGAAATACCAACATCGGGATCTCAACCTAACTCATTCCACTCGAGATGAAGGAAGGAACAAGAACCTAATCGTTTGGGCCGCAATAATTTTTTTATTAGAATTTTTCGATCTTCAGCATAGGAAACTAATTTAACTTTCGGTATGCGCTCAAACCTCTAAACCAATAAGATTAAGTGAGATAAGATAAAAGACTTCGATGTCATTTAAATGTTGGAAACTCTTTTTATTGTAAATTACTCCTTATAACCGTAGAACAAATGAAATAGTATACAGTTTTTATACGGAGAAAATGTAATGACTAATATAAAATATCAAGTAATGTTGATGAACAAAAGGAAGCTTTTATTAGCAAGCTTGGTTTTTATCACATCTTTATAATTAAATAACATAAACGAGCACCGAAGAAACTTGATTTTGAAAATAATTAACCCATAACTTCGAGTGTGTACACGTGTCGACCTTGACTTATGATTAAGGAGAAAGCCTTATTAAAATAAATTTAAAAAGGGGAAGAGCTAGAGAGATTTAAACTTTGAATTACAAAATTAAAAATTAACGAATGCTGAAGGCAAACATATCTTAATCGGTATACCTGAAAATTCTATCTGTATATGTTTCAACTGTAATGAGCCGACCGTACAGTTAGGTGACTAACTTTTCAGGAAGCTAAAAAGGTATATTTAAAAAAATATATTTAATGATGACTATAAAGAGGGACACATTACAGTGGGGCATTTTTTGATAGGTCAGCCTTAGACGGTTTAAATGACAATTTTGGATATAAATCATGATTTTTTATAAAGTGGGACAAAAGTTGGGATATTTAATAAAGCGGGACGAGTGATAAAAAGGAGGGACTACACCTTCCGATTTCGGACAGTTTGCCTTACAGGAATCTATTCAAATTCACTTACTGAATGCAATATAATTTTAAATACAACAAACAATTCAATGACGAAGATTTCACTAGATGGGAACATAAAACAACTGCAACGGAACCCTATAGAGCGTCCGAAAGAACGCCTGCCTAATTGTTACGCGGTGACCCATAGGAGCATCTCGAAAACATCCCTCAAGAAGGCGGGACCAATCAGGGTCAACTCCACTAGTTATCTCAAACTGGAAACCATTCGGAGAGATTGGAATCGTAAGGCATGGAACGGATTTATAGCGGGCGCTTAATTTTTTTATTCCGGACTTACTCTCCCCCCCCCCCGTAGTCCGTCTGCTAAACTGACCGTTCGACCATTAGCCCGTTCCCTGCTAAGGCCTACTCTACTTTCGTGACGACCAAACGCATCTAAAACCCATCAATCAGGGGCTACTCAGCAGGCCTTCCAGTCTCCTCTCTCTATGTGTCTGCGAGTGTGAAAGAGAGGGGAAAGGAGATGGCGGCAGCCGCCGGAGTTTCCTTCGTCCATCTTTGACGCAGGACGACGAGCAAGTTGGCGTGAAAGAGTGAGGAATGATTCGGTACGGAGAGGAGAGCTGAATAGGTTAGCCGGAAAAGAGGGAGAGCGTTTTTTTCCCTCCTTTCGAAAAAGGGATACACAGACAGAGGCGTGGGAAAAATAAGTCGTCGAAACAAAGTGATTCGTAACGATTTGCGTCAAATTCCTCCAGGGATTAAAAAGAATAAAAAACAACATTTACGGAGCGAAAAAATGGACCGAGGCACGGAGCTTTTTAGGAATGAGAGGGGATAAAGAGTGACGTGTCTAGATTTCGTATTTTTGTTTGGCCACCGGAATGGGGAAAATGGGATCGGAGGATTGGGGAGAAGATGGAAAGGGAGTTTTCAACGGTGTTGGTGTCGGAATCCGGGTCACGCGGACTTGAAAACCTTCAGCACATCTCTATCTCTTGTTGTCTCCTACCGGGCACTTGAAAAGTGCCTTCCGCATGAACAACCACGTTTGTCCAGTTGAGGAAATCTATTTAACACCGCCAAAGTTTGAATCGAATTTATTCGTGATATTGAGCTGCGAATAACATGAAAAAATTATCGAGAAAACGTTCGTGAACATTAATCTCGTGAAGTAAACATTTTTTAAAAGACATATTCGCGTGAATAAATTGTATTTAGAAGCGATAAATGCGCTAAAATGTGAAAACGGAGCTCAAACGTTACGACAGATGCATAGAAACAGATATTCCTAAATAAACAAACGTTTTGGTAAGCCCAAGAAGATTTTAACTACTTAGTTTCCCTTTCATAAACTCTCTTGTTAATGATTATATATATGGTATCCACCTTAATAGCCATAATTCCAAATGTTGCTGCAACGAAAGTATACATTATTTTATCACGCCTTTCGTTACTGTTAAGGGTAAAGGTTACGTGTGGAGACGCAAAATTATCCCTCAAAATAAGAAACTAGAGCGAGCGAAGTCGCATAAATTGGGGTAACAAATTTTGAAGCATTCACATGGAATAATGATGGCGGTGTGCACACCATTAATTTGGCGTGTCATACTAAGCGTTTAAAATATTCGCCCTCAATAAGAACGCTCTTGTTTATTTTGGCAAAGATACTATTTCATTATGAATCCGTCATAATTTTTCGGGCAGACCTTAAATCACATTAAAAAAGTCTTTATCAGTCACGGGTTTCGAGATTTGAAATGCTCCTTCTAAATTGCCATTTTGGTGATTAATCATCAGGAATATTAACTGACTATAATAAAAAAGTTTGATGAAAAGTTAGAAATTAAAATGAAGCGAAGAAATTAAATATCGATACATTTCAATCATTTCCGTTGATAATAAAAATTATTTATTAATAATTCGGCAGATGTAGTTTGTAAATGTAATAGGTACCAATTTTACGTGATATTTTTAAAGACGGATCAATAATGGTTTGTTATTTTATTATTAATATTACATAATGAAGAAATTTGCATTAAAAAGAAGTTTATATTTCTACGCATCAGTTTATATGTTGAGAAAAAATATACTCAACTAATATTCCTTAAAAAGTTGACAATGTCTACAGATCGACTAAAATTTATTTAGCAATGATATAATGATTCCTTTGCAGTAGAAACACTATCCTGAAAACTTCATAAAATCTTCATTTATGATGAATCGCGTCAATAACTGCTTATGTTTTATCATCCATCTCGAAATATCTCGTGACCTATCAAAGGAGGCGTATGCAGCAATTCGACAAAAACCTAAACAACCCGCGAACACCTTTCCCGACGGAGAAAGAAACAGGAAAAGCGACGGAAACAAATAAAAACGCGATAAAAAACACGACACGATTTTTAAGCATCGCACACGCCCATTAAACAAAAAAAATAAAAGACGGAACAATTTAGAAGTTTTTATTACGAGCGGAAGAAGAAAGAAAGAAACTTGATCCCTGATACCCTCAAGAGGGGAGAGAAAGAGAGAGAGACGAGGCTTTTGAACCGAACCTCTACGATGAGTGGACACTCAGCGCCCATAGCGGAGAGGACATTGAAGCGAAAGAGAAAAAAATACGAGAGTAAAGCGTCGGTCGGAAACAAAGTGACGACGGTGTGGTGAGAGCGTGGGAGGAGGAAGGGGGAAGAGGATGAGTGGCAAGCGAGGGAGAAAGAGGGGGGAGAGGGTGAAAGAGAGGACAGAGGGAGAAAGAGGGTGTGAATGAGGGAGGGGGAGTCTAGATTAATGCGGGCGCCATCAAGACTGTGTCGGAGCGAAAAGCCACCGCCCCTCTTTCCTCCTCACGCCCTTCCCTTCCTTTGCACTTTCCTCAAACCCCCTCAAGCCTTTTCTAACGCCCTGCCCCTAAGCGCCTCCCCTTAGCCCAACACCCAGCTACTACTACGCTATTTAATTATTCCAATATGACTGGGAAGTTTCTCACAGCCCACAGGCTTCTAAAAAAAAAACAAATAAAAAAGAAAACTACCCCTATAATTTCCGTCCATGGTACCGTTTTGACGCGACTTATCATTTGGGAGAATTTTTGACGCGATAAATTCATGGCAGACAACAAAAAGGTCGCAGAAATTCGTTTACTAGAAGCAGAAAAAGGAAATTCTAATTTAATCATTATCATTTAATAAAACCCTATTTTATAAATTCTCATGGATAACGCATGTGCGTTTCTCAAAATCCAATTAACCCAAGTAATACAAATTTCATAAGGTTTCATAAACAATAGCTTCCTCCTGATATAGAAGCAATACTTTGTCAGCGGCATGTAACTTCATTTAGATGTATGCAATTGTGATTTTACTGAGTATACACTAAGGCAGTTCCGCAACCTGTGCGCTGCGGCACACTACTGCGCAGCGATTAAGTACTCGGTGTTCCGCGTTAAATTTTGAAGCCATAGGCAAGGGGAAAATAATATTTTATTCTTCTAATATTAATACAGCAGAAACCAAATTCTCTTACGATACAATTTCTTAGGCTGCATCAGCTATTGAAACTGACACCAAGTTGCTCCTTAATTGGAGAATTGGAATTTTCGTAATCCGAGCTAACGGATTTGAAAGTTATATTTTCAGCAATAATTGTGGTAAAGGTGATTTTATCTTTCTCCTTGGCAATATGGTTGTAAAGACGTTCTACACAGCCTCAAAAAAAATTTGGATCGGCGTGTCGCTAAGTTCGAAATCACCCGATATAGTGTTCCGTGAAATTTAAATGGTGGCGGAGAACAGCAGTAAGGAACTCTAGTAAGGATTCATTTTTATTAAAAAAAAAGTAAATTGGACGATATTTTCACGCGAGAAACACGAGTCACCGATTCGTAAAAACCCGAAACAGCTTTAAAAAAAAACAAAAACACGAATAAGATTCCGCAATTTTAAATTTCGCCAACATCTGCAATTGTAAGTTAAAAAAAGACACTTAGAAATACGTTAACGTCGAATAAAATTAACAAAGACACTCAAAATGTCGATACTTAAATCTAAGCCGTCACTTAAGACGTGACGGATGGCCTTCAAGTTCTTATGGCGCGACGAAAACCTAGCTAAAATTTCGGTTTCAAACCATTTGTCTTTCTCAGCATATCTACCTCGCTCGCCTCATATTTTCGCCACACCATCCATTTCCCTCTCTCACCAGCTGAAATTCTCTCTCCATCCCATCCTCTTTAACAACACCCCTTTTGCTCTTCTCAACTCGGTCCAGGAAGAAGGAGAGAGAGAAATATAGGAGAGAGAGAGAGGCCTCACTTGCTTACTTACCTACCTCTTATAATTCTCCATCTCCTTCTTCTTCTTCCCTATCCACCTACCTTCTTCGCCGCCTCGGTCCATTCCCACGCCATCTTACTCCCAACCCTCCTACTTAATTCCATCCAGGATGAGCCGTACAACAACCCTTCCTTCATCCCATCCCCATTTCTCTTTCCCTCCAAAACATCCTTCAACACTCCTCATTTTAATCTCTCTTCCTCACCCCACTTTTAACCATCTCTATATACCCCATCACTTCTCCACTACCCCATCTCTCTCTCTCTCTCTCTTCTCTCACACCTTCTCTTCCTCAAATCTCCTTATTCTCTCCTACTCCTCGGGCAAACCGTCATACCTAGTGGCACGAGTGGTGAGGGAAGAGGCAATTCATCTGAGGTGAAAACGACGGAAAAAATTAGCACGGCAAAACCCGTTGAAAAGTAAGAGGCGGAGAGGAAAAAGAGGGGGAAGGATGAAAGGTTAAAGGCAAAGAAGGGATGAGATATAGAGAAGATCCGAGGCGGTGGATGGGATACAAGGTCAAAGGGGTCAGGTGGGAAACTATGGTAGACAAATGGGGGACATATTTTAACGCATTCTTTACCCTCATTTTTTTAAGTCGGCGGGTACATAAAGGTTTCGCGCCTTTTATGGCAATTGAAATATAATTCTGCGAAAGGAGCGAGTGTAAAATATGTGCATTATTTTTACAGAAAATATAAAATTTCTGTTATTATTTTTTAAAGCTTGCGTTAATTATTCCACGCCTAAAAATTGTACGTTTTATAGGCAAGTAAAACTTATGTCTCGTTTTTCAGAAAATCTCCATTTAAAGCACAAGATTTGATTAATTTCGACCTATTTATCGAATGTGGAAAGTACTTGACGTGATTAACAATATGAAGTATTTTACCATAACATACAGATTTCAGGTAAAAAATCCGCATAAGTTCTTCTTGGTTTCATAAACAAAATCAGTATTCATGCCGTTTCAACGAAAACTAATTAGCGTATAACCAATTTGCACATCATCTGAGCCACTGAATAAACACATTTCTCATTTTCTTGGTCTAATACTCATTAACTGATATTTATTTCAATGGCACGAAGAACATGAAACGACACGAAAAGTAGCACACTAGACGAAAGAAATATACTCCATAAAAGACCACCAATATTCTTCTGCGCGCATTAGCCTAGAACCAAACAAATGAAACACGTTCATTCGTCCCCATGATAAAATGTCCTGCAAAATCCTCCACATATCAACGTTATTTATTCGGATGGGGGGCATCAACCCACATATGAAACGCCAAACAAGAGAAGACAAATTATTCAGGTCCCGTGTTATTCCGTGTGATGCACGAGAGTCCTCAGAAACGGAGCGCCCCGCAAACACACACGCACACACACACGAACAGGGAAATTCTCGATGCCATTATCGCTAATTGCGCCACACTACGCATACTCACACACGCTGGCGTGAGTAGATGAATAAAGAGAAAAGGGGAAAAGATAAAGGGAGAGAGACGAGGGGGGAGGATAGGAGAAACAGGAGATAGAAAGGGAGCGGATTAAAGAGATTACCGATTGATTAAATCATTCATTACGCCTGACGCTCCGGAGACGCCCGACTCCCTTATGAATAAACTGTCTATAGATTAAAACCGATGAGTTTGTTTTGGATGGAGTGAAAATGGTGAGAGAGGAATAAAGGCGAAAGAGGGATATGGAGAGAGAAAGGTTTCGCCGTGAAATAGAGTAATGCTCCGAGGAAAGAAGGTGGCCAACCCTTCTCATCGGCCGTTCTTTCGCCCCGCGTCACATCATAGCGTCCTTCCATCCCTTCCCCAGCGAATATGGCGGCAAAAGCACAGGCGTGGAAGGTCACAGGACGGACAGAATGCTAGGACAGGAGGGAAAGATAGAGAGAGAGAGACAGCCGGAATGATATGGAGAGAAGGCGAAGGGGAAATAAAGGAAGCGAGGAAGAATCGGAGAGGTAGGGAGATGGAAAAGAGCAATTTCGGTCGGAAAGATAGAATGGTTTGTAGGGATGAACTAGGTTAGAATGATGAGATGTTGAGGGCGAGGCGTGGTGGGGAGGGTAGGATGGAGTTTCGCGGCGAGGTGAAGAGGAGGACTGTTCCAGGGGGAGAGAGAGGGAAAGGAAAATGAAGGAGGAGAGAATGGTTAACGGGGTGGTTGAAACAAATAGGATACGACAAAAGGCTGTAAATAGAAGCGAGAAGGATGGATAAAAGGTATATAAGTATGAAAAACTGAAAGAGAAAGTGACACAAGAGCAGGAGATTGAGTTACAGTTTTATGGGACAAAAAGTGGGCTAGAAGAGCGTAAGGAAGGCTGATAAGAGTTTAGTACGTAGAATACTGGTGCAAAAAAAGAAAAAACCATTTTCTCCTCGGGGGGTAATTTAGAACGTCTACCCATTTTTAAACAGATTACAAAGAATTGAAATATAGCATATTAATGCGAGAATGTTTCAGTGATAACGAAAACTTTCATAGGCTTCACAAGCTTTTTAACGGATCAGAAAAATCGGAAAATACAAGAGAGTTTTAGATTTTGGTTAAACCTTGAGAAATATATCTAAAACCCTCATAAATCTATGGATACATATTAATCGAACATGGCAGGACTAGAAAGATGCAAATCGATATATAGTGCAAGTGTTTAGGAATAAAACGTAACACGAAAATGATACTTAAAGAGATCAACAAAAAAACTCGTTTAATGGAATGGGCAAAGTTATGAAACTGAAAATCAAATACCGGAAAGATTCAAAAGGACAAAAAAGTTAGGTTGAAGAAAATGAGAGAAAGAAGAGCAGTAAAGCGCGGGCGGAAGTAGAGAAAGTGTGAGAGGTGAAAGCAGTGGATGTGGGTTTAGGAGTAGGATGGGTGAGAGCGGAAGGATGAGGATGTGATCGCCGGGCAGGTGGAAGATGAATGTGTGAAGGTTCTCTAATTGCGAAGACTGATGACCGTGAGAGCCCTACACAGATGACCACACAAGGCTGAAGCTAAGGGGGATAACTGATACGCGGGGAGAAGGATGAGGAGGCCATGCTAGCAGCCTGCGCGCACCTCCTTCCACTAGTAAGAGATCAATGATGAGAACGAGGAGGAAGGGTTTGAAGTAAATCGCGGAGCGGAAGGGTCATGCAGAATATGCCAGGTAGAGGTTCGTGCGTGTGTGTGTGTGAGCGGTCATGTCGGTGCGTGTGTGCGAGCCGTGAATTCCGTTCGACGTCGCCGACGGTAAAAGCTACGTCATTGCACACGACACGGATGAATGAAACATTAGTATGTCGTCGCACTTTCAATTCGTACAATAATAGCGACGAATAATTTACGCTTCGAAGAACGACGCTTCATTCAAATTTGGCGAATTTATCACTCGGTCTCTATAAATGATAATTAAAGTTAGAAAAATTCGGGATGACGCTTTGATTTAAATCTTTTATAATAAAAATCCGAAGGGAAATAGAAATCTCTTATGCATAACTTGTTGAAGATACAAATTTTACAGCAAAGAAAATCACGCCAGAGAGATCTGATTTAAATAAATAATTACAAAAGTAAAATGAAATTATTAAATTCTATATATACACACACAGTAAAACCTGTGAAAGGCGGAACCTGAATTTGGCAGAAATCTGCCACACACAGTAAAACCTGTGAAAGGCGGAACCTGAATTCGGCAGAAATCTGCCAAAGCCGGAAATCCAAAAATAAATCGTTATATGTGTGTGCGTGTGTACTTGTGGAAGAGGGAAGGTAAATAAAGATATTGAGGACAATTAGGTGTTGAAGGAAACCCAGTGGGTACTTACCAAAAGGATAGCCTCTGGGGTGTCGGAGAGAGACATTTATACTCACACACACGCACGCGCGCACACACACACACATATAAATATATATTGAGTTGTGTCTCTCTTGTGCTGACGAAGAGATCATCCCGAAAGCTCTAACCTCTACAAATGTGTCTCTCCAACACCCCAGCGGCTCTACTTCCGGTAAGTGTTCACTGGGTTTCCTTCAACACCTAGTTGCCCTAAATATCCTTACCTTCTTACCTTTCCTCCTCCGTAGTATTTATATATATATATATATATATATAAATAAAAAAATGAATGATTAATTTTTCCGGCACATTAAACATTATATTCGTCACCTAATATATAGGAAGAAAATGATTTTCATTTGGCAAATATCCTCACAAAATTGTACATAGAATGGCTGTACCTGATTAAGCTATTGTAACATTAAAGCGGTAAAACTTGTCAACAAAACGTCTATGACACACACACACACACATATATATATATACATACACATATATATAACTCCAACTGATACAGAGATTTCTTAACGAAGGTAGGAGTGTACATTAAAATTCAAAAATAACCTGTGGGACGAAAGTATTTTTATTCGCAAAATCTAAAATATAAACTTTAGAAAATTCCGAAATCCATGCGTTAACATTTGACCCCGACTATTCATTGTCCAGTTTTGTTTTTTTCACCTTCGCGCTCCCCCACACGTATTGCTGCAACTCGACTAATGGCCCCAATCTCTTCGCTAACGACTGAGCATTAATCCCGAAAAAGGGAAATAAAATAAGGGACCAGGAACAAAAAAGAATATTTTCGGGACGTAAAATAAAGCCCGAGGAGAATAAAAAAGAAGCAATCGAGATTTATGAATAATAAATTGTGAACATGGACAAAGAGAGATAAAGCTATAACCCGGAAATTCGTTCGCGAAAATTTATCTGAGATTTTGCGCGAGTGTATGAAATGGTTTCTCGTGCAGAGATTCGTTGCATACAATCGTAATTAACTTTTAAATTTCGGAAAATTATTTAATGTGTTAAATTTCTACCTGCCGAGTTGAATTAATTGACTAGTTGATATTTGACATAATTGTATATTATATTAAAGTACCCTAATACAACAAAAATAACTAAATTGTAATTTTGCCAATTTTAACATAATTTATAATGAAATTCCTCGATGCAAAACATTCGACAGAGCTATGAGGCAGAACAACGTTTTTAGTATATGCACTTTTGGAAAAATATTGGCCAAGTTTACGGTACCTGAAATTTGCGATGCGAATGCGATCTGGCCCTATTATGGGCTTAAAATTCCCCAATTTTTACTGAAAAGACTAAACATTAATAATAATGAGGAAAATATACAGGTAATGCACTAATACTGCACGAATTTGCCGAAAAAATTATGAGCCTTGAGTTTCCCAGCGTTAAGTAATAAAATATTAAGATTATCAGTTAATGAAAATTTCTGTGACAATCGCCGAGCTGTTAAAAATTGAAGAGAACCTTAATAAAATCTCTTTTCGTTTCATATTAAGTCCATTTTTCACTGTCTTCGTAGATCATTCAGATGCTTATATTGTATATTATATTTTGGTTTCATCTTTTAAAACTGGTAAGGTGACGAAACTTCATTACGTTACTGAAATTGGTTCTACCCCTGCATCGTATGCAACCCAAATAACATGTTTTCTCCCCGCCGTAATACCGCTGTACATAGGATTTTTTGCAGCTGGCTTTACTTGATTTACTTGAAACTTGTGTCCGTAAATCCGGCCAGTGTTGGGTCATTTATCCACCCAATAAATCTTCGCAAAATATGTTTGTGTGTTAGTTCATGTGGGATGACGCAGCACTGCATGTGAAAAGAAAACAACTTTGCTGGTATTATACAAATAAACTTGAAATTCATATTATACTACTCCATAGAGTGAATTTTTGCCGAATAAAAGAAAGCGAATTTGTAATTATCATGTTAAGATAATAATAAACTACAGGCTCACTCAAATTTAAACAAAACCTAATTTCATTATTTCTTTGGAAATAAATAAATAAAAATAATGCACGTTATTCCTCTTCGCTTGCAAAAACTTTTTCACAGATAATAACCAAGAATTAACACCTAAACAATTTACTTGCTAAAATGTACATTGTAACTTTCGTAAGCATCGTTAGGAAACTTAAATCTACTATGAGAGCTTATTTAGAAAACTATTGTTACCTGTTAATATTAATGTGGTAAGATGTTAATCAATCTTAGGTATGTAATATGTTTAATTAGTTGCATTATACTTTTACGATATCTTTGCACATTACTGTTCAAAATTGTCAAGCTTTATGGAACATGAGCGTACTCCTAAGATCAAAACTTTACATAGGTGTGTAAGTATATATGTATAAGCACGCATGCGCGCACGCGCATACAAATATCAATTCAAACCACTTGTGAAAATCCAATTATTCGAGTGAACTGAGCGCCGAATCTCAAGTGCTAATTTAATGGCCGTGAGAAGGATTTTCAAACATCGAGGAGACAAATGAGGAAACCGGTCGATTTCCTATCGTTCCATCAGCAAATTAAGAAAAGAGCCGCTTAGAGGCGCCACTGACAACGCTATGCACTTCTTGTAAGTGCGCCTGCAGATATGGAATGTTGAACGGGCAGAGGGATGGATCAGGAAGTGGTGAATATGAGGGTAAGGCGATTCCAAGCGGTCGTGGTTAAGCATGCTTCGTAGAACGTATTATAATTCATTAACGGAGAAGTAAGAGTAGGCATAGCTGAAGAGCCTTTAGGATACATGTTATAGAGTTTGTACCTCCTCCACACCGATCCCCTTAACAGGGGTAAATCCTTGGTGGCGGGGAATATCAAGGGTGGGATAAATCAATTAACTCGGTAATTTAATTTACCGGAGAGGAGAGCACCCGAGAGCACGGTGTTGGAATTTAGGTATCGAAACCTAATTACACAAATGGCGGTTATCTTTGTAAAAACACTATCGATTATTTTACCTCTTGTTTGCCGCCTAATCGATGCCTTGTTGAAAATCACGAAAGTTGTGTTAACGTGATATCCCCTCTATCACTAAAGATCATGTTTGAAAAACGATCTATGCTATTTTGTAGATGGTGTGCAAATTAATTGATGATATATTTACTAATAAACTTTTTCAATGCGTCGTAATTGATATAAATTCATGGTCATCAATTCTCGACGAAGTGCCAGTGGTAGTAACAAAACTTCGCTTTTGTCCATATTAGCTCTTGTACTTTATATGTAGAAACTCAATGCATATGCCAGTTTTATTACAAACTTGCCCGTATTTTAAATGAGCGTGTGATGTATTTCTGGAAGTCGATCAAATCGGTGATGTACAAGCTGCACATAATTTTGTTCCAGTTCAAATTTCGCACTTGGAAACTTGACAGTATTTCTCGCACAACAAAAAACACACTGAAATGCTATTTTATTAATTTTAACCGGTGCCATTAATCAGTGAATTTTACGGAGTGCTGTATTAGCGAGGGATTTGAACGCTATCACTACTGAACTTGCATAACGCGAATCAAATTATATTTAATCAGCGAAACTTAGATCAATGCTTTAACCTAAGAGTATGAAATAATCGATAAAACAATACTGACAATAACGATCCTTTATGTCGGATAAACTCGTTCCATGCTACTTGTTTGTGCAATGATATTTCGCATTACGTTCACATTATAATGATTAGTTTTCATGCATCATGTCAATAGATGGGTATCAATGGTCATGGAGATAGAATATTCATTATTCCATTTTCATTCAAAAGAGGACTGCATAGTCCAAGGGGAACTCAATGCATTCGGATTGAGAGACGTCTACCGCAAACCCGAAATTAACATACAGACACTTGAATGGATTAGGAGAAACTTGGGTAACGCCATAACCATTCCTACTTATGGAATTCCCAGAGGGACAGCAGGGATTAATCTTCCATCCAAATACTAGGATGCTGTCCCTGAATGACTCATTCAAGCAATGCAAATAGGAGGAATGACACAATTTTACTCCTGGGTCAATAATATTCTATCCAACAACAGACGAAGTAAAATATACTGCCTTACGCTCTTAGAAAATAAAGTAAATTAAAATTACTGGAAATTTCTTGAACACGTGAAGCAAACACAGGAGAAAAAAGGATTTATTTGTGCCTCCTTCCGTATCTAGCAAATTGAACAAAGGTAAATAAAAAACAAAGGAATATCAAATGTATGCTTTGTTTCATACTTTTAGAGGGGTGGTTAGCGTGTCAATACAAGAGTCGCGGGTTCGAATCCTGAAGAATCATGGTCACTTGTGCTTGTATTAAATCTATTTCAACATGTGTAACTGGGAAAAACTGTTGGTGTTAAATATATTATTAGTAATTAAAATTGAAAAAGAATATTTCTCCGATAACCATCATTTTTTATTTCAGCCATTAAGTGAGCTCCATAATTCTTTATGGAATATTAATTTTTAAATCAACGGGTCAAGTATTAAATAAACACTCTTCACATAAAGGAGGAGAGAAATTATTTTTTGAAATTTATCGAAAAGAAAACCAAAGAACAAAATCACGTATTCAAAGGGGTTCAGAGGTACATATTTCGTCTTAAAATCAATATTTCAAGCGAAAGGTGAATTTTATGAGAAAATTAAACGGACATCGGCGAAAACTGCATAAAAACGGAAGAAAAATTAGAATATATTTTATTCTGGTGAGTAGGACACGTATGGCCTTTCAGCTCCGGGGAGAAAGGGTGGGTGGTGCAATTTTAGTTCCGATTTACTTTTTTTTTAATACGGCTCCCGGAATTTTCAGGTGAAACGTGAAACGCATTAAGAGCACGCTTGAATGGTTCCGCTCGGTGACAATAAAAAGAATAGCCAAAAAGGTGGAGGCGTGTGAAAAATAAAACAAAAAAAAACGCGAGGTAGGTACGAAATAAAAAAAATGGCCGATCATCGGAATTTCATCAAATGGATGATTGAAGCTTAAATTGTTACGACCTATTCGCGGAGTGGGTGGTAATTGGAGAATTTTTATAGCTCAATGTGCTTTTTTTCCCCGTGGCCAGGGATAGGGAGAGAACGTCGCTCACGAAAAACACATATCCCACCCTTCCATACGCGAAATGCGAATTCTCTCGACGGGGTTATGCCCAAATATTTATTGTCTCACAATAGCGCGAGGGAGGGAGCTCCGGGAAAAAAGGATTTCTTGATGATTCTCTCTCTATTTTTTTTAAATTTTAACGGACCACGCTTTGGCATCCGCGTTTCAAAAATCTCCATTGAATTTGATTTTAATGGGACTGTTATTTTTCTGCGTTTTCAAAAAATTTCGGGACCTCGTACTCTCCGGAAAGAGAACAAGGCTACACCGTAATTAATCAAAAAGTTGAAATTTCGGGATGTGATGGTGTAGAAAAAGGGGACGTCGCTTCATGCTTGGCGGTCTGCTCGTAAAAATGACCTCCTTTTATGTACCGCGGATTTAGCACCTTGGTGGAGGGAAAATGCTTTATGGTGCTGTAGACGAATGCTTGAAACGTGGAAAATTACATGGCTTTTAACGGAGTGTCCCTGCGATTTGTATTATTTCATTCAAGAATTGAAGCATCTTCTCGAGATATAACTTAATAAATTACGGGTTAAATTTAGGTTAAACTTTTTAGATTTAACGGGACAAATATACCCAAGCAAAAAATAGCTCACACGACTATATCTATCACAAGATGTTCACATATTTTCCGCTGATTATCTTGTTCAATCAATAAGGCGAAATCTTCTTCGATGAAATACTGTCATTATACTTCTTATGTTTATTAACCTTAATCTCTATAATACATTTACCAGGAGGTTACCATACACAACTTGATAAATATTAAATTGTTGGGATTGTTATTCGATGTTTCCCGACACAGAGGGAATTAAACAAATAGAGCGACAAAGATAGGAATATGATAGACTATTTCATCAGGAAGCCTTATTAGATTTCGATTAACGCGTTTTAAAAGAATTTCAAATCCACTTCAGAAGTTATCAGCTTCCAAAGTGATAATGAAGTCATCGGGTAATTTTCTTGCTTGAGCGGAAGACAAAAGGGCAGCAGAGAAATTATGAGTCAAGCTAAGACGCGGAATGCTTTTAACTGAGGGCCTACGTGACCGCAAATCGAATGATCGTGACGTCTATCCCTCATATCACTCATCTGCAGAGTTGGATATTATAAAGCTTCACGTCCCATCTGACGCAGTACTATCCAGGAAAGATATCAAAGTCAGGAGATCACGAATTCGTCTCTGTTGGTGGCAATCGAATTAATTCTCTTGAATTAATTCGCATATTTTTGAACTATGATAGTTCAAGCTTGTTTTTAACATATACAAAATTACAGAGATAAATATTACTCATGGTGTCAGAGTGAATTTTGTCTTTAGGAGAGAAGGGCGACGACATTAAGAAAATCGTTAAATAAAGGTAGAGTTTAATTGAAATCATAAATAACTGTGAATAATGAATTTTTTCTTGTTTTATTAGTAAATAATTAAAATTGCACTTAATAATTCAAATATGTTAAACAAACTTTAGAAATCTTTAGCATTTATTTAAATGCGATAACAAAGGTTAAGTCAATAATAAAACCGTCTTTATGACATTGCTCGTGCGATAAAGACCTTTCGACGAATTTACCTATCCCGCCAATGGGATATAAGTCCGAAACCAAAAATTATATAGTAATTTCCTTTAGTTTATAACCTTCCGCTCAAGATCGTTAAAATAATATTAGCGGCATGTGAAATTCGACTGACTGCTCTATAATATGGATATCCAATTGTTTTATTCTTCTTCTACAAAGATATCTAAACTGGTCTGGTTAAGTCCTATGTATATTTTTATGCCAAAATTTACAAAAAGCAATTTCCGCTGCTTTCTTAATTCCTTTAATATGTTTATTGGGAGTTAATCAACTTCCATGGCGACTCCATATCCCCAACAATCTTTTTAATCTCACTGTCAATATTAAATATTTTATGGACAACACTGGCATGATTACATATTTTTAAATGATAAAAATGAATGGATGTGGGCTATTTTTTTAAATGCAATACCAAAAAACAGAGGGACATGGCAATTAATATTATAAAATCAATCACTCAAATAACATTGACTTCAAAATACAAAGGAGTTAATGGATTTCTAGCATTTCCTAGTAACATCAAAATCCTGCGTTATGAAAGTTTCAGGATTTAAGTACATTGCAAAATTTGGAATGCGTACAACCTGCGTTTTAAACGTTTGAAAATAAGAAACTATTCAATTTCGAAGAACGGTGATGCAATACGCACTTCGAAGCACATTAAAAAAGATTGGAAACCAGGATGCAAAGAGGAGCCTTCACGTGGAACATTTCCGAGCGGGAACGCACAATAAACAAAAAAAACGACGAATAATACGGTATCAAAAAGAAAAATTCGAGGCAAAATCGCCACGCCAAGCGAATATTCTTTAAGCCGCATTTAATGGCAGCCCTAGGAATACGGTCGTGACGATGATGAGGAGGTGAATGCAATGAAAGGGAGAGGGAATGAAATGAGTGGAAAGGGGAGAAAATGAAAAAAAGCGCGGGGGATAGCAGTCTGTCGGGCGGAGGATGCCATTGCAATGCGTTGAGAGAGGGAGGGGAAGAGGTGGCGGGAGGAAAGGGTTGGGCAGAAGTGGGATATTGGAGGAAGTGCAGAGGTTCCAGAGATTGGTAAACACGGCGAGTGATATGGGCGACGGCGGAGAATGTGTGCCACGAGGCGGAACCATGGTGATAGGGGAGGGGGAATGGATAGGAGGGGGCGCAAAAGGGGATGGGGGAAGGAGGAGTGGATATGCAGCGGGTGGGAGAAAGATCGGCGGAGAGGGAGTGGGTGAGGAGAAAAGGGTGGGATAGGGCCGGAGATAGAAGGATTAGACTGTCCATGCGTCAAGGGATTTGAGCTACACGAATCGAATGGCACCAGAGCACGAAATAACCCCTTCCCTACCCTTTTGTTCCCGGCATCCAAATTCTCACCCCTCTTCTCTTCCTCACCTCCTAAAAACCTCCCCGCATTCCCTATCACATCCTCTCTCTCTCTCTCTCTCTCTCTCTCTCTCTCTCTCTCTCTCTCTCTCTCTCTCTCTCTCTCTCTCTCTCTCTCTCTCTCTCTCTCTCTTTTTTATTCTCATCACCCTCCTCTCCGACGCAAAAGCTGGATTAGCTCAGGACGTGTGGAAAGCGTAAATACGTACTGCGATAAAATGGGGTCGCTAGTTTTGGAATCCATTACAAAGAATGATTGTCCCGTTATTAATATATAGTTTTATAATCGCGAGTGGATGCTTTATTTTACTACCCCTATATAGGGCTGGAATGAGATAGAATTGTGTAAGCTAAAAGACATAACATAACCGGGAGATAGTACCAGTTAGTAATTCCATGAATAGTCGCGCCATAAGCATTAATGACCGAATTTAAGCCGAAGCGCATCATGACATACGGGCGCATTGTTTTATGCCGAGTTTTGATGGATTAGTCGATTAAACATTGGCTTAGCGCCGTTTTGGAGAATCGAAGACTACTCTAGGCTGTAGCGACTGAAATATAATGACGAATAACGCCCACAAATAACGCACGGATAAACAGAATCCGGCGATAAGAGGGACAAAAACTATTTCCAAATTTTCGCCCGATGAATTTAGGAAGATTGTTGTTTGATTTGATTGAAGGTAGAGGAGAGTTTCGTGCGAGACGAGGAGGAATTCAGAGCCATAACAGAGAAACTTTGTTAATTTTGTAACCTATTACTCACTTTTGTTTCAGTTATAATAAACAAAATTATACATTAGAAAAGCTTGCATTTCTTCTATACTGTCTTAGACCATATTATCACCACGTTTTAATGAATAATAATTTTAAATACAAACTGAAAACGTTTTCCATATTGGCATCGGTTTCAAAGGTGAATATTTTCGTAGTTATCCGTAAGAACAACTGTGATATTATTAATTTTTTCCTAAATTATAATTATATCAATTATTATGCATTTTACATTAAGATTTATCAATGTCCAATACAATTCCACGTTAACAATCAAACTGACAATCAAAAGGTAAGAATAAAACTTTAAGGTTGACACTATGCATGCATTTTTATACCATATCTACAGTTTATATTCAAAATTCGCATTAAAAGGCCTTGCCTGAAATGATAACAAAAGCTACTTCATTCCACCCTACTTGCATACCTTCCCTTTACATTTTGTTTGGAATTTACAACAAAACAAAATTTACTCGCCGTTTCCTATGTAACATCCGTTAATAACGATAATAAAATGGGGACAAACAAAGCGGCGTACTTCAAAGCGCGACAATTAGCCGCTGCCCGCAGACCGTTCGGTTCAAACGAAGGGGAAGATTAAGCAGATATAAAAGGATGAAGATTTATGATCCCACAAAAGCATCAATCATTCATTATCGAAAATGAACCATCTCGTTTGCACTTGGTAAGGAGAAAAAATTGAGGGATATCTCCCTTTTGAACGCTCCAATTCTGCCCTTGTGTCTCTCCTCGTCTTTATCGGAATGTTAAATAACGTCGATGCAAATCAAACAACAAAGTTGTTAGCGAAATCAACCCACGGAATGAATCAAAATGATCCTACCTTTCGGGAAGATTTTTAGCATGTGTTAATTAATTGTTCTACCAAAATTCGAGTTTATCTCGCGTACGGCACCTATATGGAAGTAGGCACCCTTTCCGGCAATTGTAGTTTCCAGTCTCAATATTAGCTGAACTGTTATATTCTTTTAAACAAGCCTTATTTTGTTCTCGGAAATATTATTTCACATTTTATGTTTTTTTCGCCTAGACTTAAACATTATCGGTGTCGCAATTAGGGCATGAAAAAGGTGGCATGTGCCATAGGTGCCGCTTGCAAAAGACGTCAAAGGGCCCAACAAAAAAAGTCAAAAGTTCTTTTTCGTATAAAGAAATATAAATTTAATGCTCAAATGTAAAATTTGTATTGGACAGCAACGCTATTATTCTTTATTACAATGCAGGATGATAAATAATACATATGGTGCTTCCTAAAATTTTGTCATAGGCACCATATCTCTGAAAATTATTATAATTACGAGTTTCTCAATATTCGTACTAATCAGGAATAAATAAATATATCAATTAACTGATTACTCAGTATAATATATTGAACTATATTGAATATATAATTTAAGCACAGACAAATAGATGCTTATCACTAAAAGAAAATGTTAAAAAAACATCTTAAATAGGAAATGTATGCTGATTTAAACTTTGAGCGTGAAATTAATTTATAATGCAGGGATTACAATATTCTACCTTATATAACGACAGGATTTTAAAAATATATTATTTTTGTAATAGGATTGAGGGTGTAAATCCTATTGTCTTCGTGGTGGAGATTTCTGATAATTCCCTTTGTGAAAGTTTAATTACAATTCCAGAAAATGGGCTCTGTGACCACATACGCATACGAATTTGCGCAGAGGGTTAAAACGGTCTTCCGCTTATCCCGCCACACACGTCGATAATTGAAACCGTCATACGAGACCTTTACGGGCACGAAAGGTTTTATTGAACGGATAAATGAATAATTATTAATTCGTTTAAATGTTTTGATTATCTATACCGCGCTAAAGCACAAAACCATTCCGAAAACTCTTAATACTGACTTCAATAAACTTGTATGTAACAGGGTTTCTAAAAAAAACACATTATTATATATTAATTCGAGAGAGCTGGTGCGATGCTATATGTTAAATTCCTTTAATATGAATTATGATTGGCTAAATATTTACTTTTGTCAGTTCTTCTTAACTTTATAATTCATGAAGGAAGCGGATACAATAAAACAGATCCAAATTGTCTTTGAGTTTGTCCTTAGAAAGAGAGTTAAGGTAACTGGGAAAACTGACTTTCATCGGATATAAAACGTGAAATCAAAACTTTTATAAGGGTTATATATATCACATATGGTTACTTCGAAATGAATAATCGAAGCGCTAATCGATAATCGTTAAAAATCAGCATCGCTCGCATTTCACAAAATATATCGGTGGCGATATCCCTGTATTAGAGGAGATGAATTCTGATCTGTAGTTTATGGAGAAAGATATCCATTTCACGTTAAAAAATTTTTCGCCGAGTCGAAATACTCCGCTTTGGGCAAACATCTCGCTCCTTCGTGCGCATCCGAACGAAATTCCGATTATCCGGCGTCAACAAAAGACGTCGGATTGATGACGTAGCGAATGAGGCTTACGATCGCCCATCCATATAATTTCCCCCTCGTCTCTTTTCATTCCACACGTGGGGGGGGAAATCCCTCTCATTCTTTCTCCCTATCCGTGTCTCCCTCATCCCCGCGTGTTTTTCAAGAGCTAAATACTCGAATCCCGGACTAAACCGTCCGGCGCGCTGAAACCATTGTGGCTTTGAAATAGCAGTAAGCAGAATAAAAAAAAAAAAGACCGACCGTCCTACGAGACTACCCAAAGGCACGACGGAGGTACGATATAAAATGCAGCGAGTGTATGAATGGCAGATTGTTTTTTTTTTCTGGAGGAGGAAGAAGGGAATGGATACGAGGGAAAAGAAATAAACAAAAAAAGAAGGGAGGGAAATAAGTCTTGAGGGGGTCTGATCATCGTGATGAGGGAGAAGGGAAATTAAAGAACTGGAAGGGAAAATAAAACTCGGGGCTAGATTCAGAGCAGGGATACGACGGCACAGGTTTCCATATACACACGCGAGGCCGGAGGATTTTGACTCGGCCAAGAGCATGGTTTAGAAGGAGATAGTTGAAATTAAGGGTCAGATAGAGAGAGAGAGAGAGAGCAATGGGAATTGAGAGAAGAAAGGTAGAGAGAGTGAAAGGCGATAGGAATGGGGATGATGCGAGATACGAAGAGAGAGAGAGAGATGGGAATAGGTAGAGGGAAAGAGCGAAGGGACATGGATAGGAATAGAGAGAAAGACAGAGAGGGGGAAAAACAGATGGAGAAGCAGGGAGAATAGAATAGAATATCGTCTTTATTTCTGGTCGATATTGAGATTGGACAATCCCTTCTGCCATCTAATCCACTGTCAGTCGCAAAAATTAATAAGTTAAAAAAATTTTAGATAAAATAAAATACAAATAAAATAAAATACAAATAAAATTCACAAATGATAACAAGATACACATTAGACAGTCTGCTATTGTATGTACAACAAGTTAGGAAAGTGTACAACATCACAAATGGGCGCGTTTCGTGCAATGGAGTATTAGAAAGAAATTATATACCTGTACGTGAGGGAAATACCGTTTTAAAGTTCTTATATTCTTAAAAAATAATCCATTTTCTTCCTATTTAATAATATTGCATGCACGCGTAAGTAAATTAAGCGTTTGTTTGTGAGATTGTTTATGATAGCAACAATGAAGAAGTAACCATGCAAGAAATTTTTTGTTCAACTCGATTTAAGATTTTATCGTTCTATTTTATCGATAACGGCAACTCCTATTATAAAAATGTATAGGAAAGAAAATACTCTTCTTTACAAGTTCTACAACTTTTATTTGAAAAATATTTTGATATGAGCAATACTTTACGAGATATGACGAAAATTTAATTTTTTGTCACCAGTAAAGTGGTACCCCTGATTGGCGTACGTGATTCATTTTTGCGATTTTCTTCTTATATTTGATTGAAAGTCCTTAATATCAAATTTCATGAAAATCTGTTCAGTAGAAGCCGAGAACGAACATGCGAACCGACGATAATACGTGCTCACGCTGTAAGCGAAACGCGCCTAAAAACGAATTAAGTACATAAAGAGAGGTAAAGGGGAAGAGAAGTAGGAGAGATGCGACAGTAAGGTGTAGAATGAGTGTGAGAGAGAGACAGCAGAGTGAGAGGGATAAAACAGAGAAAGAGAGGGAAAGGGAAATGGAGAAACAAGTACAAAAGCAAACCGAAAGAGAAGTGGAAGAAAGAAAACAGCGATAAGTAGGGTGAGAGAGAGAGGGGGATAGAGGATAATGAGAGGGATAGAAGAGGAAGAAAGAGAGGAATAAAGTGATGGGGAAAAAGTGGGGAGAATGACGAAAGAAGATGCGGGAGTTAAAAAAGGATGATGATAATAATAAGCCGTCTTTATTTCGGATGACATTCCCATAATAAAGGGTAGTTTCTGTCTTTTTGTCTGTCTTTGAAAATAAGATTTCAACTCATCGATTGGAGCTGCCACCCTGCGGCAGTTATTATAACCGCTAGGAGCTTTCAGAAGACGGTCAGGCTATTTCCTCATTGTTTTATATTTTTCCCATTATTGTTATAATACCTTAAGCTGTACCGTCATTTTTGACAGGTTATATACTAGTTTATATATTAATATCCACTCTTACATATAACTCTGACGAAGACAAACATCCATGTCCGGATTCGAACCCGCGACCTTAGTAACCGTCGGCAGATACTCTAACCGTCCGTCTACCAAGGCCGACAATAGTGAAGAGGAAGAACGAAGGGAGGAGAGAGAGATAGGACAAGAAGAAAGAGGGAGAGAGAGAGAAGTAGGTAGGATGAGGAAGAGGGGAAGAGAGAAAAGAGAGGAAGAAAGAGGTGGGAGAGAGAGAAAGGAGAGAGGCAGTGAGAGGGAGAGAGAGAAATGGGTAGGTTGGTAGATACAAGGTTTTAGGTTGGGTCCAGATGAGGATTCTAGTCAAGCAGTTCGATAACCGTAGAAGGAGAGAGAGAGAGAGAAAGAGGAGCAGGAATTTATCCTCCCGCTTCCCTCTCATCTCCTCCTACACCTCTCTCTCTCCTTCTTTCTCTCTCTCCCCTCTGCAAAACCGTAACGACTGACTGCCAGCTTCTCCAACTCGATAATTGTTTACTTCGCACAACAACGCATAAAAGCTCGAATTCGACGATGCGGAAAGCGAGGGGAATTGATGAAATGAGGGAAAGCGGAGAAAAGGAAAGAGGAGGAGAAAGGACGGGATTAGGAAGCGTTCGATAAAGCGGGCATTTAATTAAAAAACTTTATGTAACAAGATTTAACGGATCTGAAAAGTCACAGTTAACTGGGCAAAGGGAGAGAGAGTGGTCAAAAAAAAGCGGGAGAAAGGGACTAAAACGCCACAATCCAAATATTTTTGGCGGGGGGGAAGAATAAAAATAACACAACTGTTTTTCCAATTAATTAACAATAATAAAGTGGCTTTGTGTCCACTTTAAACGGACTACATCAACATGGTGTTCTTTGTAGTCACCTTACGCTTGAAAAACCACACAAATTTAACTAAACAGAAGGGGATCTTCAAAGCTTCGATTGTACGCGGGTTAATTTAATGAAAATGACCTTTCTCAGAATACAGGAAGAAAAGGGGAAAGCACCCATAGCTTATGGGAAAGTGAAGTACACATAAAATGTTTTAGCCGGTGAATGTGATGAGGCATTTTGAAAATCATCATCTTTTTAGCAAAAATAAAATTCAAATTACATGCTCCATCCTAGCTGCACAAATTTAAGCTTTGACTGCATAAAATCACTATATAATTTCCATATTAAAACAAGTCGGTAAAATATGACATTAATAACGAATGCTGAAACTGGATAGGTAACCTCAGGACGTCTCGGAAGATTTTCAATAAATTTACTCTTTAAATAAAATTGCAATCTCCGTAAGAATAAATAAAATATTAAACTCGGTATTGGCATGCACAAATTCTTCTTCCGAGTTTTAAACTTGCTATATGGAAATATTTTCTATGATGTAATTTTTTTTGAAACTTTATACAAGGCTTTCAAACATATTTGCGCCATGTTTTTAAAGCAATATCGTATTTCATTTACCTGTAAATATAAATAATCAAATTAATAACGGAAACCATTAGGTAAGAGAAATACGATAACTTATAGAGTGATATTATTTATACTATAATAGCCCAGGTCTGTTGGTCACGCTTTCACGATGACCGATATAGAGCGTTTTAACTAACTTCCCGAATAGGTAGAAGATTGAAATTTGGCAAGGATGCTTGATTAACATATTTTAAGGTAATGACGAAAATAAATCTCCAAAAAAGTCCTGGGTTCGACCTCAAGGAAGACATTTTCAATTTTCGTAAGGTAACGTAAAAATCCATTTTTTGGCGTGCAGGCTTTTATTGTTTTGGAAATTAAAATTAGAAGGAATTAATCTACGATCTTCGGATTTGAACCATTTTGAAGAAAAAATTACGTTTCTTATTCTGTTCATCTTTTTCCGAATTTAATTCGAAATTGCTCATGTTATACGTTTAATTCACATATTTTGTAGAAATATTGCCATTTAACGGAATGTTGCCTTGGCTACCAATTATATTGTTAGACCTCAAAATACTATTGCTGTATCAATCCTTATGGGTGTAAGCGTACTTTGAATGTTTTTAATACGAGATAGGGAGGGAGAGAGAGGGAGTGAGGGGGAGGGAGAGAGAGGGAGGGAGAGAGAGGGAGGGAGAGAGAGAGAGGGAGGGAGGGAGAGGGAGAGAGGGAGAGAGGGAGAGAGGGGAGGGAGGGGAGAAGAGGAGGGTGGAAGGGAGGAGGAGAGAGGGAATGAGGGGGAAGGGATGGAGAGAGGGAGTGAGGGAAAGGGAGGGAGAAAGAGAGGGAGTGAGGGAGTGAGGGGGGAGGGAGAGAGTTGGAGGAGGAGAAGGAAAGGAGAGGGTGGAAGGGAGGGGGAGGGAGGGAGGAGGAGAGAGAGGGGGGGGAAGGAGGCAACTATTTTAAGGTTAACCAAAGATATCCCGTCATATTGACGGGCAATTACTCTAATATTACATAATAAATGTAATAAATATAATTTATGAAAGAAATTATAATGATTCACTGGTAAATACTGCAGAAGATGAACATTAAATCGTCATCAGCATATATAGTCTGTCCGTAGACAGGTTCGTGATTATTCATGGTTAAACTTGGTTCTCCATATACTCCTATTTTACGTAGTCTTCTTCATGTCTTGATAGCTCTCTTTCCCTTTCAAGTCTTCTGTCAGCTGAAACCTTTTCCTATCTCTTTCACCATCCAGTTTTACTTCTAGCACTTCTTTCTCTTCTCAGGTAATGCCCAATCCAGTTCGCCTTCCTCTTTCTGATAGTCTGTATAATCGTTCGCTTCTCTCCTATTCTACGTAGTACTTCCTCGTTTCATACCCTATCTGACCATTTCATCTTCAGCATTCTTCTCCATGTTCACATTTCGAAGCTTTAAAAGTATATAATATCATTTTTCCTTAGCGTCCATGTTTCTGCCCCATATATAGCTACACTCCATACATAGCATTTTATCAACTTATTACGCAAATCCTCCTTTATATACACCGTTAGTAGGAGTTTCTTTCTTCTGAAAGCGACTTTTGCTTTCGTTATTCTAGTACTGTTTTCATCGGTACATTTTCCTTCTGTCGTTATAATTCTTCCATAGTGTGAAATTGTTCTAATGGCTTTCCTCCAATACATATTTTCGAATTTTCTTCTTATATACTTAATATTTGCATGACCTTGGATTTTTCTGTATTTATTTCCTTACCGTATTTTCTACCTAATATCACTAGTCTATTTATCATTTCCAGGAGTCTCTTTTCCTTTCTTGCTAGAAGTACTTGATCATCCGCGTATTTCACTGTTCTTATAATCCTTCCTCCGATTTTGAAATCTCCCATGCATTCTAACGCTTCTTGCATTAGCCTCTCTCCATATATGTTGAATATGATCGGCGATAGGCAACAGCCCTGTTTTACTCCTCTACCGATATTTACTCCGTCGGTGTCTGCATCAAACATTAAATATAAGCTTTTAATCGAGGATTAAAAAGCTTTTAAACTAATTATGCCTAAAATTCAGGAAAAAACGGCTTTTTGTCAATAACAATGCCAGTAAATTATTTATAAATACTAAAGTATGACTCTCTGCTAACGATAAATATGTGCACACCGACCAAATATGATTTAGCTACATCACAAGTTAAGTCAAGGAAATACCAATTAAAATTATCACATAAACTCTAGATTACTATATAATGATGCATAAATTAAAGGATTAGGGAGAGGAAGACCTTGTACCAATTAATTTTGCAATATAGATGTTTAGTATGCATCGAGACTCACGACATGTAGGATAACATACTTATGCGCAGCGGATTGATGGCTGAATTTTCCCAGAATGCAATAATCGCAAGCTGAAGATATTCTCAGCTGACGGAGACAGAGTAAACGCTAGGAGCCGTAATCAGAGACGTGGAAAATATTTTCTTGAACTCTTCTCATTAAAATTCACTAGAATAATAATGTCCCGTATACATACAATAGATACACCTCGCCCTAAATAGAACCGACGGATAGGAGAAAAATTATTCTCGCACTCCATCTTAATTTTCCCCGAAATAATGAAATAGTCGAATTAGATGATCTTTTAATGGTGCTAATATAAACAAGTTAGAAAAGTGTACAACGTATCACAAATGGGCGCGTTTCGTGCAATGGAGTATTAGAAAGAAATTATATATCTGTACGTGAGGGAAATACCGTTTTAAAGTTCTTATATTCTTCAAAAATAATCCATTTTCTTCCTATTTAATAATATTGCATGCACGCGTAAGTAAATTAAGCGTTTGTTTGTGAGATTGTTTATGATAGCAACAATGAAGAAGTAACCATGCAAGAAATTTTTTGTTCAACTCGATTTAAGATTTTATCGTTCTATTTTATCGATAACGGCAACTCCTATTATAAAAATGTATAGGAAAGAAAATACTCTTCTTTACAAGTTCTACAACTTTTATTTGAAAAATAGTTTGATATGAGCAATACTTCACCAGATATGACGAAAATTTAATTTTTTGTCACCAATAAAGTGGTACCCCTGATTGGCGTACGTGATTCGTTTTTGCGATTTTCTTCTCATATTTGATTGAAAGTCCTTAATATCAAATTTCATTAAAATCCGTTCAGTAGAAGCCGAGAACGAAGCTCAAGCTGGAAGCGAAACGCGCCTGAAAAACACAACTTTTGAAATCGTATACGGTTCAGGTATCATGGCGTAAAAAACACTTTTTTCATCGAACGTAAAAACTTTTCGACAAAGAAAAATTAAAGACTGACGTTCGGCGAGATAAAATTCTACGATCTCTATTGAAAAATGAAAAGTAAAAGACGTCACATTTCGTGGATAAAACAAACACATGAAAAGACTGCGACTTCACACATTGCCTATAAAATGCCATATGTGAAATTGGATTATCTGTTCATTTCCTCATTTTTTGAGAGGAAGAACTTTCAATTTCGCCCACGGAAATTAGCAAACACTTAACGAATGTGGAAACACAATATCATAGAACGGTGGGCGCAGAAACATAAAAAGCAAACGAAGATATAAGTTCATAAAAACAACTAGGAAGGGCAAAAGCCTTTTGTGTTTTCCTATTTAATAAACCACACGGTTTATTTCACCGCGATCGACTCCGGACAATGTGAAACACTTCTATTTCATTTAAAATAAATAGTGAAAATTTGTAATTGTGATTTTAAATGCATAATTCTAGAATTAATCCTCTATAGATAAACCAGTAGAAAAATTAGCATCAAAAGGTGGAACAAAAATTTAAGAGTAATAGTAATGCATAAATTAAAAAGAAAATGTTATACAAACATTTCAGTGGAAAGGAAAGATATTATCTGTAAATATTTCAGCGGGAATTATTATATGTGCTAGTCATTTTGCAATCCCATAAATTTCTATTCAAATAATCGCTCAAAACAGTGTACGCCAATGAGCAAGAATAACAGCAGGAATTTTTTCGCGGATACATTTTATTAACTAAATTTTAATAGTTTTCGATATTGTACATTGATATGAATAAAGATTCCAACATCTTGAGCAACATTATCGGAAAGAAAGATACATCACGAGCAATAATGCTGCCAAGGCATAAAATTATCAATATTAATATGTTTATTAATTGTCTAAACAAGATGAGACATACTGACATCAAATCGAGATGCATAGCACTGAATATAAGAAACCTCCCCGAAGCCAAAAACGCTTACCTTTACAAAGCCCCGTACTCGCTTTTTATCAGGAAAATGTCTTTAATACTGCCGAAGACGACAAGAGGTATGGAAAGAGACGTTTGGGAGGGAGGAAAGGTTAGAGGTGCAAAACGCGAACGAGGAGAAAACAGACGGGAGATGGTAGAATGAACGATAGTGGATAGATGGATGTATTACGCTCACCCACCCACGGCGGGAGGGATTTAGGTGGGGGTGAAAAAAGGGAGTAAAGAGAGAGAGAGAGAGAAAACTACGTCGAGCTTTACGACGCAAGTTTTACTGCCATTCCATTCGACCCGACCGCAGCTACGCCAGTCCCATTTTACTTCAACCCCCTTTTTTATCTCCCTCCCCCTCTCTCTCCCTGCCGCTTCCCCTTCTATAGGGTGGACCGTGTGGGACTTAACCCCTCTCCTAACTTCCTACGCCCTTCCTTCTTAGCAACCGACCGAAACCCAACATGCGTCGAGCTGTGATGCGAATTCGGAAATTGCTCCCTATTTCGAGGTAGAGAGAGAAAGGAGGGGGCGTTACCTCTTGGAATGGAGACATTTCTGCTACAGTCTACCCTATCCCTTTCTCCTTTCCTACCTATCCAGAATGTCTTAACTCCTCTTTCCCTCTCCTTCAGAATTCTTCCTATCTCCCATGAAAAACCCAAGCCTTCTCTTATTCCTTAGAAGCCCCCCCCCCCCCCCCCCTCTCTCTCTTTTGGTTAGCGCTTCCCACCTCCACCAATCCATCCATCATATATGATGAGCGGAAGGGAAACTGAGGCGACAGAGCGAAAGGTTGGGATGTGGGCGTGAGCGGGATTGGGGTGGGGGAGGGTGTCTGGAGATAACGCCCGAGGATACGACTTCGAGAGATCGCAGAATGATCGATTTCGAGCTCCCCGCTGACAGCGAGATGTTTAAGGGGAATAAAATGGGGAATTCCGGAACGATGCAAAGCGAGAAATCGCTCGGTGTTTAATCAAGGGAAATCATTTTTCTACGGAGGCAAAAAGGAGTGTCGCCTTGAATGCTCACGGAGGAAAAGATGATTTCAAATCGCATCTTAATTGAAAAAATGCTCCGCACGTATCAATACATCAAATTCAGCTTATGACATAATAGGCAGGTATGTCATTGACGTTTTAATTTACAGAAACAGCCATACCCATATCAAAATGTAGATTGTGTTCATACTTCGGGCTATATGGACAATTCAAAATAATGCGTTGACAGGAAAAAGAGGCGAAAAAGCTTTTTAAATCACTTTCTAAAACATTTACTTGAGGCGTAATTTCCTGAATTTTTATTCTCTTAAATTTAAATCAGTAGGAATTATTCTCCTTCCAACTTTATCCATCTTAAATTCATTAATATAATAATAAAAATATAAAATAAGTGACCTCGAGGAAATGTTTAGAGTCGTTCGATTTCGTAGATGTCACAAAAACGCCATGAAAACGAATTCCATTATTGGACTGCATACCTACATATAGGAATAAAATAATTTTTTGAAATTATTTAGTATTATAAGATATTTACGAAATCAACACAAATTCATTACGTGACAATAATGGCAATGCAAATGTTTGTTGTTAATAGGTGGCGAGTTAGAAAATATGTCATGTGATAAGGAATTATCAACAGCAAACAAATTTTTAAATGGAGGAATAAAACTTAAACCTTTCAAAGTTTTTATTTAGCACAAACCTAATAATTTCCTTTTAGAATCCAAACTCCTCAATATTAAAGAACTATTAAAATACTGCCAAATCCATCATTTTTCTCTATTTAATGAATAGGAAGGTACCAACATGGACGAGAAGATGGCGTTTCATTTAACGAAGTACTTACAGATCTAAATCGCTAACTGAATATCGGAAATATATTCCTAATGAGTTAATGATTTGCCACCAAAACAAAATACGTATTTTTTAAAATATAACATGTTCTGTAGAAGATTTTGCTTAATGGTTTGCGCACAATTAAAAGCTTCGTGTTAAGTAGAACCACGCCAATAAAACTGCTGATTCGTCGAATACGTTTCACACGGTCATTCGACCGCGATGTCCGCCCCTTTTATAATTCTCCTTCACACCCCTACTACAACGTGTACGCACGTACATGTACATAAACACACTAAAATAAATACGTATATAATTTTATCTGAACTACAAAACCGTTCGACAATCATACGTGGCTGGCAAACCGCGAGACTCGAGAAAAGGAGCAGGCGTTGAAAGAAATAAAAAAAAACTTAAAGAATCCCCGCTTCAACAGAAAACCGACCCTTAACGGAACAACAACAGCGATATAACATCCTCGCCCAAAAAGAGGAGAGGAAGAAGAGGAGGCAAGAGGGAGGAGGAGAAAAAGAAGTCTGAAAAAACCCCTCTTCGCTCACCTTTCGCCATTCTTCCCCCCTGACTTCTTGGGAGACGCGCCACTTTCGTCCCGCCATCCACTTCAAACTCCCCCTTCACTCTTTCTCACATAACGTGGCATTCGCAATTCTTACCGCCCCCCTCTCCCTCCCCCGTCTCTGTTTAAACCCCTCATTTAACCCTTCGGGTTAACCTCAACCTTGAACCACGCCCACCATTCTCCAACGTCTTCAACCCTTTCTCCATCCCCCATCCCTCTCTCCTTCCTAACCCTCACGGTTGTAGAGACATCGTCATTAGTGGAGGGCGTCGAAGTGGAATGGCTGTTGAGTAGTGGAATCAGAGTGGGAGAGGAGAAAAAATGGAAGAGGTTGGATGGTGAAAGATAAAAGTAGGAAGGGGAAAGAATGTAACGATATCGAGAAGGTAAAACCGAAGGGAAGTAGATAGAGAGGATCTGAAGAAAAGAAGAAGTGGAAAGAAAAGAATGAGGGTGAGAATATCTTGAGAAAAAGTAGACGGAATCTGAAATAATTTAAAAGAATGGAAAAAAAGGCTTGGCATCAGAAATCTATAGATATCTATAAAGTGTTTGTATGTATGTACTTTATGTACGTACGTATGTATGTTTGTGTGTGTGTGTGTGTATGTATGTATGTTTTTAATAACTCAGTAACTACAGCACGTAGAAACAAGAGGAAGGTGTCATTTTAATCGGAATAAAGAGTTAAGTGGTGTAGTCAGGTTTTTATACCGATTTGATAGACCTTTATAATTTGAAAACTATTTTCTTCTTTCATTTTCTCTATTTGAATAACATAGGGAAGAGTACAACTTATTTTTCATTTGAGTTATAAAATTCCTTAGAAACACGGTACGAACTTGAGACTTAGATAACCTCACGAAACTTCGCATAGGTATATAATTTTAACCTGCGGATAATATAGGCTATATGGCGATACAAAATTTGGAGGAAGGGAGGGCTTATTTCAATAAGTATTTTCCCATAAGTTTACACGTAATATTTGATTTTTTACAGTGTAGCATTTTCTTCCTTTTAGCTTTATTTGACGGTTAAAACCGTGCACTGTCTTATTCTTGCTATGTTTACATGTTATACGATCGAAGTTTTAGATTCACTAAATTCAACGGGAACTTCTGCTGGTATAGATATATAGAACCGGAGAAAAAATCACCATTAGAAGAGAGAAAAATTCCAATAAAATTTAAGTGAAAACCACAAGTATTATGACGGTTACAAAAAAGTGGTATAAAATATAGGAAAGAGGAAGAATGAGAGAAAAACAAGGACAAAAAATAATGAGGTAGAAATGAGGAAGAAAAGAATTAGTGATCAGGTGTTTAACGATGAAATAAAGAAAGGACTGTGAAATCAGGATCTGTAAATAATATTAAATGCGAACATCGTGTAGAAAAGAATACACCGCTGGTTCATATTAGCCGGAATTTCAGGAAAAAGAAGGTAGGAAGAAGATTTTGTATGAAAGGTGCGAATGCTAAAATTAAGATTACGTGGAGAGGGAGGATAGTGGGTATGGTTCAATGTAGGAAGAAGAATTTTGGTGCGGAGTAAAGGACTACGAGCTTTGAAAGGAATTAAGGGTTTGGAAAGAGGGAAAACATTACTCAAAAGAAGACATCGGTGACATTGCAAGGGGATAGTGATTACAAGGAAGCCCTCGAGGTGATATCAACGGCGGGGAAATCATTTTTCTCGTGGTGTGAATAATTACTGGGTCACGCTTTGATCGTCGTTTGGGATTTTCGTTTATTTTTTTTTTTACGAAGCACTCGGAAATTTTTTTATCGAAAAATTCGCGATCTTCCTTTATGGGAAACATGTTCATTATAACGAAGACCGCTTGTAATGAGGAGAAAAAAGTTTGTTTATTTTCGTTTTATATCATTTTCCTTCACTCTGCCATGTTTTTAATTGTGATGGATGACTTAAGATTCGTAATTATAGATTTTACTTAAATTTAATTTACTAAACATTTAAAAACACTATTCTTTATTCCTGGATGTTAAAATATTTTGATTTGAGATTATAAAAATACGTCTCAAACAAACTTTAGATGTTAAATAACAAAAAAAAAAGAAAATCAAAATTAAAGTACGACGGGCGGTAAAATCGAACCACTATGGATACAAAACATATCCTGTAACGAAGCGATATCTTTCGTTCTGAAATCTATTAATGCCGATGGGAACTCATTCAATCAAAAGTTCTCCCTCCCGAAGATACACAATAGCAAACCTGTCTCGCTGAGCTATCGAATCTCATTACCGAAGCGAGAAAGTAGTTAGGACAGAAGTGGTAACGCTTAGAAGTTGTCTGTGATAGCTGTTTCAACGTTGTTAAGGATCTCCTTACACGCGGAAAAGTTTGAACTATCTTATTCTATTTGGCACTTGAGACAGGCTAGGCCAGAGAAGCGAGTTGGATTGAATTAAGGCTATTAAAGTACGGGACCAAGCGCAGTCCTACGCGTAAAGAGAAATTTTTAACGTCGCTTCAAAGCATAGGAGCATCTTTTCTTACCCTGTATACTTATAATTTCAAAATATCTTCAAAACGCTAGCTAATACAAATGATTAACTCATAAAACACTAACATTGCACAATAATACCTTATACGAATAGGAATTTTTAAAATTCAATTTTTACATCCTTAACCTTATGTATCCCGCACAGCACATATTTTGCCGGAGCTCATTTTTGCGCATAAAACTGATTTGAAATTGAACTGCTTCTAAACGAAAATACCATCTGTGATAATAAATCACGTCGTTACTAAATCTCCGGCTGTTTCGAATAATATTTACATACAATGACGGAAACAAAACAAGTTAATGAGATAAAATTTCCCTTCCCCTCATCGCACTTTGAGCAGCCAATGGTCATATTTTCCACGTAAAATAGAGAGCGAAACTAGTTTAGACACGAATTAATCTGACCGTAACACGCGAACCCTCGTCGATTTCTTAGACCCACAAGTTGATCTCAATGGGGCATGGCAGTTAAGGGTTCCTTCTCGACCCCGTTATAAACGCCACACTGGCCTAACACACAGGACCCGATTACACGGCGGGACGAGTGCCTTGCCTCCTTTCTAAAAGAGATTTCATCCGAGGCGCTGTGAAGAGGCGATAACATAGGGAAAGGGTAAGGGCGATGGGGACGTTACGGTGGAAACGCTGTGTAGGAGGAGGGCGAGGTAGACCTCCAGCTTTTAAGGGTAGGAGAGTAATTACGCCGCGTTCGCCCCGCTCTCACCTGTCCGCACGGTTCCGCAATTTTTTTTAATCATAAAGTATAGAGGCGTCAGAAATTAAGGGTTGAAGCGGGAAAGAGGGGTTTATTGGTGAGATGGGCTGGCGGTGTGTGGGTGGCGGGACGTCCGCGGACCCCACGCGTAATCCCCCTCAGGTGATGAGAGAGGCGCGGGAAAATCCTCGTGACAACGCCAGGTTTAAGGGGAAGAGAGAGACAGAGAGAGAGAGAGAGAGAGAGACGAAGGCCTACTCATTTGCAGCGCCGACCTGAATGTGACGGGAAAAGCGCTAACAAAAAAATTGCGTTTCCCACCGTTCCCTCTCATTCTATCAACATTTCTCCAGCGGGACAGCAATCTTTCTATCCTTTTAATCCCTCTTTTATGCGTATCCTTATCCTAGAGCTTTACTTCCTCCCCGCTACACTAATTCCGGCGTGCTCAATATGACATCAACACCGCAGGATACGTCGAAAAATTCCCGCAGGAAAAAATACACGCGGAGTTATTTTTTTCCGGAAAACAACGATAATTGGTTTTTAAATGAAAGGAAAGGTAAAGGAAAGTAAAATCGAGGAACGAAACGTGAGAACACATAGCTTCATTTCGTTCTGTTTCATTCAGGTTGCTGGAATACATTAACAAAGTCCATTTATCATTAAAACACGCGCAAGAAGCGCATTAATATTAAAATATACAAACAACTCCGCAAGAGAGAAATGGAAATAATATAAGGAAGTATGAATCACTTTTACAAATATAGAACCGCAATTCAGCGGCGGGGAGGACAATTTTCAGAAAACAATTCAGTATTAAAAATTCTACTGAGCAAAATCTTAGAAAATACATTTTTAAGATATTCACGCTGAATAATCAAAGGAACTTTTGCAATAACTACAGAATGAGGAGCTTTTATGGCGAAGCGAGCATTGTTAGCCGGAAATTTTCAAATGAAAAGAATTGGGTCACTGTGGTGTGCACGAAACGAGAATTCCGTTTCGAAATTAACACAATGAATTCCTCCTTCTATTACATACAAATATAACATCTCAAATATTAGAACACTGAAATGGTAGGAATATATTTAGAAACTTATAGCACATACAAATCTCACGTCATCTTGTATTTAATATTCTCGTATATACACACACGCACGCACGCGCGCGCGCACACACACACATATATATAAATCATATAATTTATTTAAATAATTTAATGAAACTAAAACAGCTGAAATTGATTCTAACCTATAAAGAGAAGAGATATCGAAAGATAAAGCAGTTTATGCAAGCATGTAATGTTTTATTTTGTAGGGAACAGAAAACATACCAGCGATAAGCGAAAATCATTTATAACTAATGAGATTGGAAAACGGCACATAATCTTATCTCCTTTTAGGACAAACACACGCTGGATTAAACTCTAATAGCGATTTAATTCGCGAATAAATCATTTGAAATAGTTTACCATTACCGTAATATCAGATTACATTAAAAATAATTATAAAATAAAATAATAACAGTAAATATAAAATGCGTAATATTGAAAAATAAAAGATAGATTAATGCATGCTTTATTATAGCAACTTAAATATACATAGAACAACAAGGCACGTTTAAATATATAAATCATGAAGGGAAGCAGGCGAGCCTTGAGCAATCACCCAAGAATTCTCTTTCTTTGAAGACAAATCTACTACGAAATATCCACTACAATCCTCCCGCATTTTCCCATTCTCTTTATTCTAGAAAAAAGACCAATAGACGTCGTTCCTCCCTCATTCTTACCCATTTCTTCACCAGAATACGACTGTAACTTCCAAAAACTCCCGACTGTAACGCCTACTGCTTTTCCTCAGATTCTCGCATTCCTCCCTCGACGCCTCTTCTCCTTCCCACCCCTCCTTCTCTCCCTCCCCCTCACCACACCCCTCCCTTCCAATCCGAGACTATAATCCTCCAACCTCGTATCGGAAGACCACGCAATCACCGGGAACAATTTACTCCGCCCTGTATCACCAACATCCACAACCAACTCCTCGTGTCAGAGGCGGATGATGACTAGTGGGAGTATGGCAGCGAGATAGATAGGGAGAGATGGATGGAGGGGGGGGGGGAGAGGAAAGGAGGGGGGAGATAGAAAATCCCATCCGTTGTCATGGCCTCAGAGGAATAGCTGGGGATAGACTCCGATTCCTTCCGATAAGAAATAGTGCGGGGTTGGGTTGCAGGGGATGAAAGGGGGAGGATAAACTCTTGGGAATTAGTGACAGGCATAACTGTCTCCTCGGGGACGCCGTTGCGAGGGTGATAATGGGGAAGCTGTAATCACGGGAGTGAAAGAAACTTGGATGAGGATCTCGAGCAGGAATCATTCTTTCATTATACCTGTAACAGTACAATGCTCGAGAACGAACTTTAGAGAGAGAGAGAAAGAGCGACGATGAAAAATAATGGTAGAAGGAGATGGAAAGGAAAGTATACATGATGAAGGAGAGAGAGAGGAGGGGATTTCTGTGGAAAAATAAAGAAGAAAAAGTTGGTGTCCTTTCAGAAAGAGGGCAACAATGAAGCTTAAGTTTTCCTGAGATGCATCAACCGCGGTGGAATCTGGAGATGACATTACGCGTCATTTTTGTGAAGAATTAATTCATCTTCGGTTTTTAAGAAATAAAAAATTCCTCGCTAAATATTTTCTCAAGGGAACGTTTTATTTCCTTCATTAAGTTACAGACAGAGGAAGTAAATTAATTCTACGCAGAACAAAGACGATTCCATCGCGTTAATGAATGTTTGAAACTGTTTCACAGGTTCTAAGAGTAAATTTAATCTTCTCAGGAATTAAGATTACATTGTTTTAACTACACAAAATACATTTTAAAGCGAGTAAAAAAGTAAAGACTCAAAAAATAAAAGGAGATCGTTAAACCCACCGAGGTATGTCTTAATTTATTAATGAACAAGTGGCTGAGAGAAACACGACGCAAAATCTACAACGTAATACGTATTATACTTCATCCAAATAGAAACTGAAAAGCATTTTTCACGTAAATCTTGCAACGGAGCTGACATGTTTAAAATTTTAAAAACTATATTCATTCGTTCCAAAGAAGACATCCCAAGAACTTACCAAGAGGACAAAGTACCTCCTACCTACACCAAGTCATACGAAATGGCACAAATACAACCCGTTCCAATCTCTTTTAGCGAAGAAATTTAACAAGATGTCATTCGCGGGCGAACAAGAGCTACGAAAAAACCCGAGCTGGCGTTTTCGTTACGGACGCATTTCCTCGCAGCTCGCACGTTCGATAAGGGAGGCGAAAACAGAAGAACATCGAGGAGACCCGATTTCCAACAGGCGCCGTTAGGCGGCGTATCGCCTCCCGCAGGATGCCAAGGGTCCCACGCTAAAACCGAGTCCCTCATTGTCTACCGAAAACTCATTGAAATTCCCTCCATTCCACTTCCCTTCCTTAAATAGCGCACCCTTTATCCCTTCATACTCCCTTTACTTTTCCCTATCACCACAGAAGGGGTAAATTCAAAGGAAGGATTTTTACTAGTATCGCTGCGAAGGGAAACTGCCAAACCGTAGTATCTTGAAGGACGCTCCAATTTCGTCACACCCTCAAATACACGCACTGCAAATAACACCTTTCGCCTCTTCAAAAACCAACCTCCTTTTCAATTCATTCCTACGTATCTCCGCCCCTTTTCCCTCCCACGACATTCCTCTCCGAACCTACCTACCTCCTCCTTTTACTCCGCGCCTTCTATTCCTTACTGTTCATAGCGCGAGGAGAATACTCGTTCACAAAACTGACAGACGAGGCGAGGTAAACCCCGTGGCTTAGGAATATAGGGGACACCCACAGCGATATTGTTTTCTGCGAAAGTTTGAGGGTATGGAAGATAAAGCGGCTATAAGAGGAAATAGAGGGAGTCCGAGAGTAAAGAGGGGTGAGAGGGATGAAGACCTGAAGAGGAAACACGGTGCGCAGTTTCAAGATACATAAAGAGTCGCAATACCTCACAACCCATTGTTCAGCCTCTGTGGGATTCCCTGTCTTAATGTCTCGGACGTAATACAATAGATAACGATATTTATACAGCTTCCATTACATTATCCTTAGGATTGAGCTTCGTCTTCCCCGATTAAATGGGAGCACGCTCTTGATAAGTTTGATGAAAACATTTCCTACGATAATCAACTTGAGGTCTCTCTGAAAATGATTTCTTTATCATAAGCTCATATGCGAGGTTGAGGGCGAATTACATTAAAAACTCGTCGAGGAAAAGGACGCTCTAAGTCGGAGAGTAATACGCAAACTTAACATTGGGAATCATTACAGTAAATTAAAATTTTAGTATGTAATAAGTATTTAATGTAAATAAAACCTCTAATCGAACAATGGAATTTACATGCTAGATGATAATTTCACTTAATTACATAACTAACCGTATCAGCCCTTTCGCATAAATATTTTAGCGTTAATTCGCGCGCAAATACAATTATGTTGCTTCAGTGTTTTTAACTTTTTAATTACGTGTTTAATTAACTGAAAAAAAAATCTATTACAAAATCGCTTTATTAAAACGTGACTTCACGAGTAAAAAATAAGCACACGCTTTTTAATTAAAAATTTTCCCGATACCGAAAGTAAGCACCGTTGGGAGAAATCTTATTTTATTTTCCTCACTTGGTTATGATCTCAAAAAAAATTAATTTAATCAGTATCGCCACTTGCGAATGATTAAACGTCTACCATTTAACCCTCCTCCGTGAACCATCACTTCAATCCAGGTAGCATCCTTTCGCTTTAATCCATAACCCACCCAACCTGCGCCGTATTAACAAGCAGAAAATAGGGTGGGACTTCCGTTCATCTTGAAACAACCTCACCATCCTCAATTAAGACTTCACTCCATCCTCAAATCACTCTCGAGCGTCCCTCCTAAAACTCTCCAACCTCTCTCCCTCCTTCAATACGTCTCTCTCCTCCAAAAATCTTCCCTTCCGCTCTCTATCGCTCTCGATTTCTCTCTCTCTCTCCCCCAAAATTATCCAATTTCTTTCCTTTCCTCCAAATCTTACCACCTCTTTCTCTTTCTCATTGCCTCTCACTCTCTCTCTCTCTCCACTCACTATTTTCACCTCCAAGGCTGGCATTTAACTCTATTTTAATGAAGGTAGAATCCGAATCATGAAAAATATTTTCTTCGTGTTCCTTCAGAATAAACTTTAAAAATCCCAAACTCAAAATTTTCCTAAGCTAATGTCCCTAACTAATAATTTAAGGGAAAGAATATAAAACAAATATTCGGGTCTTAATATTCTTATACGCGATTCTTCTCCGCTAAGATACGCAAGCACAAGAAACGTCTGACGTTTTTATCTAAGACCTACGTGTTTTATTTAAATTAAAAATTCGAGTCTATAATATATACAGACGTGACGTTGTAGGATAATCTCAAGAAAATAATCTCATGATATTGGGAATAACAATGCTTAATTAGAGTGAAACAATTCATCACCGAAGAAAAACTTTTTTGGTTTATTAAATTCAATTTTTATTTTAAAACCGCCTGCATTGGATTTTTTTGTCTTTAATTTTCACACAAAAGGTAAAGTCTTAATTAAGATTTCAATTTTATTAGCTTGAGGGTATAAGATTGATTGCAAGAGTTGATGTAAAGCATGTAGTTATACCTTGGGGAATCGAACGTGAGTTTTCCGTTTGCCGGACTGATAATCTACCGCTTAAATATCGAGGCAGAGCTGGAAATTCTATTAACATCATGACAATTTATAAAATCGATTGAATGACATTGTTCAATATGCAATTGTTCCATTTAGGACAAATCTTACCTCATGCCAGTGGTTCCCTAACTTGAGTTCGCGAAAGGTTTTCAAAGGGTCAACAAAGATGGAATGTTTCTGTTTAATTTTTGAAATTTTGTGTGACTCTTTCTTAGAAAACAGAATTGCCAAGATCATATATCCCTTAGCGTAAATTACTGCAACTGAAAAATTTGCAAGAAAACAGCAAAGTCGGAAGTTTTGTGAACAGCTTTTAATGGATAACAATCAAATTTCACAGTTATCATTTAAATAAATTTTCCCACCGTATTAATCGGGTGTATTTAGAGCAAGATATCAAGAAATAAAAACGGAAATAACTGTCTAACACACAGCCACGTCTATTTCGTTAAGGCTTATAATGAAACTTGCATTTCTATTAATTATCACAATTATTATTATTTATTCGTTTAACTCTCGGGAGAAATATTTATATTAATAATTAATTAATAATATTTATATTATTCTCATATGTCTATAAACTTCACCAGAAATATTGTATTTCCCAAAAAGGAATGGATTTTTTTAAATATAACAGTATTCATTGACAAGACCTGATAAGCTTTGGAACTTTCCCAACACGTAAAGCAACATTTCACTAGAAAGGGCATATTATTCGAAGAATTTAAAACGCATAACGTTGGAACCATTCCTTTACATTATTCAATGAAACCTATTTATTGATCATATTCGAAAATTATTTATCGTATCAATGAAAGGCGTATTTCCGGCATACACTACAATTCAGAGTTCGACATAAAACAGAATAATTTATTTTTAAAATATCCATCAAAAAATCGCGAAAAAGTAAAATAAATGGCTTCTACAGGTAGAAGGGAAAAGTAAAATTGAGCCATATATAACGTTTCACGAAAACTTCGTTATAGCAGGAGAACTAAGCTAAGAATGATAAATCGACTTTTCCGTAGGAAGGCTGCGGGAATAGCTTCCGATGTTTGGACAATTTTTGCAAAAAGGATACAATTGTCTTCGCAGCGGAGAGGATTGCATTAAATCCACTGTTCCACAACAAGCTCTGAAATATGCAATCTCTGAATAGCAAAATATGGACACCATGGAAACGACATAATTCCATCCTCTTAACACGTCAGCACAGCGGCCAGGAAATTCAAAAAATGAACTAGTTTTTTATACTCGTTTCATAGATCTCCCAAGCGTGATTTATGCTTTAAACGAGTACGCGCGTAGTTTTTCGCCGTCAAAGTGAATTGCGTGCTTATTCAAAACCTCACTCGCATATTCGTGCAAGAGGCATAAGCAAAAGGTGGGAAAGGCATTCGCATAACACGTAAGCGTGAATTTTTATAATGAGCGCAGGCGTGACTTATCACGAGTGATACGGATAGGATTCGATGCGGAGGTAATAGTATGTGGGCAAAGCTACGTCGGCGGACAATATTGAAATTTTCCCTATAAAGCCTAGGTAGAACTTATCCTCAATGACTTAATGCCAACCTGCTACAATTTACTGCTTAAATACCAATGAAACTGAAATTAAAGTTTTTCTGCGCTGAAGCCTGTCCGTTTACTATTTTTCAAAGACAGCAGGGATATTTAAACATACTGTATATCGCTCTTATCAAGATGTGATACAAACTTCTGACATTTGACCGACACGAGTACGACCATATTATTGACTTTTTCATTTCAAGACTTTAGAATCGCGATTTTATATATATATATATATATAAATTAGATGAATACCAATCATTCACAATAGTTTTAATAAAGGCAAAATTAATACAAGGAACAGGTGGGAAGCGACGTCAACATTCAATCTTCTAAAGAATCGATGGCAATATTCATATGGGATACGCTCAGCACATTTATATATTTCCAAAGAAGAATTTAATTTAGAGCCTTACAAACTCTCAAGAAATACCAAAAAATGTTAAAGCCGAAAGTATTTCATTAACCTCCGCCTATACTACATAAAACAAGAATTCAATGCCTCCTTATAAAGAGCGTATTTTTAATAAACCTTTCCTCGAGCAAGAGGAATAGTTTTTATCCAACAAGTCGTTGAAATCGCAACAATAATTACTTTCTCCACAAGAAAGAAAAAATAAAACACACTCGAACGTTCCCATAGCAACCTTTTTATTAGCAATACCGTTCAACGTATAAAAAATATCTCCATCCTTATTTACCCAGATTTTCTCTAATTTTTCACTCCCCTTTATCAGTTTATATTTTCTCATGTGCTGGACCAGCAAGACGCGATGCTAACAGCAGAACTCAGCTTCCAAAACCGACTCCTTTAAACAAGTTTCCATTACTTTATCATTGTTTCTCCTCTTATTCCACCGAGCATTCCCTATTTCCGCCCCCTTCTCTCTCTTTCACCGTCTCCCAACCTATTCCTCCACCCATTTCCGACGTACAATTTTAGAATACCTTAAGTCTCGAGGGGATTTCCTACTCCGTTTTCCTTAATTGCAAAAGAAACGAGTTCCTCTTCTGTTTACTCAAAAAAACCACACCTTTTTACCTCTCCTCCTATCTCTAGAGAGAAAGAGAGACCGAAAACGCCGTCTCCATTGTCTAGCGCCAACGAGGATACCCGCGCATTTCTTTTCCTCTTTTCCTTAAAGAGAAAAAGCAGAAGAGAAAACGTAAGAGACTTGTGTGCGTTCGCACGAGCGCGCATGCGCCGTAGCGGGAAATAGATGGGTGAGAGGAAAACGACTATGTGGAAGAGTAGCCAAACAGAAGGAATGAGACGCTCCATTTTGACGAAACAATTGTAGGATTTTATGAGATGGTGACTTAATCAGATGGGGTGAGTCGAGTATATGACGTGAAAATATCGAGCAAAGAGCATTTCCATGCTTTTTTTCCACTAATCCGGGCTCGAGTTTCTTTGACTTGCTCTCGTTTGCGTGTAAGTTTGGAGTGCAGATGCATACACGTATGTATTTATATAATATGTAAGGGACGCTTCCACTATAGATGTCATACGCCAGGAGGTTTCACCTTTATGAGAATTATCAATACGTTTTATAAGGACCGGCAAATCTCTGAATTAATAAAACCTTCAGCGTCTTCTAGCGCCGATTCTAAAATCTGAATTACATTATAATACAAAACTACTCTAAAAGCTTTCCTTTGATGCACCTAAACTCGATTCAAAGGAAAATAAGTGCAAATTTATTCAATATTAGCTAAACACAGAGCCGGGGCCAAGGCTAGGCGAGGGAGGCACTCTCCTAGGGCGCAGTACATTCAGTGGCGCTACCAAGGGCCAATTAAACTTTTAAGTGTATTAAGTTTTATATTATAAAAGATATTTCACATATGTAATTTTACCTGAAATTGTAAATAAACCAGTTTTGGGGGATAAAATAAATAAAATAAATAAAATAAATTAAATAAATAAAATAAAATAAACTGTATACTTTCATTACGAGTTGAACGTAATTTTCAAACCTTGTCTAGGGCGAAAAAATGTTTTGCCCGTACTATGGTTGCATATATTTGTTTTATAAACTAGTAAACATTTCCCCTGGATTTCACTTCAATTGTACTTCTTTGTTTACATGTCGAAATATTGACAAAAATAAAAATGTTTTAATAACGCGAAAGGGAAATATATTTATCAAAGTGATAAATGCTGCCAAAAAATTTTAAAATGAGGATCTTGTGTTATGAAACAGATATAAACCTACCATAAAATAGTCAACTATAAATTACTTTTATAAAAAAGCGAAAGCAACAAGTTCAACAAATAGTTACTCTTGTTTAAGAAAATTAATGAAATGTTAGTCGAAAAAAATACCGTGTCTTTCATCCATTTGGCTATTTAAAGAGAGTTACCTTGTTAATGAATACCCCAAAGGGTGTTATGTCCTGCGAGTTACTCGCACACATCTGGGTCAGAGCATAAATCTAGAGCTGTGCATCCATGACGACACAACTTTACGAAGGAAAGCTCGGAGGGCACGCGGGGTGTCTAAGGGGACGGTGGCGGGGGAGGGGGGGAGAGGGGGGGGGGAGGTAGGGAGGATTGCCGGCGAGTTGTGACGTGACAATATGAGATACGGGAGGGCGGCCTTTTCCAAAGGTTACAAGCGGCGGGCGGCGGCGGCTAGCGAGGCACAGTCGCCTCCTGGTGGCCTCCTGCGACACTAAATTTCACATCACGCTGGGAAAAAAAACTTCTGCGGGGCGGGAAGGGATATGAAGAAGGAGTCTCCAGTTCGCATTCCGAGCTTTGTTTGTGACCGAAACATCTCTCCGACTCAACGATGAAGTATCCAGAACGGAAGAGACTATCATTTACGCGGGTAATAGATGTGTATCGCTTACAATTGCGGGGCACAATGCTACCGGAAACATTCCATCTCCACCGTTCCTACGTTTGGGTCGCTTCCATAAATGTTTTCAAAACAAAAACTACAAATAAGCCCCTGTCGTGTTGCGATTCGCGCGTCTTCCTCGAATAGAGGACAGACGCGGAGGAGATTTTGGGAGAGCTTATGACGACACGTCGAAAAGAGTATTCATTTTGGGAAAAGACAAATATGTACTATGATAGGCAAAAGGAGAATGCGGAAAGAAAAGATTGACTGTTCACCTCGGAATCATTGCAGTATACACCACTGCTAAGATGACTTTTCCGATTAATACAGCTATATGGCATAAAATTCCGTTAAAAGAAGTTTGAGATAATAAATTTAGGTATTACTAGGAGGCAAGGGGTGTATGTTTGGTTTTTAATAACAAATTAATTAAATTAGTTGAATAACTCGATAAAAAATAAATTAGAGGGCTGAAATTTCCGGAGATTAAAAATGGCCGAGTTATAGAGCGTTAAAGAAATAGGATTTTAGTAATATAGATAAAAAATATAAATAACATGAATACTGCGTTCGATTTATTTGTATTAAATTCTTATCTTCTGTCATTTCCAGAAAGTGTTAATCTTATTTTCGATCTTTAAGCTTTTATTTAAGTGCATATGCACGGAAATTACCGAGGACAACAATACCCGTAACTCTTCTTATTGAAATGTTAAAAAATTTACCAACACTCGAGTATAAATTCAAAATATGAACGAATTCGAATGAGATTGAGTATTCGACGGTAAGGATAAGAATCCTCATTCATTTTGGCGTGATTTAGCGCAAATTTCGTGTCGATAATTTAAGATATTTTAAAGAGTAAAAGAATGAAAGCCTTCAAACCAAAAAGGTGATTTTTACGTGTTATCTTACGGGTAACGACATTCATTCTCTGGAGTCGAACCTGTGACCTTTTTCGAATTTTTTTAGTCATAAAGTAGAGATTCATCAACACTGAAATCCTGAGAAATTTCGGGCTTCTAAGTTTATTTCTAATCGAGTTATTCACAAAATTATAGCGTTACGCATCATGATGACCATTACGATTTCATGATATAGAGAGATTTAGATTATAATCCTTAATATTACACATCTATAACACAAAATCTTGTTTTTCTAAAACAATTCGAGTTTGTCCCATTTTAGGGATACGATATTGTAGTTAGCTAAATCAGCCATAAAAAGGCGCTTTCGGCTATTAATCAGCCGTTTTATGGGGAGATTAACTGATAATATTCTCTAAAATAGTAAAATTGTTTTTTCCCCGACTTTTTCATGGCTATTGGAAATAACAAATTGTTAATATGAATTCGAAACTTCCAGAGACCCAGCTGAAAAAGAACACCGACTTCTGCGACAACCATCGACATTATAATCTTAATAGACATTTGTCTTTTTGTAAAATTTCACAAACCAACTCAAAAGATCAACGCAAGAAACAATTTTATAAATTATTGAAAATAATAAAACACCTTGGAAAGTTTTAGATTTTACTCAGAAAATGTGAAAGACTGATCATTCCAGTTTATTAGTTTCGCGATGAATCACTGGGTCGAGATCTACACTTTGATACTGATACTAGTGCCGCGTTAAACAACTGAAATCGCAAATTCATTTATTAAAGTGTTTTCTATTGTAATCCAACAAAATTTTAAAGATAAAAGAGCGCAAACAAATACTTCTAAGAAAAATACAAAATGTAATGGCCGACAAAAGATGAATCGCAACATAAGTAATTAAGAGCTAGCTAACGCTATATCCGAGACAAGTGCGGCTTTGGCAAAACGTATGAATATTACTAATCTCTCAACTGGGCGGGCAGTTAGGAACAATAACACAGTCGAAAGAAATGAAAAAGTGCAATTAAAACAACAGACACTAGAGTTCGTTCAGTCGAAATGTAAACAATTCCAGAAAGGAAACATAACTACAATTTTTTAATTCCGAAGCATTTGCAAAAAAATTCCGACAAAACCGCGCACTTAAACAAACGCCCCGACCTACTTCCGGCGGCGTATTTTCAAGCATAAACCTCTCACAAGAATGCGATAATTAAGATTCAACCGTCGGGCCGCAAGTTCTCCCCACAAGGCACGTTTAGACCCAAACAACGCCCATCCCCACACACACACACTTACACGGCCCCAAATTAACGATCTTTGGCGTTAATCACCATATCGCGGTTTTCCTCGGGTACGGGACCATGGTCTGTGTTCGGTATTAGGTCATCGATGAACGTGTATCCTCCTACGTCTGAGGCTCTGCCGCGGTGTTGGTCCGTAAGGATATCTAACGCCGAACCGCCATTGTCGGCCCATACGGTGGGCGACGGAACCACAAGTGGAGGCGGTCCGTCGTCCTATTCGCCTCCCATCATCCTTGAACGCCGACCTCGTTATAGACATCAGATTGCCTCAAAACTCTACCGCCCTTACGCCATGGGGTTATATCTCATGAAAGGAGACTTACCAAATACCACTGCTCCTTGTAGAGAGGGTCCGGAAAGAGGGTGTTCTGCCCTAGGCCGCGGTAGTGAGGCTGGTGGTGAACCTGAGGAGGTCCGAACAAGGATGAGGGATACTCGGAGAAAGATGGAAAGGAGGCGGAGGAGGTGAAGTCACGCTTTTTGCGCCTCTTCTCGTGTTGCTGCTGCACCCAATGGACCTGCGGAAATGTAAGAAAAAAGTGTGAAATTAGAGCATACTGGAGAGAAAGCCATGTAAAGTTGTTTTAATCGTAAAAAGGAGTAAAAACCTCTACTAAGCTGTTAACGGCTCGGAACTGTCTTTTATAGGGGCGATCGCAAAGAGAAGTTTCACTCAACTAACATGCCCAATAAAAGGATATGGCGATATAAAATAACTTGATAAATATAATCTACTTACTTATCCTTCAACCGTGAAGTTTCTAATTATATGATACGTCGTTATAATAAGCAGATTTTCTTGATAACATTTACACACTAAAATTAACCAAATTCCGATCAAAATCTTCCGACGTTGAACCATCATTGATTGCCTGAAAGAAATAATGAAAACTTGTATTTCTGGTTGATGACTTACTGAATCAAATTCTTATCGCAAATAACGACGGTTTTGTTGCATAATATTTTGTTATAGTTATTAAGCCCTATAAAGATAAAGCGTCGTTGCAAACGTAGGTACATTGTTAAAAAAATCGTGTCAAAGTAGTACAAACATCAAAGTGTTAATTATGTGAAGATATTCTTCTTCTGTAATTTGAATGATAGAAAAATTCTTCTTGTAGTTTTATAAGATGCTGACATTTACGTCATGAGAGAAGTTGTTAATTTTCCATTAAAATATGTCCTTATATGCGGAATATTAAGATAAAAAGAAAATAAAAATTCAACCAAATAAAATTAACATTCTCCTATACAGTATTCAAAAGTATAAAATTTAAGTGAATATCGTTTTAGGTAAAGCAAGAAACACTGAACACGGTATATTTTAAAACAAAGGATTATAAACTTGGAAATTTTTATCCAATTATAGGACTTCCACATTCATGAAATACCTCTTACTTCTGTGCGAAAATACGAGTAGTTTTCAGACTAGTAAATGGAATGGCTCTGCTACTGCACTCGGAAGCATTGTAACGGTGTCTGGGAATAGAAGTAAAGATGCTTTTACACAGATCCTGCGAAATAGGATTTCAAATTCAGGCCGAGATTTCTCAACTCCTATAAAGATAACGTGAACTCATTATCATATAATATGAAATCGAGAACAAATATTTAGTTTTATTGTTAGCCAAAATAATGAGTTCAGTAGCAACTGCAGTTCTTTTCATTAAAAAAAAAATTTATCAAAATGACTAGTCCATGAAATGTTACTAAAATTTTAATTCTGTAGATTGTACGTGATATTTCTTTGTGTTAAACATGTCGCTAGTTCTTTTTGCAAAAACAATAATAATATTTTAAATAACTTCCCAGATTGCGTTTCAGCAGCCATCGATTGAGATATACCTTTAAATATGTACCTCCGATTATGATAATAAGTCAAATAAAAAATTAAATGTGATAAAATAATACGGAATATTTTAAGTATTAAAATTTTAAAATATTCGATTTTTTAAAATAAAAATATCCAATCGGAAAATGTAATCGTAAGTTGTGTAAATTGATGAAGTTACTTCTTTAACATCTATTTGCCTCTGAAATTTTCCAAGAAAAATTACTACACATTAATCCACAATGATCTCATTGCATTTACTACCCTAATATATAAACCCCAATTTATGCAATTATCGAGGAAAATAAATCCAATATTGCATTATACTAACTATGAAGCACTTTATACAGCAATGGCTGATAAGAGTGCATTGAAACATCCTCCAGATGACTATTGTATGAAAAATCTTTAATGATTAGATATTTGTATAAGTAGGTAACGGAGAATATAAAGACTTAAAATATAAAATAGATCAAGTCTTTTTTGTGGAAAAACCAAAAAATTAAACTTCTTCCTATGCTGAACGTAAATCAGATTGGTTTAAGACCATCCATTTCTTCTGCTTATATTTATGACTAGTTAAATTGTCTTGACTTAGAGTAGGAGGAAGGAACCCCATGTAAATGAATAGAAATAAAATATGAGTGCTAAAAGCCTGTAGAAAAATTGATTTCTTTTGAGAATAAAAAAAAATGCTTCGTTAAGGATAAGAGTACATCAACTGCTAAAAATCGTTCAATAAAAAAAAACTATAAAAGGAAATCGGAAATGAAAATAATGGGGGCAAGGAGACTGCGACGTCAATCAAAGGCCGAAATTAAATGGAAATGAACAAACAGGAATCGAGGAGCGGACGCAGAAAATAATACAAAACAATAATATGATAAAGGTCACAGGAAATGGGTGCGGAAAGGATACAAACAGAAATTGAGATATTTTTATTAAAAATTGATTGGAAAATATATTTGCTCTCCATTTGCATTTTTCCATTTGCGTCAGATTTGTCGTATAGCTGTCATGGTTGATGGTAATGAGACGAGATTGCCACGACGACAAGATAATTATGTCTATGTACATGTAATATGGCACTGATAAATTATCAAAAAGAAAGTTAAGGGCGAAATTATCCATCCAATTGAAATGATCATGGTATTAGCGTAGGAAATAAATTATAACTATAAGTTATAAACATGCATTCATAATTTCATAAAATAAAGAATATTAAATTAAGATTTAACTATCAAGTATTTTTATTATAATATACATCAAAGCCTATTTGTGAATGTGTGCGTGTATGTACACACACACACACACGAGGGATGGTCGAAAACTAAGAGAAATGGATTTTTATCACCAGATCTGGTTTGTTGCAATTCGTAACATGAGAAAACCTGTCTCATATAGTATCAGTTCCGTAGGCGTATAACAAATTCTTTTCAATTTTACTACGAAACTCACCGAGTGAAGAAGTTTATAAGAAGAGAACTACGATATGTTACAAGGTTTTCTGTGCGTTTAGATAAAACAACTACAAAAACGTTTTAAATACTGAAGATTGCATTAACATGAATTGTTTGTCAAACGTCATTAAACATTTTCTAAAATATCTGAAACAATCGACAAAAAACCCCGACGCATTTGGCCGTCTATATAACTACACTATCTGAATGAAAAGTCACTCAAATCGATGAATTTATATAAAATAACCGTCGTATATGTTACGCTATTCTGAGCATATTGCGGAGTGGTCTATGGTAAAATCCATGATGCTTTTGGGTTTAGGAATATGACAGAAAATGAAAGCCGAAAATTGAGAACGTGAGCAAAAAACTATATCGAGCAGCATTTTGCATGAATTCTCTTGCTACATTATACCTTGAGCTATATTGATTGCGGTGTCATTTATATATTGCTTAAACTGTTTCAAATATCTTTATCGCCAAGCACGATGCAAATTTTACCTAAGTAGGAGTTCCTTAGGTGTGTGTGTATCATCAACATAGGTAGTCTGTCCGCAGAAAGGTCCGTGATTATTCATGGTTAAACTTGGTTCTCCATATACTCCTATTTTACGTAGTCTTCTTCATGTCTTGATAGCTCTCTTTCCCTTTCAAGTCTTCTGTCAGCTGAAACCTTTTCCTATCTCTTTCTCTTTTACCATCCAGTTTTACTTCTAGCAGAAGAATGGTGACAGACACCTGAAACCTTTTCCTACCTCTTTCTCTTTTACCATCTAGTTTTCTTTCTAACACTTCTTTCTCTTCTCAGGTAATGTCCAATCCGAACTGGATTTTCGTCTTTTTGATAGTCTGTATAATCGTTCGCTTCCCTCCAATTCTTCGTAGTACTTCCTCGTTTTTCACCCTATCTGTCCATTTCATCTTCGGTATTCTTCTCCATGTTCACATTTCGAAGTTTTAAAAGTATATAATATCATTTTTCCTTAGCGTCCATGTTTCTGCCCCATATATAGCTATACTCCATACATAGCATTTTATCAACTTATTACGCAAATCCTCCTTTATATATACCGTTAGTAGGAGTTTCTTTCTTCTGAAAGCGACTTTTGCTTTCGTTATTCTAGTACTGTTTTCATCGGTACATTTTCCTTCTGTCGTTATAATTCTTCCAATGTGTGAAACTTGTTCTAATGGCTTTTCTCCAATTATATGTTCAAATTTTCTTCTTATTTACTTAATATTTGCATGACCTTAGATTTTTCTGTATTTATTTCAATACCGTATTTTCTACCTTATATCACTAGTCTATTTATTATTTTCTGGAGTTGCTTTTCCTTTCTTGCTATATACAGTAGAACCTCATAAAACCGGCAAACTCGGGACCTATCATTTGCCGGGCTTTTGAAAATTTATAAACTATCCTTATGTAATGTACATTTTTGGTAACTGATTATATAATTCAAATGATGAATGAGAATTAAAAGGGAACCCATTACCAATAAAGACTATTGCTTAGACATGCACTAAAACGAGAAATTATAAAAGAACCATTAAAAAGTAAATAACGAACGTTAAATGAAGCGTATATCTAATACGCATTTACAAAATTATTTTCATGTCACATTATTCTGAGAATATTTTTTAAACAGATCAGGCAAACTAGCTTGCTTCATGAATTTTGATTTTTTCTTCATAATTTTATCTTGTATTCGATACAAATACGTAATCTCTTGAAAATCAATACAAGAGCGTTGTTCTAAAACATATATTGTATCTGTAACCAACTGTATAGAGCGATCTATCGAAGGTTTGTCCTTAACTATCTCTTGATCATCCTCACTTTCATTTTCTTCATCTTTTTCATGCTCAGGTTTCAAAACCATACCCACTATTTCGACTATTTTATATCAGTTAGTTGAAGTACGACAGGCGCATCAATGTCGATATCAACCCAGTTTTCGATGTCATCTTCTACCACTCATTTTGCCATTGTGAAAAATTTTCGCTTGCTGAATCAGCATTAGGCCTGAAATAGGTACACCTTCACTTCTTCGCTTACGAAATCAATCAAACAATACCTTAGCAACAATATTTACCCGGGGCGTGTAGTGTTTTACGGCTACACATAGCTTTAGGTGTATCACTCTCTGCATAATATTTCAATATTTCCGTTTTTTTTTCTTCTTTATGTCATACAAAGTGGAACTACCAATGCCATATCCTTCGCAAAGCCTCTTCACTGAAGTACCCTTTTCAAGTTTTCATAGTAATTCCACTTTTTTTTTCAATCGTGAGATTTTTCTGTTTACGTTTCGTAACCACTAATGGGTTGTACTCTTTTTCTGAAGTAATGTCAAAATAAAATTTAACAAAAGTACTAATGCATTAATGAAAAACAATTGCTATTGCAACGAATCTAAACATGTGGTTCTAATGAGATAAACGAAACAATGAAAATAGATAAGCGTATATCATTTTAAATAAAAAGGGTATTATGATTTTTTACATATAACTTTCAAAAAAGTTCCGAGTTTTGGAGAATTCCGGGTTTTTTAATGCCGGGTTTATGAGGTCCTACTGTATAATGAATAGGTTCGGTAACAGACAACAGCCGTCTTACTCCTCTACCGATATGTACTCCGCTGGTGTCCGCATTCTCCAACCTAACATTTACAACTTGATTCAAGTATAGATTCCTGATCAGTCTCCTGTCTTTCCAGTCCACACCTATATCCTTTAATATTCTCATCAGCAGCACCCAATTTATTCTATCAAAGGCCTCCTGCCAGTCGACGAAACATACGCAGCAATCTCGGATGTACTCTATTACCCTTTCTGATATGATTTAAGAGTAAAAGAATGAAAGGCTTAAAACCAAAAAGGTAATTTTGTGTTATCTTATGGGAAACAACATTCATCCTCTGGAGTCGAACCCGTGACCTTATCCGAAATTTTTTAGTCATAACGTTAAGATTTATCAAAACGGAAATCCTGAGAAATTTCAGGCTTCTAAGTTTATTTCTAATCGAGTTATTCACAAAATTAGGGCGTTACGCGTCATGATGACCATTATGATTTTATTATATACATACATACATACATATATATATATATATATATATATATATATATATATATATACACTATTCTGTTTTCCCCCAGAAATATAACGTCAGATGTACAAAAAATGTTCTCCTAAACAAAGAAACCTACAATATGCTCATAAATGGATACCACAAAACGCCCTCGATTTATGTCACCCAACTTGCAAAAGCATGCCCTTGACACATATACCGTAAAACGTACATAGAACCCATAGATATATTACCGCTAACTTATATTAGCTAGCCCCTCGATGTAGTACCACCCAACTTACACACCCCTTACACGTATGCCACCAAACTTGCATGAAAGCCCCTAAATGCATACTACCCAACTTGCATACGCCTTAAACTTATGCCAGCAAACTTGCATGAAAGCACCTAGAACGGTGGTATGCAATCCGCGGCCCGCATGTGACTCTCGAGAGCATTTTATTCGGCCTGCGAAGCTACGATTAAAAAGAGATTTAACACAAATGTATATAATATACATTCATGTTACGACAACGAAATACTTTATATTGAATTGTTAACCCTTGAATCCTAATTTAGACTTCATTTTCACTGTTATGATACCCCAGACTCTCTTATTTAACGTCCGATTTAAAGTCTAATCTGGCTCGCCGAAGCATTGACAAATTGCACTGTGGCCCGCAGAGGAATTTTCTACCACCAATGCGGCCCGCCACGTAAAAAAGTTTGCTCACCACTGATCTAGAATCTAAATCAGATCTAGATTCTAGATGTTATACCATCGCACTTACACCGCCTTACCCATGGGACTTATACTGCAACACTTATTTAAATTGCACCTGATTTAAACCAGCACACTTACACAAGCGTGTTCCTGAATTATATCATCATGCTTTCACTGGATGATCCTAAAACGTTTACAACCCAAACTACGCGTATGTCCCTCCAAAATATGCACTCAAGGTAACAACACTTGTACATAATACTTCTTCGTGATAAAATGTTTTGGTAAAATTGCTACTGTGATCCTGAACTTGAGTTCCAATGTAGCCAGTGGAAACGAGAAGGGAAGGCGAAGGTTTGTCAATGCCGCAGAAGTTGTGCAGCTTGTTTTCTTTGAAGAAATTTGGATCATTTAAATTCACCTTGTATTTAGCGGGCAAGAAGTAAAAGCCGAATACTATTCTAATATGCTGAGAGTCCCGTTATTAGTCCCCATATTGTTGAATATCACAATAACGCACATACGCAACGCTCCCACGTTTCCCAAATAAGCATAAAAGAATTAAGGTTCGAGATCATGGCTCATCCACCATATTTACCAGATCTAATACCTTGGAAATATTTTCACTATTTTGACTCGGACAATAAACTAAACATTGCCGTTAATGGCAAATTCAAACTATTCAAGGACTGTTTTCGTACGCCTTTGATAAATGTAAAAGAAGATGGAATAAGCGCATTACGGTGGAACGGAAGTACTTAAATTGCTATAAATAGAAAGATGTTTTAAGTACGCGTTTCCCTCAGTCCCTATACTTTTAAATTCCCCTTTATAAATAAGTAAATATTAGGTAATATATAGGTAAAAGAAACTTATTTGCGAAAATTTTTTGGAGCGCTCAGAAAAATTGAACATAGATGTAAGGTATCGAAAATCATCCATAAATCAGCGACAAAGATGTGAGATTAGATTCTTCTTTCAGCTATGAAAAGTATCGACTGAAAATGAAGGTGGAGGGACGAGAATCTCCCTATTTCGATTCCGAAAATCCTTAAAAGTACGCAGTGAATAAGGCATTATGATATGGTAATGAGACAGTTTCTTTCGGAGAGGTCATAATTTACGCCTTTATTTCCTCGAAAATGTTTTAGATCAAGAAAATGCCACGCAAGGGTCGACAAAATACACTTAGAAGACTCGTCTACATTTGTATTTTAACGGTTGGAGAGCCTTTTAAGATCGCATGACTAGATATTTTTTAATGCATCCATTACTTATTCCTTTACATCGAAAAGCAAAGATCTCTTTAGAATCCGTATAAACCGAAGAAAACAAGATTATCATAAAAATGAAATCGGAGAAGCGATTAAGGATAGATACCTATAGAAATGTGAAATCAATACGAAACGCACTTAGTCCATCTTCCTTATTAGAAGATTTATAATGCCTTCAGATATGCTCAGTGGAGAATTCCATGGGTATTCAATCAATATCTACTGAAAACAAATACATGGCGTGAAAAATAAGTCTGATTTTGTTCTCACAGTATGATTTTTTCCTAAATTTCTTTCCTCTATAAGTCGTTACAATTAATCTTTTTGTATGCGTAACTTGAAGACAATAAGATCACCTCGGACTCCATCTTGGATTTCATAAGCCAACGAGAACATATATGGCATTCATATGTGCATTTATACCCTGCAACCGGAAATGGATGTTTTTACTAGTCATTTTTCAGTTTTTCAATATCACATTAAAAACTAAATTTACCTAAATATTTGTTATTATTAGTTGTAGATAGTATAATTTTCTACATTTTTTTATAAAACCGATGGTGTAAGAGATATTTTTGCTTTTCTTCTACATTTATGTTAAATACTTCGCTAAGTTATGCCTATGTCTCCGATGCTATGTTAAAATTTTCTAATTGCTGATAGCGTTGCGTGCGCTACCAAGGGTAATTTCAATTACGCATCGATATTTTGTTATCCATAGAAACAGCTAACAATTTTCTTTACATATTGTTTTTTTAATAAAGACAGTTTAAAATGTTTTAAAATTGTTCACGGGTGTAATTACTGATAATTATTCCTGAGGACGCTGTTCTCGAGATCAATCCTATACGCTGCTCTGTATGGAGAAAGCCATGTGCTGGACACATCAGATTTTTTAAATAAGTCGATAAAATCACAACCCATATTTACACTAAAAATTATGCTGTGAACAAATATATCTAATTATCTTAGTTCTGTGCAGGTGGAATGAAAAATTCTGCGATTTGCTTCTAGAAACTTATTCCACTACGTACAATAATAAATAAAAATTAGCCGTAAAATATGGCAATATACGTTAACGACGCACACACTTTGAGGTTTTATTTTTATTTATTTAAAATGACAATTATTCTAAGGGATTAATGCACCGTCAACAAAAATCATTAAGAAATTGCGGCGATGATAAATCTTACAGCGTAGTTTGATAGTTGTACCTGTAGCATGAAATACGGAAAGAACAATTTTTGCATCAAAGACCAAGTGGGTTTAAGGACACGAATAAAATACACGGAATAAAATTAGGTCAGGAACCAAATTAAGTATTATGTCAGCTTAACCTAAAGCAGATCTCAATGCAGCAAGCAGCACGGTCAAATACAACAAGGCTGAGCACTCAAAAATACCGCTCTGTTTGCGCGTTCTATAAAAAAAAAGCGTCACTTTTCGCCGTGACAACGAGGCACCGAAGAAGCGAGAGATACAGCCGATCTGGCAAATAGAAAAAAATAATCTACTTCTTATAAACGCCGCTAAATTCGTTAAACTTTGATCAGGAATTAAACACGCTCCAATTTTTTTCACCACGAGCTTAGCTGTTTTTCTTTTTCCGCGTCTCACGCAGTCAAATCTTTCATCTTCGAGGCACTCGCAACGTTTTAACTCACGCGGTAAAACCCAGAGGCTCCCATGTCACTCAACCCTTTCCTCCGTCTCTCACGCTCTCCCTTTCTCTTTCCCTACCTTCTTCCACCTCCCTCTCACCCTCTCAAAAACCCTTACTACACCTCATTAAACTATTTAATTACCTCGCCCAACCACTTCCTTTGATCTCTTCCTCCCCCTTTGCCTCTCTCTCCCTCTCTCTATTTCCATATCAACTGCTAGCTACCTCTGCCCAAACCATACTCATCTTTTTATTCCCGTCCTCATCCCCTAAAACTCGCTTTAGTTTCCCCTGCTTTGAAGACGCGGTGCGCCAAGATACAGAGCGCCGAGGAGTTGGGCCTTTTGGTTTCGGGTCTTCTGTGGCGATGCCTAAAGAGACGGAAAATTTTCGAGGCGGACCACCACACACAGTTGTTTTGCTGAAAAGGGTTCGCAAACCAAAACGTTGGCGCTTCACCCGAGGTACCACGCGGCGGCGTCCGTGCAAGCAATCCAGATCGATAAATTTTCTACATGAACGTTTGAGCCGATTTATGACCGCGCTGTTAAATTTTTAACTATGGGTCAATATTGGAGAACACTACGACTATGCAGAAGTTTGACACGGTTTCATAATATCGAGAAAATTACGGTTTGCCAAATGTGTTTTAAAAAGCAATAAGGATTAGATCAAACAGTATATGGGATCCGTACGAAAAGGGACAAATACTTGAGTTAGAAAGAATCCAACGCAGAGCAGCCAGATTCGTAAAGCAAAAATATGAGCAAAAACTAAGCGTCACATCACTCTTGAAGGAGTTGAATTGGATATCGCTAGAGGATCGCAGAATTAGCGCTAGGTTAAGGCTTCTGGAGAAATTTAGGTCGGAAGTTCTCTTAGAGGAGGTCTCAGGAATACTAGAGGCACCTACGTACATGGGCAGGCACGATCACGAGAATAAAATACGAGAGATCGACTGTAGGACCGAGCGATATCAGAGCTCGTTTTTCCCAAGGACCATACGGGATCATAACAGGAGAGTGATTCCCACGAGGGACGTTATTAGGTAGGTTTCGGTGTGCTGCACCCCCTGCCACCCACCAGTCTGGTGATTTGCAGGGTATCATGTAGATGTAGATGTAGATAGAAACATCCAAGGCAGAGTTCGAACATGAGTCCTTATTAATTCGTTAGCAAACTACAAAGCTCGTTCTAGTGCGAAAAAAATTAACACGACTATCGGAGATGCCTGAGCATTTACTTATTTTTTTCAATTGAATTTTAAGCACTCATATTGTCAACTCGTTACTATTGGGAGCTACGCCACCAATCCCTAGAACAAGTGTGTCACCACGCCAGAGATATGCGTCGGTATTTACGTTTTCATGCAAATGGCATAATCAGCACGCATAATTCTGCTAGAAAAACATTCTCTAACCTATTTTTGCATTATCTCAGGTTATTACTTCGATAACGAATAACACATAAGTACGTTTAAATATACTTTTCGAATTTATTGGCGTAACGACATTCTGAGGCAGTTGAGATTACTATGGTGTATTCTGCGAAAACTCATTAACATAAATTATGAATTGTTTTCTGTTTAGCAATACGTATAATGATGTCACATACTGAGCTACAAAAGTATTTTGACCAAAAATATATTTAGGTACTTAAGATCAAATAACGTATTCATGAAAGTATTTATTAACGGTGTACAATTCAGATTCGCATCAAAAAGTAAGAAAATAAATACTATTTGGAATGGGAAAAATGTATAAAATGCATAATCATTTTAAATATATTAGTACCAAGAAGTACAGTGAATATTAATAATCCATAGTCTACTCTAAATACTGGGTCCACGTAATGAACTATATAATGGGGGGTCTTATTGTGTTAATTTATTTCTGTCAGCGTAATATAACATAAGAACGACATAAAAACTAAACATCTATATCTCTATTCATGATAACATGACTCCATGTTGAGATGCTTTAAATTTTACATGGAGTAATTTACACATTATCTTGATATTTGCATATCCCCGTCGATAAATTATGACCACACTTTTTATTTTTTTATTAATAAGGAAGTTATTTTAGCGTAATTAGGCTAACCACTTTTTAACCTTTAAATGGACGCGCTGGCGTACGGAGTTTGCCGATGCTTTTTGAAATTCTACCAAATCGTAAAGTTTGACACATATACATCGTTCTCTTATGTAACCCATCAGTCAAACAAGTGGTTAACAACCTGTTAGCTATTAGTCTTGAGTAAAACAGACGCAAAGCTGTATGGGTCGCTTCCGCTGTGTTAAACACGAATCGCGATTTTCCTAAAGTTGAAATATTTCAATAACTTAATTTTTTAGTATTATTTTTTCTATTTTTACAACTATGAGCCAAAAATAGCGCTTATGTAAATATATTACGATAAAAAAATTTAATGCTATAATATATTGTACTAATTATGTCTTGAAAATTATTTCGTATAAAATATAGAAAAGTCTAACAATAACTTCAAAAATTAGAGTTACGTGAATTTAAAGACTGAATAAACAAACATTAGAATGAATTTATTGTTATTATTACTGTTAACAACTGTGTTGTACACACAATGCAGCGGCACACTCGGAGCGCCACGCGCCCAGTTGCGTGAAATTTTTGACGCGCCCATTTAAGGGTTAAATTTAGAAAGCAAGGGATAGAGTAAAGAGGAAATTCATGAAGATCAAAAACATCCAAAATTACTGAAAATTTTGGATGAAACGACAACGGTAATATAATATTTTTATGGCCTCCTAAAAAATACTTTATGATCGTATAGAACGCAGATGCTTCTCGTAAAAGCCCAAAGCGCCTTATGGGATAATGTTTCTCGCTCCCCGTCCCAGTTATTGGAAACTAATTAAATATCCTATTTCACGCAATACTCACAACATTAGGCCGCAATAAGTATGTTTTACTATGGAAACAGTATTTTGACCCAGATACTTGGAATGCGTTAATATGTACTACCGAAATTGTTTATAAAACTTAATACATTCTCTTACAGTCAATCACAACAGCGTTATACCAACTTCCTCCATTACACTGAAACCGTAAAAAGATAGGTTAAGACTGTTTCTTCGAAATCTCCATTGAATTTAGAATTGACTTCAAACGACGACCAGCGCTTTACGTCCCTTTCAAAGGATGGAGCGCTGATTTGCGTGTTTTCCTCTTAACCACGCAAATATAGGGCCGGGAAATCTCAGAAAAAATCATAATTTTGCAGAATTCGTACCCGGTTCGCACCGGGTATGCTCAGCGTAGAAGGCCATTCCCCTCACCACTACGCACCCCTTTGAATTTAGATATGAATAAATTGATGTGTCCAACACACGAATTTCTTCATACGTAAGTCGTCAACGAAAAATCAAATAAATACGGCGATAGGAACATTTCAACTTACATGCTTCGGCGCTAGCGATTCAATTGTCACTACCACGCGCGCGAGCTGTCCACTAGCCGTCAATTTCGAAGAAAATTGGATATCTCTAGAAATATTCCTCATACGAAAATTTAGTTCAAACAAAAGTTGTAGAAAAACATAATATCTACAACTTTTATGTATATGCATGTTAACAAAAATTTAGTTTTAAGCGAAATGCTTAAGAAAAACTAAAATTTTACAAGAGTAAACCGCTACTTCCGGTTGACCGATTGTTATCAAAATCTTTTCAAATCTTAAGAATATACATAAAATCAAAAATATAGAATTTCATGCTGATCTGATAAATAGCGTTTGAGCTAGAGCGCATGCAAAATTTGTCACACACATACGGACACACAGACACCATCGAGAAAACGGTCAAAGCGTGTTCAGGGGACCTCAAAACGTGTATTTTCGTTGAAATCTCGAATTCGAATTTTTTCATGAAAACAATACTTTCTCTATACTACGTTTATGGTGAAAGTAAAATAAGAGACAATCAATAAAACCATTATGTTAACAAAGAATCATTCGGTTTCAGCTTCTAAATTCCCTACTTTCTCCGAGAGAATTCAGCTCCACCCTCTTCCGATCATTTCATTATTTATTTCATGATACAGGATCCATCGTTCCCTACGTTTATCTTACTACAGGCAAATCAGCTCGCACTCTAGGACCATCACGACACTACATCTCCACCATTTCTAACCACCTTCCATTCAACCCTTACCACATCATCCTACGTCTAACTCAGTCAATTTTCTTTTAGCTCAATCTATCTCAATCGCTGTCACTAGTTCAATGATTCTCTCTACCTCTCACACAGTCAACTTACTCCACACATTTAATATTTGGATGAATACTTTTTATTTCTCTTTAACTCTCTTACCTCTTATTTTTATTTATTTATATCCTCTATACCCTTTATTCTCCCCGCCAGACCTCTCTCCCTTTTATCTCCTCCTCTATTCTTCTCTCTCTTCCCCTATCCCTCTCCCCTCTCTCTCTGTACCTATCTCCATCTTTCTGTTTTCTCTCTTCCTGTTAAAACCTCTCTTTTCCTCGCGTTCCCTCTCACCCTCTCTCATAACTTTTCCTATCTTTCTCTCTCTCTCTCTCTTCCCTTATCTCATCCTCTTCATCGTTTTTTTCTTTCGCTCCCTTTCCTTTTCTCCTTCCCTTTTTTCTTCCCCGCATAACCCGCATTGTGTAAAAAAAAATAAGATGAAACTTTTGGTGTCCCGCCCCAAAAGATTTTCGTTCCCGCTATCTGAAAAGGAATAATTAGCGAGGGAAAATTTTTCCAGGAAAAATTAGAAGTTTAATTCTTTTTAAACATCCTGGAACGGTTATTATCTGGAAGTTTTGGAAGTAATCGCAAGAAGCGGTATTCTGATGTTCTTTAAATACGATTAACATTTTTCAATCGACCGTCTTCTGAATAACAATAAAGCAACACTGTGTACTCTATTATAGTAAAGTCTCTGTACAACGGAAGAATTTGACGACAAGGAAAACGTTTCTGGACTTCGGACCAATTTTCATATAGAAGCACTCTGAAAAACCCCCTCTTTTACGAGAAAACCTTTCAAAGTTTAATGTTATACATTTTAAGTTCGTATTTATCACCAGTAAGGTGAGAATTACAGATAAATTATAAATAAAATATTATAAATCTAATTATAAGAAATATTCAGTCGTTTTAAGGTAATATTTGTTGCTGCGCAATTTCATCAACATGAAATGATATATCCATACGAAGTTAGCTAAAACGGGATTTCAATGCATAATTGTTAATATAAATTTTCGACAAATTAAACCGCTTTTACTTTTATTCGGTAAACCTAACGATATTTCGATCACCGCAAATACCCACCTATACCTATTGGGTATTTTGCTACAATTTTGGGAAAATTCAATGTATTCACGTATAAGACGCATATTTATTCTATAAATTACAACGTAAAATATATTGAGTCATCCTGCAATGAAGAAGGATGAGTAATATTACCGGTTATTTTTATAAAACGAAAAATAAACATATAATAAGCCCTTTGCTCGAACTAGACAAGGTAGCTTCTATATCGATGCGGTTTTATATAAGACTGCTACCAATAACGACAGAGATGCAAAATTCTAGAAGCATTCCCAAAATAATATAGTATCGTTATAATATAGGATATTTTCGGAATCCGTCTGCAAATCTCGATTAATTGGGCTAAAAGAAATGTAGGAGGGCATATCACGATAGAATGGCGACGAAAACGCCTCAAAGATCTCAGCTACTGAATCTCTTACATCCGAAACAGGTCACAATTTCATCAAGTATGAAACAGCCAAATTGCCTGACTACGGTGCCTTGGATTTTAATGTTGCTTACAATTATTCATTGCATATGCATGGAATATGTGCGCACGAATATCATTATTCTTTTAAATAATATATTTTACTGTCAGTTCCGTATAAAAAAATTGGGCTTTACGAAAAATTATATTTTTTCCTAACTTCAAAACAAAACTCTTGTAAATTATATACCTATGTTTGTTGTCTTTTGATTCTGGAAAACATTATTTACTCTCGTAGAGAAGGCAACTAGTTAATTCCCACAAAATATATAGGTAAACATGAGTGCAGGAATTGTTTATACCCTCATATTTTTTCAAGAAAGGCGCATCTTCTTATAAAATATCTATTGTAATGCACTGGAAGAAAAATAAAAGGAAGACACAGCTCTGAATTTGAAACAAGGAGGAAATGAAACGTTCAGAAAATTAAGTAATTCTTAGCAGTAAGCTATGTGAATTTTATCCAAAAAATATCATAGAAATATTCATTTGTAATGTTTCAATTAACCATTACAACATGTGCAACGTATAGGCTACGAAATTAACCATATCGAAGCATATTTAGATTCATGCCTATGAAAAAATGAATAATGATTTAAGGTTATAGTCGTGACGTTACACATATAAGTAACTTAAGTACACTGTATTAAAATTAAAACAGTTGCGTTATTTATCAAACATCCTCTATCACAGTACCGCAACGTAGAGGAAAATAATAAATTAAAAACACATATAATATAATAAAACAACTTTTAAAATATCCAAAGCTAACACATCGTCTAGATACAGCATGTTGTAGTACATGAAAAACCACTATCGATAAAAGATACCGCAAGGAAAAGGGCCTATAGCAAAGCGATGTCACCCTTTAAAGTCAACAGCCGCGGAAAATAAAAATGACCGCAAATCACGAAAGATGGAATGTTGGAAGAAGTTTTAGCAATGTTTTACCAAAGAGTTAGGGAAAAGGAGAAAAGTAAATAAGTACATGGCTAGAAAAAGATATAAAACAAGCACAAAGACTGGTGGATCGTGGTAAACAGCGCTTACCGTTGCAAAAGGAGGCGTTTTAGGTTCGTATTTGCTTTGAGGTTCGGCCAAGCAAGGAGGCGAATCCGCTGAATCAATCACAAGTTTGGTATGTTGGGGAATCACAAGGGGGACTTCTTTATTTTTATTTAAAAAATTAAATAAATAAAACCAGCGTTAACAGAAAACTCTCCAAAACGGATGTTGCGTCATGCAGACGAAGAATCAGACTGCTGTTAAATTGCACAACAAAAAATAAATATTTTGTGTATCTAACCTTATTTTAGAATTCAGGGGTCGACAATCTTTTCTATAAGGCGGGTGGTCACATTCGTTGTCATGAATGGTTCGGAGGGCCGCTTTGGTATTCACGAGAGCTCCGGCGGGCCGTATGGGCGTTCAAATCAGTAGTTAGCTAGAGATTTTGTGGTCTCATACAAGTGAAAATTAATTCTAATTAGTTTACTAGCGTTTTGAGACCATAGTTTCACTGAAAAAATTATGGAATTGCTTGTTTATCTGTAGCAACCACTTTTTCATCATGGCTTCGCGGGCCGCATAAAGCGCTCTCGGGAGCCGCATGAGGGCGTAGGTTCCCGACCCGTTTTCGATGATTGGTTAGGAACGAACGAGGTAGCAATAAAAAATCTGAATGACGTACGATAAGCAAAAATTGGGCAAGCAAGAAGTAACTACAACTTTATATAGATCGTGGGTGGCGAACTACAAACTAGGGCCACGAGAGCATTTGATGAGAGACTCCCGTGAAATCTGACACGAATAATTTCATTATTCTTACCTAAACATTTTGCCGGAAACATCTTATATCGAATTTATGATACAATAAATATATTTATTAAAGACTTTTAATGAAATATTCCCTCGCAGTATCTCAATTAACTTTCGGTGTGCAATTCTTGGCACTCGAAACAGTACGTTAGACCTCCCCGTACACCATTTTGTTCAAACAGATGTTACAATAAATGACTGCTGAGATGACGAAAAAATTTCCGGTAGACTAACTAAAATCCTGATAAAATAATACTGTTCTTGTGATTTTTTAAAAAATATTCGTGAATATCGTTAAAATGTTGTTGCTAGAAGATAATAATGACATTCTGATTTTCCGGAGGATAAATGAAGGAAAAGACTATGTTCGCATTGTGAGAAGGAGAGGAGGAAGGGTGCAGATGAAACGAAAAAAAAGAAAACAAAACGCGCTGCGGGGAGTCATGGAGGAAGTGATGCGTTAAGGCGGAATATCATGAGAGGCTGCGAGAGCAAGGCAACTGGGAAATAACAGGATTATTGAATTAAGTAGGGAAATATGAGTAGAATTTTTAAAAGAGAGGATTGGGAGTTATTTATTTTCCGCAGAAGTGGTTGAATGATGAACGAGCAGGAGAGTATATGAGAATTCGAGAGCGAAGTTGTGTTTGCCGACATTATTTATTAAGAGAAAAAAAGAATTTTAATCAAAATATTTCGCGAATTTGAACGAGTACTCCATAAAACAGAATGAGCGGATGGATTCATGGTAAAACTTTTACAAAAATTCTAATGTTTAGACTTTTGTTAAAAACTCAAAACTATGAAACTGTATTGCCAATGTTGTTTAAGTTCCATGATCACGTAGCATAAACCGAATACTAGCGTGAGCAAATTATGTGTTACCTTCCACGGGATTCGCGAGAGAAATCGTAGAGAAGGAGATAATTCTAAATCCACGCGAATGCATTAATCCCAATCTGGTTCTGAGCGATATAAACCAAATGCTCCCTTAAAAGCAATCTCGTTCTTCGAAGTCTCGAAAAGGACCTAATAAGATTTTCGCCCATTCGGTGAATAGATGGGAAATTTTCCGGAAATACGCACCGCTTACCTTCAAGCATCTGTCAGAGACAGCCGCCGAGAGAGTGTCGCACTGAGGACGTCAATACCATCACATACCGCGCTTAACAGTAGCACGGCTGTCGAATGAAGTTTTTTCCAAATAAAACCAATAAAAGAAACTCTTGAGAGCACAAACGTAAAGGAAAAAAAGGATGTATTGACTGGACTTGGCATATTGCCGATCGAAGAAGATATCACGAGGTCAATTTGAATCACGTAGTTTACTTCAGTAAAGCGAGATTAAAAAATATATACTATATAAGCTGCAATGCAAAGAGTAGTAATCTGCCATTTCAAATATGTACACTAATAACTACAATTTTATTCGCATCATTTTAAGACAGCAATGTAATTATTCCATATAGATTTTAATTAGTATAACTAAAAATAAATAAAATTTGCTGATAGTGTAGCAAAAAACTGTCGGCGATTTATCAAATTATTAGGTACATATTAGCTGCTTTTGTCGACAAGTTTATTTTTACAGATTTTGCATTAAATTTAATTGAAAAAAACGATCGCATATATTTAAGTCACGCCCACATACGACACTGCGAAACAAAATTGAGAAAAGAATACAAACATCATTCTTCAAGAGAATAACTCTGTATTTCGTCTAAGAGACGATTTCAAATATTATGAATCCATCGTTTATCATGGAGAAGTATTTCACATTACGATAACTTTGCATTGGGCATAGCATATTTCCGGACTTGCATACCTGACGTAATATTTCCACATAGCGAGTTAGATTTGAAATTTTACATCGCTGAAATCAACGCGCATGGCTGCACATAACTACGCACCCACTACCGGCTGACCCAAGTATGACCTACTTGCCATGCACGAACACGGTTTAAAATGTTACTAGCGAAAACTTCAATGCTGCTTCAAGGCATATGAACATTTGATGCAAAATTACGAATTACGAGTACAATTCATATATACATACATGAATGAATGTATGCATAAATGCATTCATGCATATGAATATCTGTATGTATGCATATACACACACCTCTTGTTCATCTTTAACAGAGACAATACCATAAAAGTTTTGCTATAGATTTCGGAAATTTATAGACGCGGATGTGCTAATGTGATAAGTAAAACAAAGGTAGTAATGACTATAGATAATTTTTAGTTATATTAAACGGCGTCTTTGTGATGAGAGTTCATCCGAGGTTACACAAACAATAAACATCCAGAAAATATATCTCAAATGTTTTAATAATCTAATTAATATAATAAGCTTAATCATCATGCGATCAAATTGATTAATTAACTCATTTATTACGTTGTCAGCAACAAGTGAAGTATTGTTTGTATAAACAAGCTCATATAATTTAAGTAGCAGAAAGTTGACTATAGTAAAAGTTAAAATATTTATCAATTAAAGAGTAAAGTGACGTTAACATGGATGATAATATTGAGGAGACACCTGAAGAACGTCGAAAACGACTGGCCAGAGAACAAACGCAAAGACGATGACCTAGATTAACTCAACAGCAGTTGGATAAAATGAGAGACTACAATCGAATATATGATAAATGAAACGCCCGATCAGAGAGCTTCACGTTTAAACCGTCAGAATAAAAATGCTCAAAGACGAATTGAAAACAGACGACAAATGCAAATATATATATATATATATATATATATATATATATATATATATATATATATATAACAGCCAATATATAAGGTCATTTTAATACAAATTGTGATACTTAAATGTTATCTGAAGTAAATAAAATAAATTTTCAAATTCAAACCAATTTTCTTTTTGTTTACCCGTCAACTTTGGCGGGATATTGGCAATTCATAAAATGACAAATTTTTGCGCCAAAAATAGCACGCATAGAAGGTAACCGTTACGCATTTAGGTCAGATTTTTACTTCCGCGGAACAATGTCGCGGAGGAATGCGACTAGGACGAAAAATTTTGGAAAGGGGGAAGCGAAAACAAAAATATATTTACGAACAAAAATTTGCAGAAAGGAAGGAATGTGGAGAGGGTCGGGGGATTTTTCAACTCTCTCTCTCTCTCTCCTCCATTTGAATTCTCTCGCAGACACGTAGGCAGCAACAAATCCATACGCGCACAAAACCGGACAGAAACGAAGGGCAATTCTACGAAGCTGCAGAGATGGAGTTTGGAATGGGGAGGCGAAAGAGCCCAAATGAATAATTGAAAAAAAAGGGGTATAGTCGGAGGGGAGGGGGGGGGGTGAAGGGGGAGGGCGATAATTAAATAGGTCCAGCGGGTACCAAAACCCCGTGATTGCGAACGGCGAGTCACTTCATTCTCCATCCGCAAATTCCGTTCGCAAAACCCTTCTATCCGTCCTCCTGCCACATACTAACTCTTCTCCATATCCCGCGTGCTCATTCAATATGACCGTTTCAATTTCTCTGAATCCTTTATACGGTATCCCCTTATCCTCTACCTCCCCCCCTTCTCGGAAAGTTATTTTTTATAAACTAAATCCCAGCACATTCGGCGGCACCCGTCGGAGCCGGAGATAAAAAATATTTCGGGAAGTTTTTTAGCGGAAATAAAGGATTTGAAAATGTGTCTCCTCAGTTTATGTAACGGTTGGAATGCTTAAGATGGCGACGGTTGATCTAGAATTACTATCCTGGTAGAATCATCCTTTTTATATTACCGAGCATGCTATATTTGAACAATGAAATGGTAAATTAATGAAAACATTTACGTGCAGAAAATCACTCGATCGATTTAAATTAAACCGATTTAATTAATTTAGAGGACAACATTGTTTCTGGCGTAGCTGCTGTTGAATTTCCAATAGAAATAACATTAGCACGAGGTTAAAATATTTGCGAATAGCTTTGGAGCCCTATTAAATTTCGGTAGACAGTTATAAAAATATCCACCTTAGGGTGTTTTGACGAAAGAAATTTAATTCCTAAATAAACATCCTTTTACCATAAGCTAACTTTCCCAGTAAAGTACTGAAGGCAAATTAAATAATATTGTCAATTCACGTATCCGCCTCTAAGCATATGCAAAATTTTCAAAAGTTTATTCAAGCTCATCGATAGACAAAAACACCTATAAAAATCATCGTCAATAAAAATCCACTAAGTCATACGTGAACCTATGACCTATTCCAAAGCATGAAGGGCGTGTCATAGAACGCGTAATTATAGAGAACTCAAATTTTCGCCCATCGCACGTGGATAACGGTTAAATAAGTTTCCTTGAGATTGAATTCGCCCACCAAGTTTCTACTTTATACTTTTCCATCTAAATATTTATCAGTTCAATGTGATTCCAGTCAAAATTACTACACCGATGACAAATATTTTTGTTTACCGAAAGCTATTCAAAGACGCGATCTTGAGATAGTCGCCAAAGGATACCAGAAATAAGAGAAGGCTGAAAACGAATTTACCTCTCAATCCGCGGGAAGGAGAAACTCCCGGATGGGAAAAAAAACCAACTCATCAATCAGAATTTTCTTGAGTTAAAACCACCCAGACACCATATCTCCCATTTTATTTTTCATCTTCCCTTCTTCGGAAAGAGGGAGATAAAAAAAGGAGAAATTCTCAGTCAAACTACATTCCAAAACCAACCTCCCTCACACCAAAAAACCTACTTTCCTTCCGTCTCCCCGCTGTTACCGGAGTGATTTTTTCCTCTCGGAAATGATTTTTTGACGCCTGACACTTGTATCCTCCTTACTTTAGGAAAAAAATAACCGGGAGAGGAATGGAGGGCGAGAGACGCACACACACACAAAATGAAGGAAAAGCCAGCCTGCCATCTCCTGTCCGTTTGACTCACTTGAGTGATTGACGTCCTCGCCGCCACTGTTTTCTATGGCGCTGCATTCGCGCCGCTTGAAGAGGCGTGGTAATCATTCAACCAAGAGATTTAGGGCGCGAAGGTTGACTCATTTGTGCCTCAAGGCGAGAGAAGGGGAGGGGGGGGGGGGGATAAAAAAAAGGAAATTGGAGAAAAAATGAGAAGAAATGGGAAACAAACGAAAGCGGAAATGGATGGAAGATGAAGAGATTGATGTTCGGGGCGACGCATTTACTGTGGGGTGTGATGACAAAAAGCTCACAGTCAATTAAATTCATCTCGAAGAGAAAGACTGGAACTGGCAGGGGATCGGATTCTATTTATAGTTTAATAAATCAAAATTCTAATATGTTCGTGATTTAAATATATTAGCAAATATTCAGATCCGAGATGACTATAAAAATTTAGCTATTCGTGCGTTTTTAACCCTCCAACCACAAACTTCATTTACAGTTACAAGAACGACACACTGGGGCCTGTGGGATCCCAAGTACTATATAAAATGTCATAATAAATATTTATTATCAGTATATTAACTTTTATCGTTTAATTCCTTTTTTCATATAATACGTTAAGCGTAAGTTGCTTTTTACTTTCTCCATACGTAGTAATGGGAAAGTATTGTGATCACGAAAAAAATCGTCTTCGAGATTTCAACGGAAATACACGTTTTGAGGTCCCTAGAACACGTTTAGACTATTTTCGGAATGATGTATGTGTGTGTGTGTGGATGGATGTACATATGTGATTGTGGGCGCTCTAACTCAAAAAGTACTTGTCATATTAATATCAAATTTCATATATAACACTTTAGCATGAGCACAAAGAACTGATTAGTTTTTGGACAATAACCGTTAACCGGAAGTCGAGGTTTATTCGAAACCCGATTCGGTTTTTGCGATATTTCTCCGTTAAAACATCATTATTGTATATACGAATGTTATAGAGAATGTAATTTCCTACAACTTTCATTTGAAACAATTTTCCATAGAAATTATTGTTTAGGAATTATTTGTAAAAAATAATCGGTTTTTTCGGTTTCCGTCAAATATCTCCTTAAAAACGTCGTTATTCGTAATCTTCGTCGGGACCAAAGTTGTAGAGAATAATATTTCTTCCAACTTTTGTTTGAAACAAATTTTCGTAGAACCATCATCCATTTCGGAGATATTTTGCTTTTTCTTAATACCAGTATACAGCGCCACCACCATGTAGCGGTGAATTCTGTAAACATATTCAAAATATACGTAATTTACGGCAGTAAGGACGACTGTATTCTTTTACGATACGAAATAATAATTTTGCCTTATAATGCTATTCATAATAATTTAAATATCTATACCCCAAATAGGGAAAGTCATGTGTTGGCCACATCAGATTTTTAACATTTTATAGAGTATATTTAAGAAATACGGCCGTGTTTATAACGACAGTGCTATTTAGGTTTTAAAAACTTCACCTTTATTAAAAATTATTTTTTTATAACATTACTCAAATTTGCGTATATAAACAACAAAAACCTAACAATTAAAGATGATAGATGATTGACGAAAAATTTGGTAATCATAACAATAGAAGAACTAATTTTTTTGTCCAAATCACCTAACTTTACTTGCTGCACTCCTTACAAATCATCGCCCTGTGCTCATCGCACACTGCTTGTAATCACGTGCTGCACAATAGTTTGGTTTCCGCGTCTTTCTCCCTTGAGCAAAGTGCACGCCGAACATTCCCATCCAAATATAAGAATCGTCACCTCCTAAAAACTCCTCCACCGGGTCATCATTAAAATCTAATAGCGCTCTTTCGATCTGTTTTTCAGTACTTAGCCGCGATGACGCATTTACGTGATCATTACCTAATAGAGACCAACACCATACTAAATACAATAAACAAAGACACAATTATATACAAGTTATAAGCAGAAATATGATATTTACAATAAAAAATGTACGCTGACAAAAAAATATTTGTATAGAAATGAGTAACACGAATGGCACACTGGGGTCCAGTGGACCCCATCATTCTTTTGAACATTGACTGTGGACGGTCAGATTGACACTGGTGCTCAGGCGAGCGTGATAAGGCAGACAGGGACACCAACTGAATTTACTATAAGTCCCAAAAGCACCGGATGCAAACTTAGCCTTCCGCGAACTTCGGAACAAAACACTGGGGTCCCTGGGATCCCAGTGTGTGGTTGGAGGGTTAAAAGCGTTCCTTCGTCGTAAGGTAATTTTGTATAAGTCATCAGCATTATAGGCAAAATTTATGGCAAGAGAAAAAGCATCTAACCTGAAAACTTCATGTTACGGTGACTACACTAGCATCCCTATAATAAAAATTTCGTAATTATTTTGCCAAAATTATAATCAATCCCAAAGATTGTGACATTGTTCGCGCTAATAACTATTTTTTGGAAACACTGCAATAAAACTTCCAAGAGGTAGAATTATGGCAAAAAATTGTGAAAAATGATATGTGAATGTAGTGATAATATTCAGATATGAATATTGATAAAAAATATCCTCAAAGGAAAAGAAACAGAGTAAGAAAAACGCAAAGTAATACGTTCAAATTTAAAAATCATGAATCCATCGAATCCACGTTTCAATGTATGCGCTACGAACAGAGAACTCCTCCATAAAGTAAATGTTTTGTTACCACAAAAATACGGTGGTCATTTCAAAACTGCGGAGATCTGCGTAGAATTGATCAGAGGGCTTTTCAAAAACGAACGACCGGATTCTAATCCAAGGAATGACTGATTTCCAGCTTGGATTCCCTCTTATATATCGGAACTAGATTACGCAAATGTGGCTCTCAGTCTAGCCCGGAGTGGCGCCTCGGTGCATTACGCAGGCTTATGCTAATTCCGGCACCAGGATTATATCTTTCATTCACATGAATGTTTGAAGGAATACGCAGGAGAATAGAATTCTAACCAACTGCCTGCGCAGTATTCATGGGAATTTCCCAGCGACCTTCTGATTTACCAGTTACGTAATCTTCCAGTCATAATAAATAAAGATACAAACACTAAACTGGTTACGGATTTCACACAAATAAGTGCCGACAGTAAAACCACAATCTTTTAAAATAATTTTTTAATTTCGCTTCTAAAATTATTTTCAATTCTTCGAAAACTCATTGGTGAAATCAGGGTCTTCAGGTCAATAAATGTTCATTTGATTTTTACCAACAACCAATAACAAATCATGCTTTCAAAATATAATTTTTTTAAATACGAATTAAATGGAAAGCAAACATATAGTTCAAAATTACAAATTGCTGCATCTTAGTGTCTACATGATTAAATATAAAAACATCGAAATTATACGAATTCGTAAATACTGAACTTTGACGCATACAATATTTTACTGAAAGAAACCAGGAATCGATAAAAAATATTATATTATTTCAGCTGCTAGGCTTTAAATAAAATTATATAATCATCAAATCAAATGACTTTCATTGCTAAGAAACAAAATCTCACAATACTGTATAAACTTTAAACCTGGAAATCTAATACTACATGTCATTAAATTCTTAAAACTTTAATTCTAACATCTGAAAATCTGAATATAGAAAGTTTTAGCAACTATATAATTCAAGTTTTCCTGTCATACATGGCATTACTTATCCCACAAAGAGAAGCAGTATAACTGTACTCAACTACTCGTACGTATGTAAATGATGCACCCGTATAGTAATAACGCGCTGTGTAGTTTTTCAAAAAGAAGGTGACACTTTATGAGAGCATGCATAATCACAGCTGCATAGATTACTAAATATATCCGCGGATAAAAATGTCATCATTAAGCCACCGCATATGAATATATGTATTTTTCTGTTCGTAAATAATACTGAACAAAGTTTTTTTTACAACTTAGTGATTCAAATATCTCAAATGAAACTAACTACAAGGAGGAGAATAAATCTATTACGAATTAAATAATATAACTCGAATCATAAAAATCACAATTAAATTCTCAAATGGAAAATAACGCTTATCGTACATTAATTTGCAACAAAGCCATCGATAAATAAGAATTAGATTATTATTTTCACAGTTAGAGTAGATTCGAGTGTCGAAGCAATGTAGCTGTATAAGAATTATTAAATATTTCTAAGGAGTTAATAATGAAAGATTGATCGACAATGGTTTTAGCAAAATGTACATTTAAAATTCCCAACCAGTCAACAGAAGAAACACAGAAGAAAGTAAATAATGTATGCACATAGTTAATATCGAGATCTTAAAAACCCATTCGTTCATGAAATGATCCTTTACGCTCTCACAAAGAGCCTATTCATTCTAGGGGACGATTATACTAGCGAATTTTACTTTCAACCCGCATTTTTCCTAATCCGACTATTATTTTCAACATGCAAGAATTAATTTATTCGTGAATACTGTCACGAAATGATAATTTGTAATTTAAAGATAAACGACAAATTTCAACAACGATAAATATGTCGCACAGCAATCCCTGAAATATTATTTGAATTATTCTTGAGCTAAAGGTACCTTAAATTAAATTTTAAATATTACTTCCCAATTACACTTGTAATTAGTCGCGTAAAAAAAGTTCGAGCTGAAAATATTTTGCGCCACGTAATAAAAGAAATGCCTAATTCAAACAAAACTCGCTCAAAAGATGTTCTCCCTCTAATCTCTCTCTCTCTCTTCCCCATTATAATCCATAAATAGAACGTTCCCTCTTAAACAGTAGCATAAGCTTACACACGCGCAATTTATCTTTCATAGATAATCTAGCTCAAGCGGCGAGATAATAAATTTTAAAGAAATCTTACAAAATAAAATAAACCGTCGTTTTTCTTCCACTTCCCATTTTTTTTAAACGCCGCTCGGAGAGAATTCTGATGCAAAGAAATTTTAACTCGCTTGGCGTGTATAAACCGAGTTTTCCCATGAGGGGATCAAATAATGATTAAGCCGATTTGGAGAGCGACGCCGGAGAAGTCTTCTCAAGACTGCTGGAGAGAGAGAGAGAGAGAATAAAGTGCGCTTCCAAAGACAGTCCTTTGTTTCCGCAGAAACTAGTGAGGAGGGAATAGGGAGAGAGGAGGAGAAGAGATGGAGACGGTAGCTTCCTTAAGTCTCTCCTCCGGCGAGAGAATATTTTGACCCTTCCGAGAGAGAGAGAGAGGGGGAGACAGAGAGGGAAGAAGAGAAGTTGAGTGTGGGAGAGGGGTTAGATGATGAAAATATGAATAAGTGGGGTGAGGCGGTAGGGAGAGCATAACGATGGAGAAGAAGATGAGCGCGGGGACACAGAGATGAATAAGACCCACAAAAGCGAGTGGCTTTTTCGGATTCCACTTCGGCTAAATTGCTCTGTCGCCCTCTCTCCCTAAGCAACACGGACGGGAGTGGATGGAGGAGTTTTCAAAAAAAAAGTTTTCCCAAGAGATTTTTATTAAAATGGGATGGTTTCCTCCCCCTAATAAAGTCGTTTGTCTGTCTAATTGCGTCTTCGCATATTTTTTTTGCAAGAGGAGTAATGCTCGAGGAAAGTAAAACTTGATGTCTGTCTAACGGAAAAAAAAACTCAATGGTATTTATCTTAATATTTAGGATATACTGGGAAACACATTGAGATTCAGCTTGATATGTTGCGTTAGAATCTACCTAGAACAGAGGTGGCCAACCTTTTTCTGTAAAGTGCCACATATTACGCTGAAAATGTGTCGCGTGCCCTATTTTTTGCATTGGTGGTAGTCTATATGACAGGGGCAACACGTATGGAAGAAGTCATTGTACTTGTTTTGACTGAGGGTTGGAAGTATAAAGACCATTAAAACTATCAAAAATTAATACGATACCTACACTAAACCAAGATTTCCGGCAAAAGCGAAATGAAATTTTTAAAAGTTTATCAACTGCTTTCGAAACTATGAACTAATAACATACTGAATGTAGTTTTAATTGGTTAATAATATATGTTAATAAAATGCCGTTATTACTACGGTTCTACTGATCCGTTTTCATGTTGTTAATAGTCGAGATAGCAAGGGATCCAGGGTGGATCAGTCACGATTTCTGAAGGCTTAAAGTTTGGCATTGACTCTATCCCAATCAGATAATAGTAAAAATGTTAAATTACCATACGCCCCATTTCAATACGAAAAAGAGAGGTTTCTTAAGATCTCAGAACTAGCTACTTCGAGATAAAGGGTCACACCAACTCATTCTCAGGGTTCTTAAAGGATCTAAGTCGATAATATACGATAGTAACATTCTAATTTAGTAGCTGTAATATTGTGAGCTTCGAAACGTAAATATGTAGCGCCAGTATCAATTCTGTCTTGTCCACCTGGGCCGTATAACACGCAAACGCTAATTGGCAACATTTTCGAATTTTTTAAATTTTCATTGCGGAATTTCCAACTTCGTTATAAAGGAGCTTCGTTCCCAGAGGCTTCGTTAAGCGAGGTATACTGTATACTACACGCATGCACACGCATTTTATACGAAAAAAGCTTGAATTTCACTTACTCTGCTTCGATGAAAAATGGATAGAGAATGCTATATTAAGCCGATTTCTACTCGAAATTCACGGCAGAATTTCGTTACTCTCATCTCATTGCTCTTATTTCAGCCACGACTTTAACGAAGTTGAACTTTCTTTCCCGCTACGCTCCCCATTCCAAAAGAATTGTCGAGGGTAAGATGGCCTTCGTGGGGACGGCTCAGGAAAAAATTGGTACAACATACATTGTACAAACTTTCTCATATACTAATGCGTCGTTTAGGTATCTTTAGAAAATAAAAATCGTTCGAGCCGTTTTTGAGAAAATGATATTATTGTTAAAGTTGTCTAGAATAAACTAGCCTCATATTCATTTTCTGAGAAATATGAATTATTTGGTATTATTGAAGACGTTAACTCAAGTAACTGTACGTAATTTGATCAAAATCGTTAGAGCCGTTTTTGAGAAAATCAAATTGTTGTTAAAAATGCCTAGAATAAACTTCCCTTAATTATTGAGCAATGTCAACAACCATTTATTCATAGCTTCTACACTGTATGATAAAATGCGTAAGTACGAGATTTCATTCATTTTCGCTCTACCGTTTAGGCTCCAGAGCCAGTAACAGACAGACAGACGGCATTGCGCAAACCTCTTTTTCGGACTCGGGTACACCTAAAACGTATATTTCCGTCAAAATCTCGAGGTCGAATTTTTTCGCGATTACAATACTTTCTCAATATACTTCGTATATGAGAATGTAAAAACTAACGCGGACGCGGATAAAAAATTGCAGAGGCGATTAATAATGAAAAAGAAAAAAGCAAGCCGGAGAATAGTACTGCACTACGGCCGAAAATAGAACTAAAATAAAACGGAGGAAGCGCCGGAAGCGAAGGCAAGACGAAGGGAAGCTCGGCTTTACGTTTCAAAGAATAGGATGCATAAAGTATGGAAGGTGAGGTAAAGAAACATTTTGGCTATCCATATGAGATCCATGCTGCTTTTATATTGCTCCGTCTCGGCGTCAGCTCCATCAAAATAATGATTCTCTATTAGTTTTCATCCTGTGGCTCCTGAAGAGAACTAAGAAATTTCATAAATTTACGTTTTTGCGAGCGGGCTAGGAATGAAAATTGCGTTTGGCTAAAATGAATTAAATTAAAATGTTTATGGCAAAGGGAAACAACCCAAATTTCAATAAATGACTCAGTCCTACAATGGATATCATTTACTAATTGTAAATTAATATGAAATTACAGAGGTAAAATAGTCGGATAATTTTAAGTTTTTTCTGGAACCATATGCGAGGCCGTGAACTATCGGAAAAATACCCACCCAAATTCTCCTTAAGTTAAAATGTATGTTAACTTTTAGAATTGATGTCGGAGATATAGGAAATAGATAAAATCTTCAACACTTATATTTTTAAAAATTCCAGCATGATTCCGTAACCTGTTTTCGATCCAGATTATGTATTTTTGTTAAATTTGTTAACTAATACCACAGTACAATTACTAAAACATAAATAATTAATTATTATAACAACTACGACTTTCATTGCCTATTTGATTAACTTTTAAAGACCACTATTAAAAACGTACACAAGAAAAATAACCGAATCATAGGAACGGAACCTAATGGAAACAGACACTCATATATTCTATTAACGTAAATCCCTCAGACGTATTTGGAGAGCTGTTATAATGAAAAGAATTTTATTATACCTATCTATAAAATGCTCCTTTATGTATCTACTTGGTATACTATAAGAAAACGTCAAAGCAATCACGGAGATAGCATCATAAAACCTACCATTTCGTAAGTTAAATATGTTTCAGAATAATGAAATATACCTTCTATCAAGTTGATTTTTATTACGTAATGCTTCTTCACGAAGTTATATTAACCCATATATTTGGACAGGCTATTAAAAGTATTACCTCATATAGCAGTCATAAGATGATATATACATGTATATTTCATAAGTCAAAAATTACATTTCAACCATCATTGTAGCTCGAATTTTGATAAATATCTTTAAAACTCCTCTTCCATGATCAAAACCTTTATTGGTTTATAATCCTGCTGACACTTCCCATGACGCACCATTAATCACGTCATCCGTGTTACTCGTATTATGATATGACGGTTATGAGGCTATGAAGAAGTTACAGTGCTTTGGGAAATTTCGCTTCAATGGGTTAAATTTTCACAATAAACCAAAGAAAAGTTTTTAACGGACTATGGTATACAGTGGATTATAAACTCTGTTCTAATACAAATTTGTCTACATATGATACCTTAGCTGTATCTATTTTTTGCAACAAAAAATGAAAGACTTTAATTGATAGTTTCAAAATTAGCGTTTTTGTAGAATTTTAAGGTTTAAACATAACTATAATCCAAAAAAGTGTTTCCCGTCTCAGTTATGGAAAATATCTATCAAACGCATTAATAATGTTCACGTATAATCAATACGTAGAGCAGCAAGGTGCCTGTTTTGCAATGAATAAACGCCAACATTTTATTAAATAAGTAGAGAAAACGCGAACGGGAGTCAAGAGAATATAAATTATGTCAACTTTTATATAAGGTACGGCGTCAAAAGATACACCTAAGCGTCTCCGAGACGCCTCTGACGTCACATCTCATTGTCAGGGGAACCACTTTTCTCCGGGCGCCTAGAGGATGATGGCGAAATAACTTCCCAAAATAGGATAGGAAGAGCAGAAGAAGGGAATTGAAAGGAGATTAGGAAAAGCCATAAAAATAAATACACGCAAACAGAAGAAGATCTGAAAGTAGCGTGGGATTACAGAAGTAGGGGAACGCAAACGACGACGTATAGCAACAGCTAATAAGACTATGAACTGCAACAAGTAAATTATTTTAAGACTTTAACTCTCGTACTACTCATCTAGCCAAAAGTATATAAGCAATAGGTCCATAAAATATTGATATTATACATATGAAAGTCTCTAAATTTATTAAAATAAAAGAAAAATGAAGTAGCACATTTCAAGCTTCAATAATTCGTCACTCGTCTATTAACAAACGGAAAAAATTATTAAATACGTAAGATAAAATAAGGAAATTACTCCATTTTGTTACATTACTCTATTAATACCGAGAGACTATATAGTATAAGGTAAATATCAAAATAGAATTTTCATATTGCGGAGGGACATTGGACCAACATGTGGCTGTCTAAAACGAATGGGTGGATACAAGTATTACATAAGAGTCTCCTTAATTCGCCATCCCTGTCCTCTTATTTGCTTCCCTAACTGCCACAAGCTCTCTCGACCCATTTTGATCCTCTCCAGACGACATCCTAACCAAAGGAACATTTGAGGCCTAATCCGAATAAGCAAAAAAAGAAAATTCCCCACTACATTTTCTACATAGGAATAACTATTTCTGTAAAAATGAATGGATATGCACGGACGACGTTAAATGTAGGTCTTATTCCTTCTCCTACTTCTGGAAACTTATTCGGCACATTTCTCCGCCTTAGCTCGATATTTTCAGCTTCAAAACAGCTTTGTACCCAATATTTGTTTCCTAGAACAATTTTCCATGACGTGCCTCTCGTTTCTTTTTACTGAACAGTTAAAAGAGATTTTTGAGAAGAAAAGCATTCTCCAATTTTATATCAATATACGAGGTAGATTGAGGGGTTTATGCTTACTCGAGGAGCCAAGATTAAACATCTCACGTTAATTACATCAACCAGTCGATAAGATGAACACGTACTTCAATAAAGTATTAGACTACTCATCATTCAATCCACTTAATATCTGTTTAAATGCACCCCACGTGTGATTTAATGCAACGGTGTGTGATGTATCTGCCACTATCACTGTATATTATCAGAGGAACTGAGTAAAAACCTAATGTAGCGAATTCATGACGGAATTACGTGTCATGTAGCACTATATACGCAGCTCAAATCGTATATTCGTCAATGAACCAAAATGTACACATTAATTATTCAAAAGATCTTCTGCTTGGATTAACAATAAACATGAGTCTCGATTTAGCACGGGCGGATTCATTTGCATGACGTACTATTCAGTATAATCTTAAGTAACTTTAATTCACTCAGGCCATAAGCAAAATCGTTATGCAAATCCTCTTTGATTAACGACCCTTAATAAAAATAGCCTTACCCGCTTATACCGAATCAAAGCCGACGCACAAGAAAGTCTCCCTTTCCCGTCTACCGCTTCCGCTCCCCTAACAGGTAATTTAAATAATCGTGTCGCCTATTCGCCCAAGGATAAATCACGCTCAAAACCTTCCATCTTTGCCAATTTAATTTCGTTAAATACACCAATCTCTCCTCATTTCCGTCGGAGTAAATTATTCTAATTCCGCGAAGGTATCCGCATTCGAATTCCATTCCATTTTATTTCTTCCTACGCCCATTCTTCAACTTTACCGTCCACGTCGATGACTAATGAAAATCAAAAGAAAGAGATAACGGTAAATCTGTCAAAAGATATGGCCAAATAGAAGAAAATTCTTCCTTAGCGAAGGCACAGAATGATAGGGAAAGGAAAGGGAAGGGACAAAAAAAGTGGGCGTGGGAGGTAGAGCGATAGAGTAGGAGTAGGAAACGATAAGTAGGAGAGAAGAGAAAGACCGAAGAAAATCACTTGCGACAAAGGGAGGAAAAGAATGACAGATATGATAGAATTGGAGAGAGAGAGAGAGAGAGATAACTAAGAAAGAAAGCAGGAGGGCAGAAATAACAGAGAGAATGTGAGGGAGAGTGAGAAAGACGGAGATTCAGAAGGAGAGGAAGAAAGTGAGAGAGGGAGAAGAGAGTGAGTGGAAGGGATACAAAGAGTGGAAGGGATATGGAAATAGGAACAGGGAGATTGAGGGAGAAAGAAGAGAGATAGCGATGTAGGGAGAAAGTGAGAGAGAGAGTAGAGCGGAAGGAAAGAGAGGCGGAGATGAAGGAAGGAGATTAGATATTGTCTTTATTTGGGGCGAGATTGAGACTAACAAGTCCCATCTTCCACCTAATCCCTCGTCATGATACAAGCATAATATTATATACTAGAAACAAAAGTAACATTATAATAATACAATGCTGAAAAATATGCTATTTTGTGGGAAAAATAAGGACTATCGCATCCATATAAAAAACACCCACTGCAGGAAAACATCCACAGAGAAGGTGTGTGTGTGAAAAACCTGCGAAACCTTCTAAGAGTCACTACGCTAACCTTCATATAATGGACTATAATGTAATGGATGAACATATATATAAAGAAACAGAAAAGGAAGGAAGATAGATAGAAAGGAAGAGAGTTAGATGGGATGGAGGGATGGACAGAAATGTACACAGCTAACGGAAGAAGGACGGGTCACACTGAATAAGAATGAAAATAAGCGAAACGATCGTTTGCTAAATAACATTTCGTCGCACTCGAAATCAAACAATCAATTCGTTTTCCGTCTCACCCCTTTCTCTGCGTACTTCTGTCTCTTTCTCTCTTTTTCACGAAGTTTCAAAATGGTCCACTGGAGTAGAAACTTAATAGACCTACGCGCTGCTGCTATACCCTTAAGTTTCCTTCAAGGGCGATGTTCATTAAAAGCGCCCGATTTCACTAAAGTGGTAGTTAAGTCAGAATTGATTGATCTGACAGCTCCTCTCCTCACCTCTTCACTCCCCCATCGCACCTCTTCCGATCCCGTGCCACGTGCTGTCCCAAATTAAAACCCGATTGGAGTTTGGGGGGAAAAAAATGAAACGTATAAAAGATTCGCACGAGGGCTTTTTTGCCAATTAAATCGAAGGGGGGCCTAATCTGGAAAAATAAAACGTTTATTGATTTGGGACGCGGGTAGATTGAAATGTGAAATGCATAGGTTTACGGATTGCCCTAATTTTGAGTGTATTTAACAAAAATTGAGGCGAGAGAAGAAGATCGATGATTTCAAAGTTATTAACGACACAGCAACATTTAGGTCATCCTCAGTCACGTTTGAGCCTATGATGTTTTAAATGAAAACAAAGTTCGTCCTTTCTATCAATTTTCGAGCAGAAAATATTTTATGCTAATGAACTGAAGGAATTTCTACGCCCCATTTACCACGCGTTCAGATGCATAAAGAGGAGAAAAATATATCATTTTACCTGAGAGTTTTTGCTTTAGATGCCTGTAAGGACAAGTAAATAAACTGGTGAATATTTAAGTTGATGTTAGCCATTAAGCGCTCATTAGTATTGTATAATTTGATAAAAATAATAGGCTATATTACTTTTATCAAAAGAATAATGAGTAGGTTTCACTTGTTTGCCAGTTTATTCATTCAGCCGTTTCAGCATAATCGCTCAAAATTTGTTCCGGTGTAAAAAAATGTTTCTGAATCAATAATAAAACCGAGTTAAATATTTCTCCGTATATATTCAAAAATGAAAAGCTACTATTATTGCAACGCAATTGCACTAATCGCCTATACCAGAGGTCGGCAACCTACGGCCCGCGGGCCTTATGCGGCCCCCGATAGCGTTATGTGAGACCCGCGAGGCCACGATGAAAGAGTTATTGATATAATTTAACAGAGTAAATTTCAAAAATTTTCAGTGAAATTATTGTCTCAAAACCTTCTCTGGTGAAGTTTTAACGCTATAGTAGAACACATTAGAATTGATTTTCTCTAATATGAGAGCACAAAATATCTAGGTAACTTCTGATTTGAACATTCATACGGACCACCGAAGCTCTCGTGATTTCCAATGCGGCCCTTCGAATAATTCACAACAACGAATGTGGACCGCCTTATAGAAAAGATTGCCGACCGCTGAATTCTAAAATACGGTTAGATACACCAAATATTTATTTATTTTTTGTGGTGCAATTTAACACCAGTCTGATTCTTCGTCTGCATGACGCAACATCCCAGTTTTGGAGAGCTTTCTGTTAACGCTGGTTTTATTTATTTAATTTTTTAAATAAAAATAAGTAAGTCCCCCTTGTGATTTCCCCACCATACCAAACTTGTGCTTGATTCAGCGGATTCGCCTCCTTGCTTGGCCGAACCTCAAAGCAAATACGAACCTAAAACGCCTCCTTTTGCAACGGTAAGCGCTGTTTACCACGATCCACCAGTCTTTGTGTGGCCCGCCTTATAGAGAAGGTTGCCGGCCTCTGGCCTATACAAAATACGACTGTTAATGGCGTAACTCTGTGTAATTGCTGCATCATAAAAATAAATGTTAACGATGCTAATTTACACCATTTTCCTACGTTTTATCATTTTATACAGATTTTACTTAAACACCAAAATAATTATATTTCACGAAACGCTAAAGTAAACAAATACTACGATACTCGAACTTAAGATTCCTTAAGCAGCAAAACTTAAAAGCAACGAAGCAGAATTTGTAGGAAAAGTGAAAATAGAAGTTTCAAATTGAAATATTACTAACAATTACTTATTAATATTTTTATTAGATTAAATTAAAAAGCTTGTATAGATTGGAAATTATCTCCTATATATTTATGAAAGTTTGTTTATTTGTGCATCTATACATTTTCACACCGTTAAAGCTAGAGTAATCAAACTTTCAACAGATCCTTTAATCACAAATAGGTAGGCCGTAGGCTACTTTTTAATCCCAAATGTTTTATTGTACAAAAAGCAAAATAACTTTGTATGCTAATGGCAACGAGTGAATTCTCGGCTCCTACCTTTGGCCGCTGACCGACCGCGCGTGACGATCGCTTTCCCTGCTACTATGACATAGACCGGGCATGGAAGGACCGGGCTTCCGGAGCGCGAAGTGATCAGTGACGCCGAGTCATCAACGCGCGAGCAGGAGCTTCCGAGAGTAGCAGCGAGCACGAACTTATTCTGTTTTCTTTCTCTCGTTATCGTTATTGTTATTTGTTACTCGTTGTTACTAAATTGTTATAAAACCCAGAGTTGTTATTCGTTACGTTATTCACGCCCCTATAACTGGTGACTCCTACGTGATCTGGGAAGACAGCAGGTTTTCGTTTTCGTCGCGTGCGAGAGAGGGTGACGGAATGTGAAATAAAACATTAATTTTTGTTAGAACATATTTTGTGTTTTTCCCCGGGCAACGCCGGATACTGTAGCTAGTAACATACATAGCTTATTCACCTCACCGAAAAATAGTTTGATTGCACAAAGTTGATCGAAATATTTTTCTTCGCGATCTCTTAATCATAACGAACTATCCTGCTGCACTCTGAAGATACATAGAATCGATAAACTTTCGTGCAACCATACTAAGTAACGACACGGTTGTCTGAAGGAATTGGACAAATAGGGACAACTAAATATAGTATATCCCTAACAAAACTCCCATCCGAGTTTGAATTTAACAAGGGTTTATAAGGGCACATCGTATGTATCCATCACAAGGCCTTACGGAAACATCCTAACTGATTCTCCCTGATCCGTAATAAGGGCTTATTAACGAAAAAATACGCGCATGTAGCCAAAAACAGATTATTTTTCGAAATATTTCCAGCATGAAAAGGAGGCAGCACGCCCTATAACTCATGCAAACCGATCCATCAAATAGTCGAATAAAAGAGAACATTCTACCCCTCCTCCCTCACCTCCACTACAAAAACCTCCGTTACGAAAAAAATCATACGCCAATATAGCGAGAGACGCGAGGAGATAAAAATCATGTTTATTTTCCTCTCCGTCCTACGGTAATAAAAAAACATGGATGGTCCAAAATGTCCGCTTAGCTGACCGTAATGGAAAGTTATTTCCTTCAGTCTATTCCACATGAAAGCTTGCAACCTCACAAAAACCTCTTACCACAGCATCCCCCCCACCCCCCCAATACCCCTTCCTCCTCTCTCCCCCCCCCTCGTCCTCTTCACGTCAGTCCCTTCTTCTACTCCCACCCCAGGATGCCCACCGAATCCTACCCGCTCTGCTCCTTTTACCTTTTAGTGATAGAAAGGGGAAAGGTGGAAGAGAGAGAGGACTATATGGAGCTTCCCTCTCCACCCTTATCCTGATATTGTTTATGGAACCTTAAGGGGATTGTGTTCTTGCTTTTCTCTCCCACTCCGCCTCCTCATGCGAGGAAAGGAAATAGAGTTTGACGACCATTCACTTCTCCCTTTTACCGTCTGCGCGTACACACGCTGATACAAGCGTTTCCGAGAGGGGAAGACCCCTCTTGTATCTAAGCTACCGGTCCTTCACCTAACGTTCGACTTTATGATAAACGTCCAACGAACGATTCGGCAACGTGTGTCAGTAATAAAATGTTGAGAAAATGGGAACAAAGCTTACGATAATGAGAAAAAGGGGGAGGCGAGCACCTATGGTGTGAGTTAATTAAAGAAATAAATGTTTTTCCACATTGACTCCATAATTGCCCGAAAACCTGTAAGTACGTGTTCTGCGTCTTTCCTCTTTAACTCATTTACACCATATCCCCTCTCTGACCTTCACTTGCTTCATGCCGGTGTTTTTTTGTGGTTTTATGTCGGAAAAATCGTTATTTAATTAATTTACCCTAATGAGAACACATGTAAATGAAAAAGACGTGTTTGTGATTAAGATTCTGTAGAAGTTAATGAATAAGATTCAAATGTCATAACGTGCATTATCAAAAACTAATTAATTCCTAAACCAATCTTCAAAAGAAATTTTAAATTCGTAAAACTATTTTTAAACACCAACTTAATAGGTTCTTGGTTATAAATAGCTTTAAATAAGAAATGAAATGAATTAATGTACAAGATAGACTGCAAAGACTAATGATATGGTATACGCAGAGCCGTAGTGAGTGTTTTTAGCGCCCTAGGCAAATCTTTCATTTGACGCCCTTAAACTAAAAAATTATAAAATATCATTGAAATAAATAGTTACAAAGTAATTTATTATATGAAATGCAAAAGATTATTATTTTATTCACTTTGAAACAAAACATTTGCTACCATATTGTCGAAATTATATTAAATGGGATTTATTTGTCCTTTTTAATAGAAAGACATCAACCAATTTATCGATATCTAATAACTTTGCCGTTTCGTATTCAATTGTTAAAATAGCAAAAGAATTGAGTCGTATCTGCATCATTGATGATCTGCGAAAATTTTTGATAATTTTTAACTTACTACACGATCTTTCTGCAGAAGCAATTCCAACGGGAAACGTTAAAAATATTCTTAACAAAACATCAGTGTTTGGAAAAACATCCCTATGATCATTTTCAGCAACATACTGGAGTTAACTGAATAAATTCCTCGTAATTAACTGCTAGTCGCTGAATATTATCCTCGGCAACACTTCGTATTGCACTTCGGGAGATACACTTCCTATTGCAAAAAAATAACTACGCAAACATTCTCAAATAAATTATATTTCCGACAGTGGAGACTCCAGATTCATGAAAATAACGAGAAAAACAAAACCAGTAACAATTATTAAAAAAATTATTACCACTAAAATGGAACAAACTCTAATAACACTCATAAATATCCAAAGCTTCCATCCTGATTACACGTCATACACATTGTTTTTTAAGTTCCTCTCCCCTTTCACTCACGCCATTGTCTCTTCCTTAATTTTCGTCTCGAGCATTTATCTTTCTTTGTATTCCCTCCTGCGCCTCATTCTATTGTTCGCTTTCATCCCATTCTCTCGGCGCCTTTCGTTCCTTTCTCTCCATTCTCTCTTTACTCCCCTCCCCTACCTCTCCTACTTTTCAGTCTTCGAAACCTCCTCACATCGCCTGTGCCGTATTTCTCCTCCCCATCATTTATGCCCGATTCCCTTCTTTTTTAATCCCAAAATCCTCTTTTTCCTCCCTTTTATTCTTACACCGCCTTTTATTGACTCCTTTTCATCTTCCCCTTTCTCTTCTCTTCGCGTTCCTTTTCCGTCACCGCATTTTTTTATCCTCTCCTTTCCATTACTTTCATCACCCTCTTTCTCTCCGACATCTCTTTTCTTTACGTCCTTCCGCCATCTAAATTCCTTCGCCCTCGCGTTCCTCTCCAAAAAAAACCGCCCACGAGGTCCCTCCGCCCCATCCTCCCTCGCTCGCCCACTTCCCGAACGCCTTGAAGATTCTTCTTGGACGGGAGAAAAAAAAGGACGGGCGACACGGGACGCGCACAAGTCCCGCCTGTATCCTCTGGAACTGAAGTCCGGTGTCTCAAGGGAAAGGAAGGAGAGAATAAAAAAAAAACAAACAAAAAGCACGCAACCGTGTTCCGGAGACGGGGTGTACCCGGAGGTTAGAATGAGGAAGAGAGAGAAGAAGATAGGTGAGATGGAAGTGAACGCGTCTCCGGTGAGTTTTGACAGCCCAGGTCGCGACAGACGTGGGAGAGATGTCTCGGAGATATAGCCGGAAGTGAGGACATAACCTTTGCCACACACTCCTCGTCTGCTAAAACTATCTAGTGGGTCACGTCCTGAGTTTGACTGGACGCTATTTACTCCAAATAGGCATCTCTACCATGTGTGTACGCATATATATATATATATGTCATGGTTTTGAGGTTATACAGTCGTGAGCTGTGAAAAAAAAAAACGACTTTATAAGCTTGAGGGTATCACGACTTGCATTTCGGGGAAAATATTGCTCGCTCATTTCTCTCACGTCTTGCAAAGCTATTGGATATTTGCAGTGCTGTCGGATGAAGAAATCTCTGGTTTAGCGAAGTAATGGACAGTAATGGACGACGCGGTTTTTTTCACGATATCTTGCTATTCCTGGAAAAAACGACAGAGGAAATAACGTACATTTTCTGTTGAAAACGCTGCAAAATATTTTTCTGTTTTTGCAGCTCAAAGAATTATTAGCCATTAACATAAAATCTCGATGACAAGAGAAATAATGAAAATGCACCAATATTAAAAAGTTCAGCTGATAGATTATACTTCAAAACAACATTTATTTGAGTTAATCCCATCGAATACGTGAAAAAGCGATCAATAATAAATCTCGTCTAATTTAATTACTTTAATATTAAATAAATACGTACAAAAGTTTCGGATTATATTTTTCAGGATAGCGAAATATGATTATATAACAAATAAAATAAGCAGATTTGTCCAACAAAAAACTCAGCTAGGCGTAATCAGAACAGGTAATTAATGCACTATAAAAATTCCCGGTTAACGCAAAACCGATAAAGCTTCATTAAATGTTTTACCAGTAATCCCATATACCTTGGACAATTCAAAAAATTTTCGGCTATAACTCAGTATTAATAAAGTCAGAAAGAGTAATACAAAACTGTACGTCGCTCAAAAACAATACGCCATACGTCATTCCGGTTTCACTTCGGGTACGCCATTATCATAAAATGATATGTTTACCTCGCTGAATGCTATAGCCTAAGCATAAACCGTTTCTCACGAGAATTACCCACTCTCCTCAAACTTTTCCATCTTCCCTCTCACCATTCACACGCCACTCCCTCATCGTCTTCACCGCCAAAAAGTCTCCTTCTTCATCTTCTACCTCTCTCAAGCGAAAGCTTTGACCGAAAAATATGATTCCCAGAGTAGCATTTTCTTCCCCGCGTAAAACCTTATTCCGCATTCGCCATTCGAGAAAAGGGGTTGTCACGAAGACAAAAGAGCGTTGGAATGGAAAAGGTGGGTACTTTTCTCTGGGAGTGCGAGTTGCCTCAACTTCTTCAGCATATTCCTCTCTCTCTCTCTCTTTCCCTCCCTCTCTTTCTCTCTCCTCCAGAAACACATCGTTTCTTACTTCCAAGACTCCTCCATCGTCCGCAAAAATAATATAACTCACCCTCCGTCCCCCAACAGACCCGTAACGGGGTTGAAAAGAGGAAATTCTCTCGGAAACAACAACGAGATGTTTGTCTTACGTTTCCCTCCCCTTCTTATCCCACGCCCTTCCTGAATGCATCTTCGCCACCCTCGGCCATAAGCCGCTCCACTCCGCCCCGTACAGAGATGGAACAACCACGTCATAACGTCCCCTTCTGAGTCCCTTACGCTGTCTCTTTTACACGCTTCAACTCGTTATTAAAACGATTCACTCCCGTGCCTTCGCGAGGCTGGATGAGCGCACCAATTGCTTGACTGCTCGTCAAATTCCTGAGGCGGTTGTGTGTCTGAGTCTTTCTTTTTACAGCCAATGATCGGTAAAATTAACGCCAAAGGCGGCGACTTTGTAACCGTAATGCACGTCTGGTTTTAATCAACCGTTTAATTTACAAAGGAGTTGATTGCTAAAGTTTTATGAATTAGTATAAATCGACAACATATCCGTTCCTTATAGGTTGATGGACAGAGAAAAATTCAGAGGCGGAATGATAGTAAATCCACACAGTTTTCATACTAAATTTTATTTCAAAATCAGTAAAAAGAACTCCTTAACCGTACAAAGCGAATATTTAGAGAGAGTACACACAGTAAAAGTTAAAAAGCGGGCAAAGGAAGAAAAAAGGAACAGAAAATAGGGTACACTTACAGGTTTAAGGGGTATAACTCCTGTTGTCGATCGCTCATACACTCACTCACTCACGCAAGAACTAATCCTAAGGTGGAAAGGATGGAAGGAAAGGATTTACGAGGCGTTAACCTGCGTCGGTGACCCTTACTAACACCGCTGCTGGTAGGTTTGTGAATCTGTTCGATCGAGACAGGTAGCAACACACATACAAGAATACAACCATCCTATCACCATTGAAAATTTAGCACTTTTAAAATCGGCACATAACGAAAACAATCTAGACACCTACGAAAACATGCTTGTTGAAAAACATAAACACGCCATTATGAATAACGACCGCGGCCCTCTCCCCCATTCCCCTCTCTACAGCTTAACGGCTAACCCTCCCCCTCCTTTCACTTTCACTTCCACCAACATTTAAATACCCCAAACCACGCAGCACATTTAGTGTTCCACTGAATATTTAGAGTTGCGTTTGTTACTTGAGTGCGTGTGTGTGTTCTGCCTGACAGATCCCTGTCGCTGTCGAAAGACACATAAAGCCGCAGACGTGTGTGATATCAGGTCCCTGCCGCGGAGTAACTTCCCGTAAACCTGGTATTATTTCTTTTCTTACCCCTTTTTTCCTATTTGTGTGAGTTTGTGGTTGCTGAGTAGGTCCCTGTCGCGATCGAACTAATTCACAAACCTACCAAAAACGGTGTGAGTAAGGGTCACTGACGCAGGTTAACGCTTCGTAAACCATTTCCTTCCATCCTTTCCACCTTAGGATTACTTCTTGCGTGAATGAGTGTATGAGCGATTGACAACAGGTCACTGGCGTGGAGTTATACCCCGTAAACCTGTAAGTTTTTTGTTCCTTTTTCATTGCTGTAGAAAACTGATGCATCACATTCAATACAGAATTGTCGGCCTAGCCTTACGGATAAAATCAAATTGAAATAAAAGATATCTTAAATAGCGACAAAAAGGTTGTAAAAACCAAATGCACAACAATTAGGCAATAAGACTGCCGTAATTTACGTATATAAGAGTTTTCCAAAGAGCATATATAAGAATGTACTGAAGGTGAACCAATAGTGATTACGGTAGCTTTGCAGCAGTAATACGTATCTGGTTTTTATAACCTTTATAAAGCCACTGGAGAAAAACTTTTTCCATTTGACAAAGATAAAGAAGAGATATACAATTCCCTATAAGAGCGAGTCATTTAAAAAAATATTGAGCAAAAACTGGATTAATACCGGCGATAGTTAATCGGATTTTTCTTTTTTATTTAATCAAAGAAAAGTCCACATAGAATACATATTCTGTTCATTTAACCCACGTCTCCAGTGATAGAAGACCACTCGAAAAGACTCGAAAAGAATAATAAAAACGACAAGCGTCACGCTTGGTGAGATGAGGAAAGGAATTTTTTAAAAAACTCTTCCAACACGCTCAGAAAAACTCTTCCGAAGAACGCGGAAACAGCGCAGCAATCATTGAAATCCTCACTTTGCGGGTGAGAGGTGATTGAAAATTCACGACCCTAACACTCGAAGGGGGACGGGATGGAGGGCGAAGAATATCGGGTAAGGGTAGAAGCCAAAGAAATAGTTAAATGGGGGAATGAAGGGGAAAGGGAGACCTTCGGCGGAATGGGGGCGAGTATTTCATTTCGCAGGAAAAGGGAGAATGGCATCTGGGGGAAGAGAGGTAATTACGCGCCCTCATCTTCTCCCCCACCACCCCTTATCACCCTTCGGGAATGGAGAAGTTTGGGAGGGGAGGGGAAGGAAGAAAGAGGGAGTCTCGGTAGATGATATACCTTCCTACGGACTTTCTTTTTCCCTTCCACTTCCCCTCTTTGATCCGTTCAAATGAACCGAATATCCCTTCGGCTTCCTATACCTCCCGTAACCCTCCACCATTAACCCCACCCTCTTAGAAAGGGAGAGGGAGACGGAAGAGATAGGAAGAGATCAATTCCCCTTTCCCGAATCCATACCCTCCCTCCCAACCCTCTCTGCCTTCCCGAAATCCCGCTCCCTCCCTCTCCATACCCCTACGCCCACGCTGTTTGCCCGGATCACTATATTTGCAAAAACCTCCCTCTCAACCAATGTCCAAAACTTCGCCGCCTATTTGCTTTCCATTCCGCGTCCACGTTCAGAAAAATAATTTCTCCATGAAAAAGAGGTTTTTCCCGTGTTTTATCCATTCTATATATGACACTTGTTTACCGATAACCCACTATTTACCGATCATCCGCCATTTATTTGTTGGATTACGCGCCGAAAACCAGATCGCTGCTTTTTTTTAAAAATACTAATGCTTCCAGAGATTTCTCATCGACCGCGAGCAATACATCCATTTTCCATTTGACAGATTCAGGACGCCAATACTAAAATATACGTACATCAAGCAGAACCAGGACATCGCTATTGTTAGCATAGCTAATTAATTTATTTTCGCCAAGTGGAAGGGAATTTGGTATATCACCAATAACCCTAACAATCCTAAGTAATGTAGAATATTATTCATGTTTTTGTTATCGGTAATGGTCGTCATTGAAACAGCATTAAATAGACTTTTTAAAGGCTATAAAAGCGTATTTAAAATAACGACAGAGTCACATAATGAAAAATACGTAATTCTGCTTTGTAATAAATAGCATGGCATTAAAAATCTATTAATGAATTTTTCACTTTAGTTTAGTGCAGTGTAAAATATATCAAGATGAAACAACAATGCACACCTTTTAACAAAGCGCATTCATATTTTTCAGCCACGAGGTAGGAATTTTATCTCGATTACAGGTTTAGTCATACTTTTCATTATCATCAATGCCCACCATTATAACACTATTAAACAGATTTATGATGCGCTGTAAAAGCGAAATTAAAATAAAGAGTCATATTTTATTTTTTTTAATTGTAATAAATTCCGAAAATATAATTTCTAATGTGAAGAAATAGTCTTATAATTATCTTATATTAATATTATTTCATAAAAACTATGAAATATTTTTACAATCCTATCGTTCGAGTGTTGTTATTATTATCTTTCGAAAGAATAAAAATTTTCCGAGGCGTTTTCCTTTTAATTGCCATTAATTTGGATTTATCGATCACCTTTTCTTATCCTTAATATGTAAGCCTCTTTTACATCGTAATATACCCGCATGGCTCTAATCTCGCCGAACAAAGACGTTTTATCTATTCATTTAAAAAAGATATTCTCTCGCCTCTCGACCTATCTCCTCTTATCCTCCTTTTATTTCTAAAGTAGGCTGGACAACTCTTTTTTTCTCCCTCTCTTTAATTTTCTGCAAAGCTCTTCCTTTACTTAACAGATACTTGAAAAAAAAATAAAGAAGAAAAGGTCAAAAAATGACCCAGGTAGGTTCAGCGTGACACGTCTCTTTCATCAGACCGATTTCTCTTCTTATCATCATCCAGTTCCTTCTCTTTGAACCCAAGCGGTTGTATTTTAAAGGATAATTTCCGAGCCCTATCACAAACAAAGAAAACTGTTAATCCTTTTAAAAATATATTTCTCGCAAAATAAGAACGTTCGGCCCATTCGTTGGAGATCTTTGTCACTTCATGACAAAAAAAAGTGTAAACCAAATTATTTTTTAACGTTATTTTCGCCGATATCACTAAACCTTCCGGGAAGGCGAAATGAATACGTCGCCCATGGTTATTTTATCGGGATCGCCGTCTTTTTTATGCTCGTTTTTATTTCAATATTTCATTTCTGTGAGCGTTCGCGCTAACGATAAAAAAACGTGTAATGAGCTTCGGAACACGCCTGTTAAAACTGGCCTTAATACGATTTATCCTCTTAAAAGCTTCCTGAGAATAAATATTTACGCCTCCCTTCAAATAGTTTGCTGCATTTCTATCGCGTATATTGCCGTTAATGATAAGGAGGTAAAGGAGGAGAAATGATAATTACACCTGCTAAGACACATTTTAAAATGTCTACGATAAAAACTGCTAAAAATAAATGTAGAAATGACATTTCTCACATTAATACCAGCCAATTGGCGACTAGTCTCGCTGCTAAAAAAATTACTTTTTAACATGAATTTTGTGCTGGATAACAACATTATATAAAATTTAAGGTCATATTAATTATTCCACGTAGTGGTACAAAATATTAAGTTTCAACAATCAAAAAAAAAATCAGTCGACTTCGATTAGTAATTTTCGAATAGCTATTGATGCTTCTATAGCAAGGATTATATGGTGATAAAACGAACAGTTTTACAAAACAAACAACGAAAATAAATTTGCGTTTTAAAATTCTGAGAATGGTGGAATAATTAAACAAAGGCGAAACACTCACCTCAACTCTGCAAACAACGTATTTGACCTAGTAATTCTCCTTAATGATCTCACACAAATACCACAATCCAGCTTTAAGCCAATCAAATAATGCTTTTATTACTAGTCACATTAATTCTGATGACATAGCCAAAATCAAACAAGCCAATGAAAATAATCCTAATGAAAGTAAAAAATAAAATGGTATGCCGGAAAATTCATAACATTAATGAGGAGGCACAATGATTTCGTGAGTAATTCGATTGTTCTAGCTTTCTGCCGCTTTCCTGAAGGCTAAAACGCTCCAATTTGAAATATAATCGGTTTAACAAGTGGACAAGGTAAACAAAGCCTCACAAATAATGTCACAAGTCGTTGAACAATGCAAAGGAGAAACTAATATTTCGACTGGAACAGGAATTGGTAAGCGGCGAGGGGATAGTGACCAGTAAAGTCATTTAGGCGAGGATGCAAAAAAATATAGCACGTCTCGCAAATGAGTATGGAAATTTCCAAGCTCCTCGATCACCATAAAACTGAAAATAAATTTTCAAACTACACAAATTTCTTTGGAAAAATTCTGAAATTTTTCAGAAATGAACGTGGAAAATTAAGTATCTTGAGACATACAAAAATATCGGAAAATAATACAATTATAATTTCTGCTAGGATGGTAATTAAACATGTAAAAGGCGCCATAAAAATTTCATCAAATGATACAAAATTTTCTCGTGTGATCAATACATTTCCATACCATTAAAGAGTTAAGGTACGCGTGTTATTAAAATATGAACGTGTTATGGAAACATAAAAGCGAGGAAAACATTTTATATCAATATGAGATGATTAATATCGATCAATACTCTACGCTAAAGCTAAAAAAATTATCAAAATTTTTAACTGTCAAAAACGTAGATATAATCTACTCATTTTCTTTTGATAAAGAACCGCCTAGCCCCGACCTTAAATATGTTTTAATTTTAAACGTATAAAGGACAAACGAAAAGTTGCAAGTCTCCGTTCCATAATTTTTTCTCAAGAGTATGGGAAAACGTACGGCACCGTAGGATAAAGAAACAACCAGGGTACTTTATCATCTCGGGGTACTAAGACAAACAAACCTCTCGGAGATAATTATGAAAAGTGGATAAAAACGCGACACGCTATGGTAAGGCGGAAGAGAGAAAAGAAGATCACTCATGTTAATCCAAGGGAGGAATTATGGCAGAGGATGCACTTCCCTCCGCTCCACTTGTCTCGTGATAAACTCTAATAAGTACCCTTCATACTTCCTTCGCCTCAAAGATTACACGCTTTGCAAGAGGATGGCAACGAGTTTGAAAAATTCACATGATTTTCTTGGCGATGAAAACGTAGTAACCGTGTGAAATTAACACTACAAAATATACTGCTAAAATAAAAATAGAAACAACATAAACATAAACGAAACAAAATCACGTTAAAAATTAATACAAAATACAGTTAAGCAGTTAGCGTTAAAAAAAAGTGAAATGGACTGCACGTAATTATATTGAAAACATTCAGATTTAAATGCGTAAATTTGAACGAGAAGAATACCATCATACCAATTTTGCTCTTGATTATTTCATGTTACTCTTGGTAGGGTGTAAAACAACGCTTTTTAAAGATCGTGAAAATACGCTACACTGTTGCCGAACATTTCACCCAACGAATTCTTTGATCCTATCAGCTACTAATTCTTAATGGACTATATTCACTGATATATACTAACTAAATTAAAAACACTATCGTAAAGTCACCCCTTGTCGCCTGCACAATTTTAATGCTTAACGTGACGCGAGGACAATAAAACTCGAGTTATTCAACGAAACTAAAAGCTATCAATATGCGTGCGCGCTCAATTCCACCTCTGTACTGGGTTTATTATTGGAACACCTCTTTGAGTGAAGGAATAAATCCGAATCATTAGCAGTGTTCAAATTCTTATTTAATCATAGCACAGAGGCATACAGGCGAATAACTTTATTTTGTCGACAGACGGAAAGTGAATGATTTAGTTCCATGCGATCCGCTGGAAAATAACTATAGAATAAAATAAACTGAAATAAATTGATAAACATATTCATGGCCATTACTTTCATTTCGTTCCCCCGATTTCCATTTAGCGAAAGAGAGAGAGAGAGAGAGAAATGTTTTCAAACGCCCGCGTGATCAAATACAGACGGTAAAAATATCAATCAGCAAACACCCTCGGGCGGCATATCAGAACCTCAAGGGCCCCGGATTGCTCACGGCTGAATTGAGCCGCGTGTTTTTTTATCAATACACGTCGAAAAAAGCGTGAGGAAAAAGGCAGAGTCGATTAAACGCTACGGCACACAAAAAAATGTTCTGTCTCTCGTTCACACACAGCAGAAAGCAAAAAACGCTCTTTTTCTATCATGACGCTGCGATTGAGTACTTTAAGCTCAGAGGATAATGCTGCGAGCACCTACGTAGGCCAAGTATAGCTGAACAGGCAAAGGAGGAGATGGAAAATATTAAAATTCTTTAAAAGGGGAAGATTATACAAACGCAAGATCTATCAAGATGTAGAGGGAGAGAGTGATAGGCGGAAAGAAGTGTATCGGGACGATGATAAGTAGGCAAGATGCACACGAGACGCGGAGATTATGCAAGTAGATGCAGCTGAAGTGGATTGGGGGAGATGGAGATAGGAGAGAAGGGCAAAGGACGAAGGAGAGAGAGAGAGAGAGAGGTAGTAACAGTAATTTTAACTCCAAATGAGGAGGAGCATGGACGCTCTCGAATGTCTCCGGGGAAACTTTACGAGCGCTTGGAAGGCTTCGTCTGCCCAAAAAAAAGAGGGGGGGGGGGATTTTTTCGAATGGGAGGGGGAAGTCTGGTATCCGAAGAAGCGTTTTCCTTTATTGCTTAAAACTGTGGATTCATAAGCCCGGGAAAGGAAAGGGAGGAGAGATAAGCGGAACACGAATAGGATTTTTCTGCAAACGACTCCTTAAGATAAGAAAAAAATATCGTGTTACGCCCACTTCTGGTCTGGACCCGCAGAAGTAAACATTACCCTTATTCCCGTGAAACCAAAATTATGAGTGTTATTAGAGACCCGTGTCGAACCGAGGGCGAACCACAATTACTAGAATTAATCCATATTAATCAATTTATATAATTAGCTTCAACGTTAGAAATTCTACCGTATATACGTATATAGTAAGTATGATAATCTAATCATCATACAAGTCTCCAATAGTTTTTCCAATGAAATAACTTTGTCGCTAATTCATTTAAAACATAGGAATGACAAAATGAAAAGCACATTAGGTATCGGATAACTATAGTGGTCCCTGCAGACAAAGGCAGAATGCAATAAATCACACATATTATCGTGCAGAATTCTCAGTACACAGCAACAATACAACAAAATATATAAAGAAAAGTAATTTTATTTGTTGATAAGAATAGGCTAGCGAACCACACAGATGACACTAATTATCATTAATTGAACCATAATTCCGCCATAAAGATAAGGCTCGACAAAATGGTCTAAACTTTAGCAACGCATCCTGTTTAACAAATCAGCTCTTTTAACCGAAAAGGTCGTTGAAAATCACAAATGCCGTTTTTTACGGCCGAGAACACCTAAATGAGAATGCATTTCCGCTAAGAAACGGTTGCGTGCTTGCATTTCCATCGGGAAGAATCTCTTCCGTGACAGCAAAGCGATTAAATCGAAAAACACGCGCCGCCGGCTTTTTTTTAATTTTGTAAAACGTTCGCGCATAAATAGATGCAAAAAAAAACGAGCCACGGACTCTTTCGAACGTAAAGACTTCAGAGAGACAGGCGCGCGTATATAAAAAAAAAACCAAACGCCTATTCGTTTTTCGACCCTCGAATACGTTTTCTCTTTATGTTTATAATGGCGCCGGCATTGGAAACTGCTGTTGTCGAGCATTTACAATAGATGGCAGGCCATCAAGAAAATTGCGAGGTTTGAGGGGGAGGGTGTGTCCTATCTTTTTCATTTTTTTTAACGCTCTCTTCGCCTACATAGGCTCGCGCACCGACCTTGGATTCATACGATTTCCTTTTAGTGCCCACCCCCATCCATCCCTCCCTTTACTCACCCTCCACTTAAAACTCCTTTATGAAGCATCTGCTAGTGTTGTGCATAAAAGAAGCATTTTTACGCCCTTTTGATAGCCGATAAAGGCTCGCAATATGCATGAGTTTTTCATCGTTCCGTAGAGTCTCTCCCTACTTTCCCTTCGTCCCATTGCTCCAGTCCTCGCGTCATTCAGATGAGCGAGTGCCGCACGTTACTTTTATATCGTTTACATGTCTTCTCTCTTTTCACTTTGAGAACTTACGTAGTCCTACACGCGAGTGTTCTTTTCTTCGGCCGTCACAATGCGCGTCGTCGCTTTCTTTCAGTAAAGAGAGCACACACGCGCGCATGGAATTAGGCATATTTTTATTCTATTTGATCCTACCTTATTACCTCGTTTTATTTTATTTCTTGTCAGGTAGTCAGAATTTTCTTAAGGACAAAGAGACTGACTTAGTTTTTTTTTAATATGGCGGAAAATGAGCTTAGATGAAAACGGGTCGAATTTCTTTTGCCGTAAAGAAGTTGAATATTTTTCCCGCTGACAACTTCTCTCAAATATATTTTTAAGTCGGACCATAATGGATATTATTATTATAATTATGAATAATTATAAACTCCAAAATAATATGGTACCATAACCGAGGAAATTGTAAAGTATACGTGTATATATATATATATATATATATATATATATATATATATATATATATATATATATATATATATATATATATATATATATATATATACATACATACACACACCACCACACCCCTCAACATCCGCATGAACGGTCATCGGGACAGTGTCGCTCATAAGCGCTCCCTTCCAGTGGCAGATCACGCGGTAAGCCACTCACTACCCTTCAATAGATGTTTTACAGTCAAAACAATCCGGGCTCTCCCAAAAGACTCCCGCACCACAACTCCGCCAATGGGAGCTGGCCCATATAGAAATCCTCCGCTCTCTTTCCTTTCTTGGTCTAAACCTTCGCTGACACCCCCACCTCAAATACCCTAGCCTCCTTTCCATTAACCCCATCCCCTCTACCCCCCAGTGAGACACTTATTGTTAGTTTTAGTAATACTATTCTGCCGAAGAAGGGCGGATGCCCGAAAGCTCCAAGCAAAAGCCTTCCTCTATCGCCATGGACGTCCAAAACACCAAGTAAGTGTCCACTGGCTCACTCCTATCCCTCTCAACTACTAGTTGCAATCCTATATATATATATATATATATATATATATATATATATATATATATATAATGTGTGTGTCTGTGTGTCGTTGAGGAAGGGCCTCTGCCCGAAAGCTTCAAATTTGTGTTGTTTTTCGTACGTCTTCAGCATCCACAGCGGCCCTCCAATTTAGGTAAGTATCCACTGGGTTCCCTCCAATACCTTGTTGCCACTTTTATTTTATATATATATATATATATATATATATATATATACATATATGTGCATTTGTTTACGAGCTGATTACGGAAGCGGAAGGAGTTTTTCGGAATCATTAATATTAGTAACGTATAATACACTGAATGCAACAAATGATGATAAAACTTGTTAATATCTGGCTTTTAGCCTACTTGCGTCGATTTAGGATAAATACATAAACATGTAATTATTAAAGAATAAGATGTATTTAAACAAGCGTTAATATTTATACGATGAGTGCAATCTTGATTAATTTTAATTTCGTAGATTTATTATGCCCGAGAAAATTCTTACATGAAACCTTCGGATGTTCTATTCTAGCTACATTTACAGTGGTTTGGCAACGTTTTCAAAGAAGCTAAAATACCCTATTATCTCCCATATTTACTTTTTTTCTCACCTTATAATGTTCCGAGTGCTCTAATTTATTATTAACCGCTTCCGTCGTGCATTTTAAATTATCTACCTTTGCATTTATCACCTTGACACATTACTTCAACGACGTCATCTACAAAGAATATCCTTTGCGCATAATACCTCTTTAAGTGCAAACAGTATCTCAAATAAGTATGAAAAGGAAAGACCAATGCAATTAAGAGCCTAATTATCCGAAGACTTAGAGATGAGGTAAACAAAAGACAACTATTTTTACGTTTTAAATACATATATCAAGCGAAAGGTATTTTGTCAATGTATGTAGGAAACAGGGTGTTACTATACTATATATAACACCATAAACTGGAACAAATTATCCTATGTGGCATTTTAAAAAGAATACTTGACAGTTTCATTGATTACGCATAATTATGAAGGAAATTTATAGCAATTCCAATACTGAGAGACATAACTGCGCCGAGGGATTATAAAAGGCTCTTTAATTAAATAAGATTTCATCATTTGCAAATTTACCACAACATTAATCACTTATTATATGCACGTTTCTTATAGACTACATTATACATCTAGACTAGGGGTTCCCAACGCGGTGCCCGCGTGCGCCATGGCACCCTCCGAGGCTCACCGTGGCGCACGTCAAGGTTTGCTCTGGTATCCTCCTTGACACACTGAGCCAAGGGCGGAACTAGAAACTTCCCAAGGTGTGGGGGACGGGCTACTTTTCTATCCCCCATTTTTAATTTGCACACTAAATCCTTGTCAACATTATTTTCTATTAACAAACCATGGTACACGGTAGAAGAGTATGGTAATTATCACAGTGAGGCGTATTGGGGAAAAATTCCTGCAGCATGACAACCCTCTCGGCTTCCCCTTTTGCTATCCCTAAACAAATCCAATGTGGGGGGGGGAGGTGATCGCCCCCTCCCCCCCCTTGGATCCGCCACTGCTTTGAGCTCTTGTGACTAGTAGTGTTGAGCATCCACAGAATGTAGTATCTATGTAATAAGACTTCATGACTCTGTCCAATAGAATTTACATACAATGTATTTTAAGATTTAACTCGCAGTTCTTTTCGCCAGGGTAAGAATACTGGTGCCCGCAGCTTCCGCTTTTAAGTCGAATGCGCCCTTGTCCACATAAAGGTTGGAAACCCCTGATCTAGACAGATGATCGTTTACTACCATATTATACCTCATATCTTCTATTGAGTTATGTCTTCAACGAGTAAAAAGCTTTCGATTCACATTACTGGAACAGTTTTTGTAAGCATCCTTCCTCATTACCGAAATTTAAAGCAAAAAATAAACACAAAAACTGTGATAGATACTGAAGATGCGGTTGCTAGGATACCGGCAAATGGTTATATCAAGTAAATATATCTAGTTAAAGGTGTAAAATTTAAGAGCAATTAAAGATTACAGCAGAATTTAAAGCCCTCACAATAACCTAAACTCGTATTAGAAAAAACATATCCTTAAGTACGCGCTATTTTGCTGAAACAATGGACATAAAAATTATAAACGCTCATTTCACAGCGAGAGAATAGACACAACAATATATTACTTCTTCTTCCCTCAAAGACATGACTTCATTGTACTATTACTTACTACCCTATTTCCCGTCCGAACTACACCTACTCACACGCTTAAGTTAGGTACTAGGAAGCGGAACTTCTACGAAATTCCGGCAGCTGGTCAGTTTCGCAAAGTTTGACCGAGAATTGGGAGGCAGTAAAGACAGAGAGAGAGAGAGAGAGAGAGAGAGAGAGAGAGATGGAGGGGGTTGAAAAGTCACAAAATTTTGACATGATACCGCAGTAAGCTACGTTTCTCCTCGCGGCCTAACTTCTCCCGCTTTACTCCATAAATCCTCACAGTTCTCGACTCCTTCCCTCAACCTACAGCCACGTATAGCAACGATGGCCAGGCAGACGGGAAAAGGCGAGTGAGGAGAAGATGCACAAGTAGACGGGGAAGCATTTTTCTCTTGGATTCGTGACGTTGGTTCCGCGCCTGTCTCCTTAATGTTGCAGTGGCATATTTTACAACTAAGAGCTGAGAATGGTACTTAACCGAAATATAGCTGGTTTCGTAATAGGATGCCTAAGCAAGCATTTTTCGGAAAACCCGATGTAAAATTGGAATAGGAAATCGTTGCTACACCTCTACGTGAAACCGAACAAAGTTGATGCCACGCAAAACGTTGTGAAAACCAGATCCGCGTTGCGGCTACAAAGCATTCGTGATTAGTGTCGATTCACAAACGCTATCAATGGATCTGCACTGAAGACGGATGATTTGAAGCCGAAATGCGCTTGGATAGACGTTTCGTCGATTTGATTGCAGCCATAAGTTGGGCTAGACGATTCTCTTTTGAACGCCTCGTACGCGTATCCATGAGCGTGTACCTCATATACTTCATTGGTAAATGTGGGAACAGACGCAATTTTTTAGGGAGATTTTCGATTTTATTATCACATAGGAAAATTTAAAACTTAGCCAAAAACGTTAAATTTGAACTGTATTCAATTCGTTATCGCATTCAATTTGTTATCTTCATCTCAGTCCCCAAATTCCCAATTCTTACGATTATCCCGATGACGTCATCACACCCTGAACCCGCTTTGGATTTGGGAAGCGAAGGGGGATATAATCATTAAAATTTTTAAAATCGAAAACTTGACCTATCGATAATCCGTCCCGAAACTAATCCGAAATTTAACGGCCTACTTCCTCTGTTTCAACGATCCAGACGAAATTCGACACATTAAAAATATCTCAAGTTTAACGTCCAATCAGCCTTCGAGGATTTCCATAAACCAGTGCTGAATTATTTGTCAAAGCATTAAGAAAAAAGGAAGCAAGGAATTACGTGTCCTATATTGATGTTTAATGAGAAGAATAAGCCCTATTCGCTACCTCTTTAGGAAATGCTTATTTATTAACTGCTTAGGAGACTAAAGATTCCGTCGATGAAACGGCTTAGAGCAATCATGATAGCTTCTTGTACTTAAAGATAAGTCCTTACGCGATCAAAGATAGATGCTAGGCACGTTATTAGGTATGTAAATTGAAAAGCCTGAAAATAAAATTCGGCGTTTAAAGATTATGCTTTACTACGGGAATCTCATACGTTTATTCGTCCGTGTATTATACGAAATGAAACTCCTCGAGCATAAGGCTTATAGGATTAGACTAAAAAGACATATTTACTTATAATTTGCAAATTTAAATGAAGTGTTAAACTGAGTGTATTTCCCGGTATATGTTATTAACGCTTCATTTAAACATAATTCAAAATAACAGATTAAAAAAACCAATTTCAATTAATATCGTAGTTTTCTGCGTCTCTTACAATAGTAAACGGAGTAAAAGGGGCATACCTCGTTCCCGTTTTCTTTAAAGTACTTTCCCCGTTTTAAGATGCAATTCACTACCGACGCTAAACATAACCACGGATTCGGTTGTCTCGTTTTTAGCTAAAACAACACGGCCGAGATTTTTCCAAGCGATACGAAAGACAGTTACGAGATCCGATCCGACGCGTTGATTTTTCCGAAATCCACTTTAATTTTTTTTCCTACCTCCTCCTATATTTTTCCCCTCCAACAACCGCTTTCTATATAGCTCCCAAGTATCCGACGTATAAAAACGGCTCCAATCATCTAGCGAAATTGAAGCGGTGTTATGTGGGCTATATAAAAAAAAAAAGGCAAAGCGTTTGTGGGGTTGATGGAGGACGCGAGGTGAGGTTTTTAAGCCTTCATTATTTCTTCCAAGAACCCTCCCTCTCTCCCTTTGCAAACCCCGTTTCAAATGCCTTCAGGTGTTCGTCGGCCGTAAAATTGGCGCAGAGACTAAAGGGTGTCAAAGGAAAAAAAACCTCGGTTACAGGGGGTTAGAGATGAAGTCCTCCTTCCTCACTTATATATCTGAGAAAGCCATACCATCCCTTCATCGACCCCATTTCCTGCGAGGTCTTTTCTCGCTTTTTACGAGACTGTTACGTAGTCGGCGGAGGGGGAAGGTGGATTGGAGAGGGAGCACGATTGCGGCGACGGACCTCTTGCGGCTAGACTTGGAACCAAATCATTTGGACGCCGCAGGCGGACCTAAAGGACGTGCTCGTATCCTTCATAAGAAGATCAACTCACCTGAAAGGAGAGAGAGAGAGTGGGAGGTGAGAGAGATATATGAGTAAAAAAGGAAAGAGGGGGAAGGGGAGTTCAAACAAGATACGCTGGAATTCTTATTATGTGGAGGTGCGAATACCTTTAATACAAGCTAAACAAATGGCCCTCTGTTTAAATAATTGTTGCCCAAACGTTTTGACATGACGCCTCCCTTTTGGTTTTCACTAAGCCGTCAGGCACCACCATGTTTTTCATTGAAATAAATGTAATCCTTTGCACTGGTATTTACATCATTATTCATGATCATCTGGTACATACTGTGAAAATTGAAAAATACGTTTAAACTATTTCAGCTGAATATGACATTAAGGTATTGATTTTTTTCTCATAGCGTGAGAGAGTTCCAGAGGGGGGAACTCTCTCACGCCACCCAGTTTGGGAACCACTGGTTTAAAGCCTTCTCTTCCCCGATTCAACGCAAAAATTGAACAATCACAATTGGAAATATGGTTCATTTAAATTCAAAGGGATATTATTATACAGCATAAACTACGATCCACGGCTTTCATTATAAAACGAAGAGATAAAGAAAGCTGAATTGTTACTTTCTCATACGAAGTATCGAGAAAGTATTGCTATCGCGAAAAAATTCGACCTCAAGATTTTTACGGAACTATACGTTTTAGGTGTCGCTGAATCCGAAAAAGTGGTTTTTGCAATGCCGTCTGTCTGTTACTGGCTCTGGAGCCTAAACGGTAGAGCGAAAATGAATGAAATCTCGTATTTAAGAAGCATTTTATCATACTGAGCAGAGTATATATAGAAATAGTTGACATTGCTCAATAATTAAGAGTAGTTTATTCTACGCATTTTTAACAACAATCCGATTTTCTCAAAAATGGCTATAACGATTTTGATCAAATTTCGTACAGTTACTTCAGTTTACGTCTTCAATAATACTGTGTACTTCATATTAAAAAAAATGAATATAAAGCTAGTTTATTCTAGGCAATTTTAACAATTCGATTTTTTCAAAAACGGCTATAACGATTTTGATCAAATTTCGTACAGTTACTTGAGTATATATCTACAATAATACTACGTATTTCATTTTTCGCAATGAATGAGTATAAGGCTAGTTTATCCTTGGGCAACTTTAACAAAAATTGGATTTTCTAAATACAGGCTCATACGATTTTCATTTTCTAAAGATAACTAAACGACGCATTAGTATACGAGAAAGTTAGAACAATGTATGTTGTTCCGATTATTTAGGACTAAGTTTTGCATCACAAAAACTAAGCCTAAATCCTAATATTCATTGCTTTAAATGGTGTTAGTCAAATAAGAGTGTCCTACTAGTGGCAAATAGAGCTCAATTGGCGTCATATCGAGCTACTTATTGAGGTTAATTTTATAATTAATGTCTCGAAGAGAGTCCGTAATCAATTAAGTTGCACTCCTCATTTTGCATATCTATAACACGTGATTATAACGATCCTCTCATATCTTTGAAATGACTCGCTAATCTCTAATTGGTAACTTATTCAGATTTCTATAAAGCGTTGAAACAACTCTTGAGCCCAATGCTCAGTCTGAAAGTCGGCTTCATAGAAAGTAAATGTGCTGCACATTATGTAGGCCTCCAATCAAATTAAAATTTACCTGATGATAGACGATTTAAGACAACCTTGGTTAAGAAAACTTCAAAGACGACTAATACAAAATGAAGCTAAAAGTAAAAATCTGATGTGGCCAACACATGACTTTCTCCATATTTGGGATATAGATATTTAAATTATTATGAATAGCATTATGAGGCAAAATTATTATTTCGTATCGTAAAAGAATACAGTCGTTCTTATTGCCGTAAATTATATTTTGAATATGTTTACAGAATTCACTGCTACATGGTGTTGGCGCTGTATATTGAAAATTACGAAAAAAGTTGAATATCTCCGAAACGGATGGTTCTACGAAAATTTGTTTCAAACAAAAGTTGGAAGAAATATTATTCTCTACAACTTTGGTCCCGACGAAGATTACGAATAACGACGTTTTTAAGGAGATATTTGACGGAAACCGAAAACCGATTATTTTTTACAAATAATTCCTAAACAATAACTGCTATGGAAAATTGTTTCAAATGAAAGTTGTAGGAAATTACATTCTCTATAACATTTGTATAGAATTGTATATATCATAATGATGTTTTAACGGAGAAATATCGCAAAAACAGAATCGGGTTTCGAATAAACCTCAACTTCCGGTTAACCGTTATTGTCCAAAAACTAACCAGTTCTTTGTGCTCATGCTAAAGTGTTATATATGAAATTTGGTAACGATATGGAAAGTACTTTTTGAGTTAGAGCGCCCACAATAACATACACACACAGACATCATTCCGAAAATAGTCTAAACGTGTTCTAGGGACCTCAAAACGTGTATTTCCGTTGAAATCTCGATGTCGATTTTTTTCATGAACACAATACTTTCCCATTACTACGTATGGAGAAAGTAAAAAGTAGAGTGTTAATTATGAACATGTATAAAATAGCGCGTTTATATTTTATGTGAACTTATTTCAAGCAGCGAAATGAATGAAAAAAATAATTTTTGTTGTATGAGGAGTTTTCATACTAACGAATGAATTTTATAGATTCTAATAGGAACTAGGAAGCTTAACGGGTGTATTTTCGAAGGTTTTCAATCACATACTATAACAGTCAATGTTATAGTGGATGGGGAAAGGCTGGAGCAGGTAGAGTGTTTCACTTATGTAGGTAGTATTCTGTCTAATGACGGAAGAAGTACAAAAGAGATCAGGACGAGGATTGCAAGAGCAAAAGAGGCATTTACGAGACGACGAGAGCTGTTGACCGAGAGCTTGGGTTAAGAGATTAAAAAGAGGTTAGTGAAAACACTGATATGGAGTGTAGCATTATATGGGTGTGAGACATGGACAATGAGAAAAGATGTGAGGCGGTTAGAGGCGTTTTAGATGTGGGTATGGCGTAGATTAGAGAAAATTAGTTGGACAGAGAGGAAAACGAATGAGGAAGTTTTGAATATAGCAGGGAAATAGAGGAAGTTAATTAGAGTAATAATGGATAGACAGCAGAAATGGGTGGGTCAAAATTTAAAAGACAACGGTTTAATGAAAGACGTCATAGAAGGAAGAATGTTAGGAAAGAGGCAAAGAGGTAGGAAGAGGATAGGTATATTAGATTCGTTGAAAGAAGGGATGGGCTATGAGTATTTTAAGTGAAAGTCTTTGGATAACCAGGATTTGGTGGTATGTGCCTAAAACCTACCGGAAGTTAGAATTACTTTGTGTGTATTGTATTGCAAAATAACTCACGTGACAAGAAATGTTGTATGTATTTAAAAACTGAAACATTACGGAATGAGAATATTCTATGTACCTGTTCAGCAGGTAGCAACGTACAATATTAATTACGTTAGTTTCTTTAAAGTTATTGCAAACCTAGGAATACTTGTATACAAATAAAAGTACTAATTAAATTTTAATTTATCTAAATTTCCAGAAGTTAATTGATAGAATGAACCACAAGCAAACATAACCGCAGTAAACTCACTTATGTTTTATGTAAAGCGTAAAACAAAACATTTTGTGTTGCGATATTTATATCGCATGGCAGGAACAAAAATGAATTTTATGCTGTCTCATAAATTACTTTTTTCCAAGCAAAAGCAATTAACCTTTATCGAACAAAGTTGATGAAAGGTTCTGAAATTGAATTTTAATAAAAATAATCAAATTTAGAATTAATCACGTGACGTAAAAATTGCGATCCCAATCGAAATTCCATTGATGGAAGGATAAAACAACGCAGGGTGATGAAGTAAAATATAATCTCATACATTTTTCGCTCCCTTAGTTTCATAAGCTTTAATTACACATACAGAAGTGGGTTATGTTTATCTACTGTTTTAATATCTCCTTTGCCTAATAGCTATTTTTTAAATCTAGGTGGTGCATTTGATAGTTCAGTATGCAATATCATACACATTTAAATCATGAGCGAGCTATCAGTGATTACATTATATATCATTATTTTATTTTGAAGCCTTCCGAAATTGATGAAGAAGTGGAAATAAAACCCGATTTATTCGATCATCATTATAAGAATTGTGGAATTACAAATCTCACATTTAGCAACAAATAAGGAAATCCATAATTTTATTTTGTTTGAATAATATTTCGTAATAAAACTTTAATTTTGAGTGATATATTTCGCCCTAATAATACTTTAATAAGTAAACAATTTTTAAATTTTTATGTAAATTTATCCGACTTCCATAACGTTCATAACATCTTCTGCTCAAAGGTAGAAATAAAAATAATGTCAAAATTTACTGAAAATTATTGGAAAACCAAATAGTCTTAACCTAGAGAGTACATGTATATTTGCATATTTATCATTGCAAGAACCGTCAGTATTGACCAATGTCATAGATCGCTTCATTCCCAAACCACTGGTATTATCCACATACGATGCAGACAGATGGGGATATCAATACTATACTTCAGGGAAAAATCACCAATAATTACGACGACGTATACGTTTATGAAATCCAAATACATTTATTATAAAATTGTGGATGCGTTATCTGACTCACTGGAGCTATTTGTTTACATAAACAAATAGCAAGACTTTGAAACCAGAAATTTTATCTCCCTTACAACATGCGACCAAGAGTCATGGTACAATACAGGAACACTAAGACCGTATCTATTCATAAGCACCGAATTCCAAATACACGTATTCTTTTTAGGCACGTTTCGCCTCCAGCGTGAGCGCCTATTGTCGTCGGTCTGTCTGTCTGTCCGTTCGTCCACATGTCCGTTCTCGGCTGCTACCCAACGGATTTTCATGAAATTTGATATTAAGAGCTTATGATCAAAGCTAATACGGAAATTGCACAAATGAATCACGTAACTCAATCAGGGGTACCACTTTACTGGTGACAAAAAATGAACATTCCCTCACATCTTGTAAAGTATCGCTCATACCAAAATATTTTTCAAATAAAACTTGTAGAACTGGTAAATTAGAGTATATATTTTCCTATACATTTTTATCGTAGGAGTAGCCGTTATCAATAAAATCAAACAAGAGTGTCTTAATTCGAGTTGAACTTAGAAAATTTCTTGCATGGTTACTTCTTCATTGTTGCTAACATAAATAATCTCACAAACAAACGTTTAATTTCCTTACGTGTGTATGGAATATTTTTAAATAGGAAGAAAATGTATTATTTATGACGAAGAAAAGAACTTTAAAACGCTATTACCCTTACGTACAGGTGCATCATTTCTTTCTAATACTCCATTGCATGAAACGCGACCATTTGTGATACGCTGTACACTTTCCTAACTTGTTTAAAGTACTCCGCAGCGTATCCCTCTCATCCTTAGAGTTTCATCCCGGAATTATATCCTTGAATCGAGGGTCGAGGCTAAAAGATGAGAGATTTCTTTCTTTTTTTATTCGTAAAGATGTCGTGACGGGTGAGAGGGCAAAAGTGGAAAGGGAGGAATGTACGCCGACTTAGATAGGTATATTCCTAAGGATAGGAAGGGAAGGGGAAGATAAAAGCTTTACGGGTCGAAGGAATTGCGTTCGGCGGATGGATGGTCGGTTCGTATAAGCCTTAGAGGGTGTGCGAAGAGCACTGTGGGGGTGCGGGAAGGAAGTGTATTGTGGAGATGGAGTCGTAAAGCGAAGGAAGTTTACGAGAGAGAGAAACAGAGAGAGGTAAGAAAAAAAGGAGAAGGCAAAACTATTGGCTGAAGAGAGAACGAAAAAGCGCCACGCGGTATAAATGGAAGAAAAGTAATAAATTCGGAACCATTTTCATATGGTGGGTTATATGACCAGCCGGCCAGAAGGGGGTGACGAACTGAGGTAGTCTACACCTCAGCGGGAGGAAGAGAGAGAGAGAGAGAGGGGAGGTAGGGTTCGAATACGGAATCGTAAGAGTAAGAATATGTTATATCGAGGAATAGTAATAAATTCGGTAGTTTTTTATAACCGAAGGGTCGCTTTTCGAATTTAAGTAGAAAACGTCTGCATCTAAAACACAACGTCGCGCTACGAAATCGACTATAAAGTGTAAAAGAAGCGGAAAAGTCTTCGAGAATACCATATACATAATATATTAAAATACATTCACTGCATTCATCTCGTCAATTTTAAAGAGAAAATGATTATTTTCCATTGGGGTTTGTAGAATTAATATTCAATGGGATATAAATAGCTCTTCTAGAAGGATAATTTATTATTTTTAATTATAAGACACTAATAGAAAATACAGTTACGTGTTTATCCATGCATAAAAATTGAAGCTTCATTTGCCGATGCCATATGTAGAAGGGCGTTTTATTGATTGTTTTTTTTTAGAAATGTGAACTCAAACTTCTTTATACTCTTAGTAATACAATTATATGACATACAGAAATCCAACCAATAAGCGGTGTCATAAATGGCATTATTGTTCAAACAAATATCGACATTTTTTAACTTTCTATCAATAATTAATTGCTCAGAATCGTAATTTGAACATTTTGAAGGCACCCCCAGCCGCCCACCGATTTCTTCAAAAAGTTCTTTTGCAGCGCAATAAATGACATCATAGATCACATGCGTCCTGCAAATTTCAGACTAATATCTGTTACCGGTTACTTTATATTTTAATTTAATTGCTTGCACAGGTGGACAGACAGGCAGAAAGCGAAAACATAAGCGCGTTTCTAAAATAAAACGCGTTAAATGAGGGCCTGAAAATGCTCCCCCACATTTTACATAAACCTAGCAGAAAAATATAAAATAGAACCAAAGTCTAGAAAAGAGAGTTTATTCGAATGAGAGAGAGAGAGAAGCTTGAATGGAATCCGATAGAGTAATATAAAGACTTGCCAACGTCAATCCCACTTGATAAATTCTTCCCCCACTTAAGATCTTTGAACCCCACGATTCACTTCAAGAGCTTAACAGCCTCACATATTTAATCAACCCCCACGATACAAAACCCCGCACTCCACTCGATCTTATGCAGTCTGGAGTACTATAAATAGAGAGAGGCGCACCTGTGCCTAAAGGGGTTTCGCTCGGACTCCTAAGGGGTTGGGACTTAATGCTCGAGATGTCCCGAGGATTGATTGAGGGCCTTTCCGTTGCCTGATGGAACAGGCTAAGGGATTTCGGAGCGAGCCGGGGATGGGACAAAAGAGAGTCGATGGGGCAAAGGTGGTCACTTCTTACACATCTGCATGCTAACAAGAAAGTCGCCAAGATTGATTGGTGTTTGGCGAGGAACGAATGGGAATACGCTAAACCATTAGTGGTATGAGTCAATACACGAGTCAATGGATGGCTGGAAAATATATAGCCGTTATACATTAGCATAGAAGCATTTCCTTGGTCGTTATGAGTCGTTTACTACCATTACCTACTATCATACGAGAGAGAATCCTTAACAATCTACAGCTGTGTCGGAAATGTCATTCACGAATCTTTAAAATCCCACTTTCTATTTATTCGCTCTGAATGTACCTATATAAGAGCAAACGGCACATGTTTAGGCCAGAGTATTGAAATAATTTTTAGAATTTATAACTGCGTACAAGTTCCCAACGGATTTTTGTTTCGTAATTATACAAGAACTCGTTGAAGGTGTCAGAGGATATTACATACCTAAATATTTATACACATTTTATGTATTTTGTTGCTTCATTTTAACGGCCAGTTTCCTTTTTTCACAAAGCCGTCATTCATACACGTTGACAATAGGAAGCTAACCAGCGATTTAGAAAGAAGCAAATTTGTTAGCGGTTTATTAGTGTCACTTTAACTTCATGGTTTATTCGTGTAGAGTATATCATAAAAAAGGTGAACTTAATATGAACAGACTTCCAGAATTGGAGGACCGTTAAACGAGCAATGAAGTTTCGTTAAAAAAACTTTCCGTAGAAAACCATCCCAAAAATCTAAATAAGAGAGCGAGTCAGTAAGTATCCGCAAAGTGCTCATATTTTTTTGTTGAGATTGGCGCCACTGCTGAATCAGTGTGCAATATTAAGCACGAAGCCTCTCTGTTGTTGTAGTGGCATATTTGACCTTGGCCATGCAGTTGACTTTCAACAATAGCAGTGTCAACATGGCCGCTCCGCTTATCACATGCACCAAAGAAGAGTAGCATGCAGTCATTCGATTTTTGTGGGCTGAAGGTGTAACAGGTGCAGAAATTCATCGAAGACTATCAGCGAAGTATGGCAGTAGCGCTTTTCCACAGCGAAGCGTGTACGAGTGGATAGACATGTTCAAAAATGGCCGAGCAAGTGTCACAGGCGAACAACGATCAGAGCGCCCGTTCACATCGACGACTGATGACAACATTGAAGAAGTCCGCGCACCGATTCTTGCCAACAGAAAGGTATCTATCGATGAAGTGGCAAACCAGCAGCAGATTAGTCACCGTTCGGCTTAGGAATTTTTCCACAACAGCCTTCTCTTCCATAAATTTTGTGCAAGATGGGTTTCCAAACAACTCACTGACCAGCACAGTCGTATCCGTTTGGACATTTCTAGATCTCATCTACATGATACCCTGCAAATCACCAGACTGGTGGGTGGCAGGGGGTGCAGCGCACCGAAACCTACCTAACAACGTCCCTCGTGGGAATCACTCTCCTGTTATGATCCCGTATGGTCCTTGGGAAAAACGAGCTCTGATATCGCTCGGTCCTACGGTCGAGCTCTCGTATTTTATCCTCGTGGTCGTGCCTGCCCATGTACGTAGGTGCCTCATGTTCCTGAGACCTCCTCTAAGAGAACTTCCGACCTAAATTTCTCCAGAAGCCTTAACCTAGCGCTAATTCTGCGATCCTCTATCGATATCCAATTCAACTCCTTCAAGAGTGATGTGACGCTTAATTTTTGATCATATTTTTGTTTAACGAATCTGGTTGCTCTGCGTTGGATTCTTTCTAACTCAAGTATCTGTCCCTTTTCGTACGGATCCCATATGCTGGAAGCGTATTCGACCTGAGGTCTGACCAATGATAAATAACACGTTTCTCGTACCTGTTCTGTGGTACTTCTTACTATTCTGCCTACGAAGCCCAATTTCTTATTAGCTGCGCCTACGATCCTTCGAATATGCATATTCCACGATAGATCACGACAAATGGTGACTCCTAAATATTTAACGTACTCTGCAGATTGGATATTCAATCTATCAATTCTGTACATATGTAATCGACTTTTGTATCGGTATCAAGAGGATGGTGATGCCTTCCTGAATCGCATTCTCACTGGTGACGAAACATGGGTCCACCACTACGAGCCGGAGAACAAACATCGGAGTATGCAGTGGAACACCCTATGTCCCCCGTCAGAAAGAAGTTCAAATCTCAGCCGACTGCAAAAAGTGATGCTCACCCTTTTCTGAGATTAACAAGGACAAATCTTTAAACATTACCAGAAAAGGGGTATGATGATAAACAGTGTACGCTACAGTGAGATGCTGCGTGTTGAGCTGAAACCAGCGATTTGGAGTAAATGTCGAGGAAAACTGCCCCAAGGTGTTGTGTTGTTGCATAACAATGTCCGTCCCCATAATGCTGTCCTCATAGTTGAAACACTCCAACAGCTATGCTTTGAGGTCCTAGAACATCCACCACACAGCCCTGCCCCGTCAGACTATCCTCTGTTTGGACTCCTCAAAGTTGCTTTAAGAGGCCGTCGTTTTGCCAACGACTATGAGGTGAAGGAGGAGGTGTATAGGTGGTTTGCCGCTCGGCCGAAAACATTTTTTTCTGAAGGCATACAAAACTTTGTGCAACGCTGAACCAAGTTTGTTGAAAAGCAGGGTGACTATGTTGAAAAATAATGCACTTGTGAATTCTGTATTGTTCTTATTTGAATTTAAATAAATACATTGAGGGTACTTTTTGACTAGCCTTCATGTAAGTTCTAGAAGACAAAACAGACTTAGTAAGTGTAATTAATTTAAAAAAGTAACAGTTTGGATTGGGAAGAAAATTACGGACGAGATATAATGAGAAAATAATGGAAAGAGTCGGCTGAGAATATCACTCCAAAACATGGCTCAAAGATTTGAACCATATAACTGAAAGGCGAGAAAATATAATAACAGAATGAAACTCTTTATAAACTCTTAAACTTTTACTGGATTTAGTTTTCCGCCGCAATTTATAAATATAGCATGCTAAGAGAACAGAAGTACCAATTATCTACGTAAAGTGTGCTTATCAAGAAAAGAGAAGTGCTTAAAATCACGGGAGCTTATATTAAAATGAACTTACTGGGGAGATTATTTAACAGGCCAAAAGTTTTTATGCATTAGTTACAACAACAAAAAATATAAAAAATGTGTTCTTATGAAAATTAGAATTAAATTTCGTGAATTAATTAAAAGCGACTGTGAGATTTTGTGAAGGATGACTTCATAAATCTTAATTAATCAGAGTTAATAATGAGAAAAACATACAAGAGGTTCGAAATGTTTATAATATACATAACCATTTTAAAACATCCATGTAAGTTTCATATTGTCTATTTTTATCTACTATAGATATTGGGTATATTGAATGGTTTACAGCATTAAAAATCGAAAATTTTAAATCGAGCAAAGATATTTGTTATAACTTTCTTCAAAATTAGGTTTATAGGCACGACTGAATGCATTCCCAATTTAAATATGGTAAAACCCTCGGCGTTAAAGCAAAAATAATACGAATTCATGCATGAACCCATCAAAAGTTTATCACTTCTCCCATCTCCTAGACAACTACGAACAACGTCGAAGAACCGCAAAAACGCATTCCCGATGAAGGAAAAGCGAAAAAAATTTCCATTCAAAAATTCTCATTACAGTAGACCCCCGTGTTATGATGGCCTCGTGATACGATTTTTCGACTTACGATGAGTCTCCCATGCTTCCACGTAGTACATATTTTACCGCAATAGACGCGTCACGAACTCAATCGCGAGCGCGTCAAGATTGCGTCTGCGGTGAGATCTTAAATCCGAAATTGCGTTATGTGGTCAGACGGTTGTTAAATAGGACGACGCAAAATTTCCCTTCGCGAGGGAGGAGAGAGCGAGATCGAAGATACGTTCAGGATCTAAAGGACTTGGAGCGGAAGAAGGACACGGGTAGAAAGCGGAAAAGAAGCCGAAGGAGATCGGAGAGGTAGATGAGTCCTTACGACCTCGCTGCGTTTCGCTCGAGGTCACGGAGAGGCAGCGTAAAGGAAGAAGTAATTGCGACCGTGTGTGTGTATATGTATATATATATGTATATATGTGCATGTATATGTATGTATGTGTCTATATATATATATATATATATATACACACAGTTCTCTCTCCATCCCTCTGAAGATGAGACCTCTGATACGGTGGGCGTAACAAGTGTTCGTTACAGCATCAAAAAGATCTTTCTTCGGATTTTGAGAGAGTGGCAGTGTGCATCACGTGTTCCTTTAGGAATACTAACGAACAGAAAAAGAAACTGGTACATACATGTATATGCTAGCACAAACGCGGCTTACAATTAGTTTCAGAGGAAATTTAAAAGTGAAGGTTTTTGATTATATATATATATATATATATATATATATATATATATATATATATAAAACTCTTTCTCTCCTCCCGGCATCAATATCCATTAATATTTCCTTCTTTCCACCCTCTCTTTCCACTTCCCCCTCCCATCCCCTCTGCATCCTCCAATCCCCGACCTTTCTACGCTCCCTTCCACCCCCACACCTTCACCCCAGTGTCACTACCAAATCAGTTGTGTCTCTCTTGTGCTGACGAAGGGATCATCCCGAAATCTCCAATAACTTCTACAAATGTGTCTCTCCAACACCCCAGCGACTCTCCTTCCGGTAAGTGCTCACTGAGTTTCCTTCAACACCTAGTTGTCCTAAATATCCTCATTTACCTTTCCTCTTCCGTAGTGTATATATATATATATTTAAAAAGTAGCCTACGGCCTTCCTATTTGTGAAGAAAGTATCTGTTGAAAGTTTTATTACTCTAGCTTTAACGGTGTGGAAATGTATAGATCCACAAATAAACAAACCAACAAACAGACAAACCAACAAAATATCATAAACATATAGTAGATATATATAAGTAAGGAATAAAACGGTATAAGGACATAGTTAAACTATCGATTTAACAATGGTTATAACAGCAAGCATGACAGCATCTCACGACAATTTCTTTGAGAAAAACATTAATTCACATCTTTCCGTGTCCACACAAAAATTTGATTTCCGTAAAAGGATATTATGACATCCGTGTCGTGGCGAATGAATGTGAGGAAACGAGATTTTCAAGAACTTCGAAATATCTGAAAAATATAAACTTTCGACAGACTTAACTGAATAATATTTATCCTAATAAAATAAAAAGTGCCCTTCGCAAATAAGTGAACTCCGTCGTGAGCCATTTTGACAATTTAACACTCCTCAGTATTGCGAACATAGGACCATTTTGAAATCCAAATTATCTAGAATGTTTGCCGTACGAATTTTCGCCAGGATGGTCGATAAAATATTGAAAATATTACAATAGGAGGAAACAGTGGTGTAAATCCAGCAGTTATTAAGTATTCACCTTAGATAAAAAAATTGAGTTATGCCAATATCCAGACGTATTTTATTCACGCCCCTTTTCAATGGCTTATCTTGGACATTCCATTCCTCTTTTTTAAACGGAACATTTTAGAACTCCGATTTTTACAAACCTGTTTCTCTTCCAGGAGCTGTATGGTTTAGCCATTTTGAAAATATCTCCAAAATTGCCTATATAATCCAAAATTGGATAACAGTTTCAGATAACTAATTAAAATTTTAAAATAATTTCATTTGCGCTATTCCGTTAATCCCGACCTATTTTAGTGCATTTCCCTTCAACTTGATAGTTATTTATTATTATTATTACAAAAATATATTACAAAAATAATAAATTACAAAAATAAATTACAAAAATTGAATTACAAAAGATAAAATTATACAATCACAAGGGTCATACAAGAAAAATAATTACAGTTGTAGTCACGATGCATTATATAATAATTACAAAATATTTTGCATTCATCTACGTAAAACATAAGATCATAAGTTATAAAAACATTCATATAACCATAATTTCATAATATAAGTTATAAGCTCGTAAGTCAAAAGCCAGGTCTTGCAAAGTCCACATAGGCCCTGTCTGCAAGTGCCAATATTGTAACATAGTCGTTGTTACTCATAGTATTATTAAAAAATACAAAAGAAAATACAGGAAAATGATTTTGATTTTTCCTATAAAACCTTCCAACACACTATTAGTTATCAAAATTTATAAGTTTTGACAAAATTGTACTGATAAATTGCACTTATGTGTAAATTTTACTTCAAACCTTACATTTATTACAAAAATAATTAGAACTGATAATAATAATAATAATAATTGGACTATTTTCAATGGCGATATTTAGACTATATAGTCCACTCTTGCATAGAACCATTACGACGAACACAAACATCCATGCCATAAGCGGGATTCGAACCCGCGACCTTAGTCCTTAGTATTCGGCGGCAGATACTCTAACCACCCTTCTACCGGCCGACAATCGGAAATAGAAATGTGTAATATTGACAATAAGAGTTGAATGGGGGAGTTAACAAATGATATCTGATTATATAAGATCGTAGTCATTCATATTTCGATCCAGATTAATCGAGTCTACCACGAACTAATAATCGTATCGAGCTAGTTTATTTTGCGGCTTTTGAAACGTTCTGATGTTTTGTATTACTCTGTTAATAGCGTTTCAATGTTGTACGGTTAAAACACTTAAAACTCGTACGAAATCGTTGATTTTGACATATTTCAACACGAGAATTAATTTCGATCCGATGCAAATAAACGGGGATCGTAAATTATAGGAGATTACAGACTATCTGAGTACAAAATAATATTTAAATGTTAAAATTTGCATGAGCCATATCGCGGAGATCACTAACAAAAACACTACTCCATAAAGGATCAAGTCATCCGCGAAACCATTCTACCAAAAACTCTCGCGGAAATGTATGGAATTGCTAAATTGCCAAAATTTTACGGAGTGATCTCTGCGGGTATTTAATCCGACAGCTTACGATACATTTGTTTGATAATCCCCTCATCCGCAAATAATGCCTGAGGCAATAAAGGTAATATGGACGAACAAAATATTTATCCCCTTGAAAAACATCAATGCGAGCTAAACCGAAGGGCGTTATGATTTATTGACGAGAGAATTGTAGAAATATGATATATATTTAGGAGATCGCTTCCCGAGATTATCTCGGGAATTAAAACCTCAAACTGGGTTATAGTCAGTTGGCATAAGGGATGCGCCGTAGCGACCCACTTCAAAAGGCAAAGCGAATGCGCCACGCTCGCATGTTGATACTGGCAGATACGCGAAGAAGCAAGAGAACAAACATGGAAATGAAAAGAAAATACAATGAAACCGGAGGGAATCGAGGATGCGGAATAAAGAGAAATATCAACGATGGGAGTTTTAAAAAAATACAAGAGCGTTCAAATAAATCCGAGTAATATTGTGTTTTAAGATTATATATACACGCGAACAGTTCGTTATTTTAGATATTGTTAAGGAAAAATTTCCCTTCAAGCTCTAAGCGGGGCAATTTTAGTCCATAAATACTAGTTTTTAGGGCCTCACTGAAGAAATGCTAGTTTGAACTACATTGGCCAATATATTCCAAAATTCTAAAGAACGATTAAATAAAAAGTTCGCAAACATTGCGCTAAAATTAAAATGAGTAATCATGAATATGAGAAAGATGATAGACAAAGAAATGCAAGAAGGAACGAAGTAAAATAAAATAAACGGTTAGAAATAATTGTAAGAAAACTGAGATGATGAAAGAAAAGTTGTTTTGGAGCTATATCTATGAAATGAGATAACAAAACTAAATGCTTCAAATATTGTGTTAAATAACATGAAGCGTAAATTCGCGCAAGAATTTAAATGAACAGTTTATACATATAACTTATTATCGTTTCTTAGGAAACCATTCAAAAATTTCCATGAAATACCACTCACATAGAACTTTTAAAATCGTACATTACGAAAAGTTGAATAAATTAACGACAATGAAGTCTGAAAGACGAAAGATAGTAAAAAATAATGAAACACTCGTTGGACAGGAATACGGTCGATGGAAAATTGAAAAAATCTGAGACAATATGTTCAATAATGGAAGCTGATCGCAAGAGACAGAAGCGAAAGGATAAGGAACGATGAAAAGAGAAAAAGAAAGGAAGAATACGAGATAGCTAGAGAAAGGAAATTATAGAGTAAGAAAGAGAGAAGAGATGGAGAGTGGATGGAAGGTACGATACGTGGAAATGTATAAGCGCGTTTCTGTTAGCCTTTCGGACCAGCAAAAACATTTAATTCAACTACTCGAGGAGCTTGGTCCCCGTTAGGGAGAAGGGTTGAGTGAAAGGCAGAGAAAGACAGAGAGAGAGAGAGAGAGTAGAAAGGACTTCCAGTGCCCTTGAGTCAGTTGAGAAATCGAAGGTAAGCTTATTCAAAAGTTCATGTAAGGGAGAAGGTAGAGTGGGAAAACATGAGGGCTCAGAGAAAGGAGGCTGTTGGGTAAAAGGACATGACGAACTGTCCATCAAACCAATTAAGTCACGCACACAAAAACAGGTAGTCTCAATTTGGTAATTAAACGTCAATGTTTAACAATCATCCAGGGTGCATAGATGAAACTTCATTTAAGTGATCATAAAAGCGTCGTTACTGTAGGACTGCTGTGATGAACGGTTATTTTTTCTGCAGCCATTTACATAAGTCACCTCCATTCATCGTTGCTAATTAACACTTTTTCCCCGTATAAAACATTTTGTGCAAACACTAATTTAAGTTTGTAAAGGAGCCTCACACGCATATTTGACAGACATGGACCAAAACTGTACATCAAATAACGGTTCAGAACAATCAATTGAATGGTTGAATCGAAATACTTATGTAGCAGCCAAACCAGGTTTTTACACATGCATATAGTGAAGCGAAGGAATTGAACTGAATAATACGGTGTGTTCGTTGATCATAATCTCTTTGCGGCGATTTTTAGGTATTTATGTTTTACATACAATCTCTGATGAAAGACGTGATAGTTAAAAGTTTCAAATCATCTTTCTTTACCGGTTCCTCAGAAAGTCACCGGATTTCCTTATCCTTATCTAAATTCTTTTTTTACCTTTCCATTTCTACTATATACACACACGTGTGTGTGTGCGTGCGTGCGTACGTGTGTGCGCGTGCGTGCGTGTGTACGTGTGTGTGTATCAGCTTCTCTCAATTTCCAACGGTCTCTACTTATATGAGGCTCGGAGATATATTTACATTGCCATTTTTCACTGGGCATGGACCGTCAACTTCGCCCTAAATATCCCCACATCCATCAAACGCTCTAAATCGAAATCTGCTTCCCTTCCAGCATAGTCCCTTCAATCAAATTTCTTCAAAAACCCCTCTCCTCGGAAATTAGATCTGTGCCTTTTCTCTTGTCATCTACTATCAAAGAGTTGACAAAAAAAAGTGATTCAGCGCCCAAAGATGAATAGTCCCAAATGCGCTAGCCAATTAGTCGTACACGGATGTACTTCCTCGAGAGAGATGAATCGTCTAAAGTACGATTAGGTGGATGATTAATACAAAGTTTTAACTAGGTTTAAAAAAGTGAGTCCAAAACGATAGCTAGACTGCTTGTGGCTATAGGGACGTGCTAAGACAAGAATAACCAATGAAAGCAAGCACTTAGCAATATATATATATCAGCAGTTAAAATTTAAACGGTAACCTGATTACACTTCTAATTTTAAAAAAAAGGACTTCCGAATGAATTTCAAATTAAATTTGTAAACAATTGCAACACGAGTAAAACGATGGTCCATTAGTATTACAAGATGCTAAAGTTCACGGTATTAATTTGTATAAATTTACAATTAGTTACGAATTACAGACAAACGTCATTGTTTTATGCTTAGTGTAACGGATTTTCTTCACCGCACCCTAGGAATATACTAAGGTAACAAACCAAAGGCTATCAACTGGTAATGGCGTAATTAAATGCAATGATGAAAGTTTCATTAAGTCAATATACAGGTGTTTTGTCAACATATCATTACATAATAGAGAATTGCAAGCATTAAAAAATAATATGCAATTTTGTGAATAAAATCTAAAGCAATGAATTTGTTATTCATTAAGAATCCTGATATGGTATCATTGAAACTTATTCCTATAATTTCATAAGGTAAAAAAATATGCATTTTGCAATTATGCATCAAATAAAATATTAACTAATTATTTTAGAGGGTCATGCATGAATTCCAGGAGAAAGAATGGTGATTATATAAAACGCTTTTTTATAGGGGATTAATTATTCCTCTTGATCGTGTAGACATGAGGAAAACATTAAAAAGCTTGGTGATGGTGATAGAAAGAAAATTATGTAGCTCGTCTTATGGCTGAAATCATTCAAAAATAAGCACGCATTTTCAAAAGCAGAAATAATAATGATTGTCTTACGTATCTCTAATAGCCATTATAAGAATATAAAAAAACAGAAACGGATTTCGGCTACAGTGTAGTGGTGATTCATCGGATGTAGACCATAATATTTTATAGAAGAGAAGATAGTGTGGCTCAGTTATTTTCAACTTAGGTTTGTAAAGTTGTAATGTTCTTCTCCCATTCGGGAGAGTCAAAGTGTCCCGCTATGATGCTATTTATCCATACCGCACTCAATGATACCCTCCGTTCAACTGATTCTTTCAAAATATCGAAATCCGTTCGAAAAAACTCTTCTGCCTTCATTTCCATTTTCTTTTGCACGAAATACAACGTCGCATTACTTCTTTTAAATGCAAGAGACAAAATATTACACCATGGGAAAAAGTTATTATCTTTTAGTAAAAATTAAGCTCCGTGAAAAATATATTGGCGCTAAAATTTTCTTTACGGATGAGATAATAATCAAGAGTAAAAAGAGATAAAATGTAAAATATACAGGGGATGATTTACGCAAAAGGTGATATTGCATATTCTTCGATGAACTGTACAAAAAGGGATAAAATTCTGTTTGGAAAAATGCTGCAAAAAATGATTCATTTATCTAAAGAACAGAATTCAACATGCAGAAATGAAGTCCAATCAATCGATTAGCATAAAAAACGTACGAATTCAAAGAAGGAAAAAATCTTAATTGAGTTATCAATAGAACTGAATTCTAAGAATTCAATGAACGAGAATTTTCCACTGCGTATTTAAAGATTAAAAATTACTGCTTTGAAATCAGTGCTAAAATACTTTTGCTACTATTTTGATGAATGAAAATTTAAACGAGTATGTTTTCTTAGAAGCAAATAATTAGAATGCTAAAATTTTGCTACATTGCAATTTGCTTTGTTTGTTTGAATTATAGCTTTAAAAAAAACAAAAATATGGATATGAATGTTTGCGCAAGTTTTTTGTGTCAATAACTTTACTCAAAATGGTACTAATAATTATAATAATTAATAATAAATTTGATGAAAAATACCCGTAAACACTAGGTTAATATCCACGCTGCAAATTAAGGTTGATGCTCGAACAAAAGATAGATACGTGAAAAACATACTCGAAATTTTTAAATCGAGTCGGTGGTTAAATTCTTAATAAACGCTCCTATACAAAACTAGAGATGGAAGGAAATGAAAGGAGAAAGGGGGAGAGATGGCGAGCAAGAGAGAGAAAGAGAGAGAAAGAGGGAGAGAGAGAAAGAGAGAGAGAAAGAGAGAGAGAAATTTTGACGGCCACGCTGGAGTGGGAGAGTTAAGGGAAAACCGCTTCGCCCTTAAGCTTCTTTGGGGTATAAATAACACGAAGGGACTTGCAGTGCGGGTTTTTTGATTTGGGAAAACGGATGGGGAGTGAAGGAGCCCGAGAGGGGAGGAACGGGGGCAAAAAATAATGTTGGAGCCGTGGCACGTAAGCGTCAATTGGTTTAAAGCCCTCCCAAACGGCTTGCCAATTAGTTCTTTAAATGAAAACCGTTTCGGGTGGCGGAGGATGGCGTGGGAAAATGGAGGATATGGGTTTTCAAGAAAAAAATATCCTCTCGTGAAACATTAACTTTTAGTGACCTTCGGCAATTTTTTTTTGCCCGGAATGTTTCCATTTTGGACGTTCGAGTTCCAGTGAGAGCTGGGAGAGATTTTTTCCCAGGATGTTGTAAAATGGAATAGAGGATGGGTACTTTCGACGCTTTTTTCTGGAGCAAAAATACAGCGCTAATGGAAAACAAACAGCCGTAATGTCAACCGGATCCGACTGACACGCTCGGACGAAGGACACCCGATGAGATAAGATATGACGGATTAATACATACATGTGTATTTGAGCGTCAATTTTATCTGAAAGAATAATTTGGGAGGAGTATTATCAAGATTTGTAGCAACAGTCTATTCCTAATAAACCAAAATGCGTTTAAAATTCAATCAAGCGTCAAGAATATCCTTTCAGCAATAAAGGTTACGCGTAATTTTTGATGCATATATTAAAACATTTAACTGGTTTGTCTCCCCGTTTTAAATTACTTTCACCAGTTTTTCCGGTAGTTATTCAAAGCTAAATTAAATTTAACGAAAGCATTACGAATAAACGTAGGACATGAATTATAAATTTCAACTATTCAAATAATAAAACAATAAATTGGCGATCACATACAACAGCCCATTTAGAAATTGTGTGAATTGATTTTAATAGGGTTGAATTAATACAGCAATTTTCCATGTTAATTACAGTGAATCTATAACAACTCGTCCACGTTCCCCTAAACCAGTGTTTATGTATTTGCCTTTTTTAAAGATATTTATATGGTTATTAGGAGGTTCCTCCATTCATCTTCGCCCACGACCTGTTTTATACTTCACGAAATATAAAGCTTATCAGAATTTCACACATTTCAATATAAAATACGTATTTGGCGATTTATTGGTCAGTCTACTCTCGGATAACATTTACTCTTTACGACGAATAAAGCTAGACTAGGCGAAAAAAATGCTATTCAACATGCACAGCTCTGAATATTTTCATACTTAAGTTCATTAAAAAATCTTCGTAAAATATCCACAACATTCTTCAAAAAGCAAAAGATAAAGGTTACAATATTGTATTCATGGGAATTTATCAACGAATACAATGTTTTACATAAAATATCGCAAAGAAAACAGGCTAAAAGTCGAAAGAGAATCAACTTTTCATTCTCATCTAAAATTTCAATTTATGGTAATACAATTTCACCTATATGGTCGATACGTGTTGATTTGAATGACCTTAATGAAAATTTATATTGATCGACGCATCAAAAAGTTTTTATAGCTTACATCTACAGGTAAAATATTCAACAGTGTTTGGTCGAACGGGCACGTTTAACGAGTCTAGTTTGAGAAACGAGGGGGGTTTGTTTAAACGATTACGCTCAAATTTACTTCAATGTTTATTTTCGACGCAATAATAAACAGAGAGGAGTGAATTTTGGAAAATACCCAGAAATGCACGGTGTAAACAAAGCAGTTTAACAATGAGGTTCGCTTGATCATCATCAAACAACTTCCTTCAAATAAATACAAAATTGTCGTGGAATTAAATCTTTTTTCCGGGTAAACGGACGCTATTTGCTAACTCCACAAACAAGGTCAGCTATTTTTATATTAAAATTCTTAAATTAAAATTTTGTGGAGCCATCTATGCCAAGGAAAGCAATGAATTGAAAAACATCAATTGGATGTTACACCGCATAGTTATGAGACCTAATGGGAATCGCTAATTGCAGTCATTCATGACCACTGCAATTTACGCAGCAACATGCATGACATTTTTGCAATGCAAAGTACGATTTACATTATAACTAAAACATACCAATAAAGGTTCAACTTGCAACTGAATAAACACATGAGGAGCGGTTAAAAATAACCCTAAGTTTTACACACATAAAATATTTAAATTCCGTATCGAATTGCTCCTGCAAGCATACATATGCCTAAATTAGCATTAGTTTAGAAACATTGGCACACATATGGATTTTAAGCAACTTCCCAGGAAAGGCGGAAAAGGTAAATAAGGAAGTCAAATCGTGGAATAATATACTAGAACAAAAGTCAACTCTTCCTCTGAGTGCGCAGTTACCAACTTGATTCTCTCAGAAAAAAATGGTTTCAAAACAGAAAAACAATGAAAAAGTGTAACTATTTTTGTCAAGGCATAATATGAAAATAAAAAGGCTTGCGTCTAAATGGTTCGTGAAAATCAATAACACAATACAAGAAAATTCAGAGAATAATCATTAGTGATTTCTTGGAAAAATGTTTACAAACATTCATCAAAGTACATTAAGCCATAAATTGTAAACGTAGTGAATAAGATAAAAAGAATCACGACTGCATTATATAAGCAAATTTCGATTGATGGTATATATCTCCCCAGGCAATTATGTAATTATATAAGCATACGAAATGTATTCAATTTTTAATTTTTTCATTTTAGAAGAATATAATGTCTAAGTGACCGCTAATGTATTCCAATGCGTTAAAAAAAGTGACTGGCGTAAAACATAATCGTTTTTTGTAGCATACGAATCATTTTACTCGCGAGGTCACCTGGCGCTGCCTGGAAATATTCTCAAAGGGATAAATACGTCTCACGAGGAACAATTAAAAAGAATTTAAAGCGGCTCAGTTTGAAGCTTCTGATTTATTCATTATCTCACTCGTGAACAAGGGAAGATGTTGCACAAACAGAGTTGCAACTGGCTAAATAGACACAAAGGGAGATGAAGGACAGAACAGTCATGCTGTTAGTGCTCAGTGCTTATTCTAGGGCAAAACACGGCGAGATAAGTAAGCGCCAAAACGAAAAGTGAGGCTTCAGAACCAACACGAATTGGATGAATATGCATTCAAAATATTAGGACACTATACTACTCTAATATAGAAATAAAATAAGCAAAATAATGTTAGCCTATAAATATATCAATAATCAGAAAATAAATAATTGAAAAATTAACCGTAACGGGAATAGGCGGAAAATATGACCAAAGTCATTCAGCCTAAACAAAGAAATTATCACGAACTTACCATCACAAAAATTCATAAAAAGAAACTGCAATGAAATAATAATAATGAAATAAAAACGGGAGTATTTGACAGTTTATGCAGATTTTGATAAGTTAAAACTTAGAGCGGACTTCTGATAAAAACCATCGCTCCCCAATCAATTTAACAGGAAATCGAGAAAAAAACATGTACCTGACCTCGAGTTAGAAAAATGAAAATTTTAAAGATAACTACATAACGCGAAAAATTATGGAAATGCAATAATATTCCTGCAGCGGTCCCCCAGGTAGAGCAGGGATCGCGGCGAAAACACGACCACCAGGAATATAAGACCTTACGCGGTATAACCGGGGTCATGATCCCGTTGACCCACAGTATTAACGTCAAACTTTTTGTTTTATTTTGAGATTTTATTTGTATTAAAAACAAAAAAATATAGATGATAATAATAGTGGAAACAGTTTCAAAGTCTATAAAATTGACTTTTTCTATGTTCTGTGAAGAGTGTAGGGTGAGCATGCAACACCCAAGGTATACGAGTATATATAAATCCGAACCCGAAATATACGCGATGACGTCATAATGGAGGAGAAATATATTTCTTTAATTCGTACTCTTGCAATGTGATGAGACACATTAACAATGAGATAGATGTTTGTTTCATACGCTCTTACACTGCCGTAATGGTTATGAATCTTCTAATTTTGATATAATCTAAGGATTGGATACACTTTTTTCAAATTTATTGTAATCTTAAATATCTTGGATTTTTCAATGCCCCTTCACATAAACTGTATCCTGAAATTGCTTCAAACACAGCCATTAAAGACTTGAGCACGAGTGCTTTTGAGAAATCTAATAGCGGTAAAAGATTAAACTCCATTAAAATCCTTCCTCTTTGTATAAAAAACTTTAAATGAATGAAGCCCAATGAAAAAATGTGTTTAGACCATCAGGTGTGTGTTTATATATCTATTTATGTGTGTGCAAAATAATATAAATATACACTCGGTAACTTTACTCGTGCGATTGGGTGAACGCGCGCGCGCACACACACACACATACAAATCCGTGTGCGTTCCTGGTGCCACTAAACAAATACATATTTCGTATAACTCTTTGATTCGCCATCCTGAGTAAAATTCGCCTGAACTTCCCTGCGCTCAAACCCATATAATTTTTACTTTTGCCTTTTGATGCCGACGGCGAAAGGCCTAGCCTCAGTCTCTCTCTCTCTCTCCCTCTCTCCAAATGTAATTTTCGAAGCACCCGCGGCAGTAATTTCAATGCGACAACCCAATTTTTTCACCCTCACACAAGCCTTTTCACTCGCTAAAAAATTGCCGCCGAAATAAAACAAAAACGCAAAGGGATTTTTCTATCTTTTTTGTCTCCCCCCCCCCCTCCTCCTCTTCTTTCTCTGCTCCCCGAAAACCCCTTTTCGACTCGCTGATGAAATCACGCTCGGCGAAAAAGCTGCAAACTAAGCGAGAAAAGCATGACGACTGTCTTTTTTTACGCAACCATCTTAAATTCTGCTTAGTTCAAATACGCTTTCAAGTATCGACCGATAATTTTAATATCACGGGGTATGTATGCAGAACGGTTTGATGTCTTTCAACATGGATGTAATTTCACAAAATGCTTAAATACATCTAAGAATAATGTACCAGGTCAAATATATATAATAACTTAAATACGTGCATAGTCTTTCACATTCACATAGATACATGTATCATATACACACACAAATACATACATACTTGCCCTCCCACGTCGGTTTAAAATTCCATCTAGAGGATTAAGCGGTTTAAATTAATACGCCTCCAAGTGAATATAAGGTAAGGTCTGAATATGCATAGTATCCGCGCTATCCTCTCAAAACTGCTCATGTCACGTTCAAAACACCGGTGGTTTCTAAGCTAGAGTTTCCGTTTTCAATTGACCCAATTACGGCCACAAAGGCATGAAACCAATATAATATAAATTATAACAGCCTAAGCCTTATAAAAGACAATAAAATAAAAAAACGGTAAAAAAGAATTGATTTTGGATTTTTTTTGTGCTTACACCATACGTAATATTCGGAATTTTTCAAAAAATAATTTAGCATTTATTCAAAATATAAGCCGAACCATCAATTTCCTCAATGCCAACCAAGTTTTTTTGCATACGTTGCAAAACATTTTTAAAAAGACTATTTAGGATTTCTAGGAGCTTCATTGTGACTGATTTTAATTCCTTGAAAGTTTCAATATGTATGTAATTCAGCATTATTACCTAAGCATGTCCTCTCATCCTCGTTTTGTCACACAGGAAATATACTCAAAGCTAATGCTGATGCTTCAGAATGTTGTCATTGCTGTATTATTCGATCTGCTTTTATACGAGGAGCAAAAATTATTTATTAAGCTTAATTTGTTTGTTGCTTGTACTCTTGTGTTTCTCTATTAAATAGGCTTCATACGGAAAATCTCTTTTGAGAATCAAAACAGACGAGTATCATGAATAATAAATGCTTATAAAGAAATGCCTTGATTTTTCTCGAAGAATGCGCAATGCTAACAAGAAAGAAGAATGTGTAAATATGATCCCAAGTAACGAATACGTCTTCTCGGCGTATATTTCGACTGCTTTAGCATAATATGCTTTTGGACTTTGTAAGCCTTCAGCATTATCAAATACGGCAACTACGTTGTCACTCCCTTCTGCTGTTGGCGTGCGATAAGGTGAGTGGGAATCGTGAATATCTGATACGCTGTCACTTTTGCCCGGAAATATATTAAACTGATCGATACTCTTGGCACATCCAAATTCAATAAACCTTATCATGACGCGCGTTGGCTTTCTCTTCCTCTCTCTCTCTCCTCTCTTTTGATGTGAGTGATGACTTCCTGAATCTTTTAGTGGAAGTCGTAGACATGGACGACATGCGAGATTTGACAACACCTGCAATCGTACAGGGAAGGGAGGAATTGCCAAAGCAAAAGGGTAATTTTGGAAAATAAAACCGTATTGAAAAGCAAAGTACTAGAGTATGAATATAAACTTTTATGCATTTTTAACAGCACATAACGCTTAATACGAAAACAGGCAATAGATTTTAGTGCATATTTATGCCCCACTCTCGCTTCGAAGAATACGCACGTGAAGTTAAATTTCCAACAAAAAAATGTAACTCTTAAACTTAGGATCACTGAAATTTTCGTTAAGGAACACAAAAAAATTTCATTCTATACTATATAGCATTTTGATTGGTTGCCGAAAAGCACAATCCCTGCCTCTATCTTATTATACGATTTGAGAGCCTGATAAAATTGTCAGGTTGATAGAATTTTTAGATGAATTTTTTCTTTAGCGGTTTCTCGTTTTAGTGCAACATTAGAATAGCGAACATTCAATTCATCGGGAATTTCAATCGCTTGAAATTTACGAAATTTGATCATTCGAAATGATCACACAGTATTTTATATTGTAATTACATAAGATTTCCAGTGTTGATAGTTTTAACTAGATTTCAACATTAAAATTTACCTTAAATTTTAATGCATCATCGTAGTCAATATGACGAAGTAAACTTAAGATATTTGTTTATCCAGTTTGGAATTTATTTATCCTTTATCAATAAATAAATCGTAGATAAGCGAGTCCATGTAGAATGATGTAGAAACATAAATAAGCGGAACAATATTATTTCACTTTCACTTCATAAAAGTGACAAATCCCACAGCAATATCTGCATGTCATGTAATTAAAACGGCAAGCTGAATACCACGTAAACATTTTCAATAACAATTGACACAATAAAAATGCCAAGAAAATGTTTATCTCATTACTAAAATCAATATACCTAAGCTAACAATTGACTTCTACTACGTTAATTTCTTCTGATTCCGTTTGCAAAGCTATAATAGTTAAAGAAGCCACTAGCTGAAGGAATTGAACTATATGATCATACAACTTGAGAGCTTGAGGCATGCTTTGTAGTCCGAGTATATTAGTTACTAAAAAGAATATTCCTGAAGAATTAAAATAATGTTTCATTTCCGCTGTATTTAAGGTAATTTTATTAAACTTAGCTTTTTATTAATAGTATCAGTATTTCTTTTCCGATTTATATAATAGTCAAATATTTTTCCTAGCGGTCTAAATTTGACGAGAAAAAGATACAGTCAGCGAACGTAGCCGTAGATTCTGATTAAATGACAATAAACGTTAGGCAACGGTCTACGTTAACACATCTGTTTTAGAATGAGAATCTAGAACTTATCGAAACTTACTTACCGCAATTGCAGCAACAAGCTCGTAGTTAAACTTTAACGCGCTATTATAATTACATAGTATTTTCACCATACTTATTAATAAAAAAAGAAATAGAAACAACGAAATAAAAACAAATTTGAAATATTTTCATAATTATAAAATTAAAAATTGTTATTCAATGTGATATTGTTTCGTTTCAATTTAAGTAGAATGAAAATCTTCAATAAATTTTAAAATATAGCAGGAAAGTTCTTAAAATCTAGCAAAATGCTATTCGCCAATTAATATAATTTCAGCGATTAATTCGAGGATGCAAAGCAAATTCTTTTACGTATACTTAAGTAAATCAAACACACAAACAGAATCATCGTTTCTCCTACCAGATTAACACATTTAAGCTTTACATTGGAACGTTTTACCGATTCACTTGCTTTATTTCCGCTATGCCACAAACTGGAACAGTTCCATTCCATAGGTCGTAAATTAGAACTATTCAAACGGAGTCATCAACATCAGATCCGGCACACATTTTTACAGCCACGCCACTCCGCGTCCCCCCCCCACCCCCCCTCCCCTCCCACCCTCCAAAAAACTCCGTCCGCCCTTAAATCAGACCCGTCCACCCCAAAGAGAGTTCAGAACCATCTGAAGATGTCGTCGCGGGATAGAGGCCGTCAGCGGGTTTCCTTTCGTAATCTCACGGAAGGAGGCGCCAGCGTCGAGTGAGAGAAAACGCCGACAGCGCCGCCGCCACGCCACCCTCTCCGAAAGAGAGGGGGGGGGAGGGAGAGAGACGAGGAGAGAGGAGAGGAAAGGGGTAAAAATATACAGATAAGGAAGTGATTTGTGAGGTGGGTGGTGTATGTCAGCAAGGGGTCCTATCGGAGAGTCTGCGTCTAAGTAAAAATGAGACCGGCGCGTTGGCAGGGATAGCAAAAACGTGGATAGGAGGGAGGTATAAATGGAGAGTGTGTGTGTGTGTTTTGGGGTGGAAGATGGAGGATGAGAAGTAAATAGGAAAGTATGGAGGTGGCGTGGCTTCCGCTATCTCTTGCGATCAGGAAAAGCTGTGTTCCGCGGGTAGTGGTTCAATGGCGTGGTGGAGTGGAGCGAGGCGAAGAGAGACAAAAATGGGATTTTTTTTTTCGGAGGAAAAGGGGCCAGTGAAGAGGATGGATCTTTATCTCTTTGGCCAATTTTCAAAAAAAGAATTTTTATTTATTGCGGGTCGGAGGAAAAGGGAGGGAGGACTGCGAGGGAGACCTATGACCCGGGCAGAGATTTTGTCTGGAGAGTGGAACACTTAAAAATGTTTCTCGAAGCAACTTTCCGTCCGGGAAAGTGGCGTGAGAAATCGTTCGAAAGGGATAAATCAAAGGGTGATTGCTAAAAGGAAATAAATCAGACATCGGAGCTGAGGGGATCTTTGCTCCTCTTTCTACACGTGTAAAGATGAGACGACGAGTTCATTTATACTCATGGACCAAGTTCGGAGATATATTCGCTGAAAGTATGATGGAGGGAATGTGCGCCAATTCGACAGGGACGGATAAATCAAATAACTAATACGCCGCGTTATTGGGATCGTTTTACGTTCGGTTTTTGATTGCGTAAGGAGATCCTTTAAACATCTTATATGAAAACGAGAAAATTAATGATTTATCGTACAAAATATTAGAAAGATTACGTTGAACAGACAATCAAAAATAAAAATTCTGGATAAAACGACAATTAAAACCACGTGAAAATGGGGTTAAAATTTTGGATTATTATACTTAGGCAAGCGCATAAATGACATTTTTGGATGTTGCGACAAAAGTAAGGATTAAAATAATCATCAACGGTTGGCTACAATATTTAAATTGAAAACTTTGTATAATTATTTTTTTTTAAGTCCCTTATTTAAATTCAGATTATTAGAATCTAGATAAGAGTTTGATTGCAAATTAAATTTTAAATAGCTGTCTTCAAAATTAAGGCATATTTTAAATTATTGAAATGCAATGGTTATTAGAGTTATTTTTTTTTTAATTTTAAAATAACTGAGCTCAGAATTTCATTCAACGGATACAAGTAGATTAAGAATCAGGAAAACATTTTCAATTTAAGCGAAAAAAACTGATGAGGATAATGATAAATTGAGCATTAATTTTCCATACCTTCGTAGAGTTTAAAGCCTGTCAGGAATAAAAACGAATGAAAAAAATATAAGCTCTCCCTGATTATAGACATTGACTAAGGATTAAATAAACCGGCAGCAGTTTAATGAAACTCCTAATAGCAGAACGTTTTTCATCTCGGGAAACGAAAGGATTTGCATCGCTTTGGCATTAAAGGAAGCGGATAACTCCAGATGAATCAAGAGGGTTTTACCCGCCATTAATATTTGGAGAATAGATAGAGGAAGGAATGAGGAGGCCGAGATTGGAAGAGGATGATGGAAAGAGTGGAGAGAGAGAGTGAGAGGGAGGGAGCGAAAGAGATGGAGGGAGGAAGGAGGTATATCTAGCAAGAGACAGGTGTGAGGAAACAGCTGCCGACATGAACCTTAAGGAAGGAAGGAGATTGATTGAGGTGGAAGGTTAGGTTGTGTTGAGGCCTTGCAAGAGGATAGGGGAGAGGAGGGGCAGGGAGGGAAGTGGAGGAGGAGGAGAAGGAGGAGAAATAAAATGGGGAAGGCTAGGAGGAAGAACGGGAGAGGGGTGTGGGAGGAGAGGGAAGAGGAAAAAATAAGGCTTCGCCGGTGGGATATTGCAAGGGCGTATCTCAAATTCAGAAGACGAAAGGATCCCCCCAAGAGTATGGTTTTGAGGTAACCGAATAGGGGAATGAGTTTCGGAGCGGGAAGAACTGCGAGAGAGTTTGAGATACACATTGAGGAGATAAAGAGGGAGGGAGGGGAGAGAGAGGAGCGTGTACAGGTATAGGGAGTAAATGAAGGAGCTTGAGCGGAGGAGAATGATTAGAAGCTGGAACCAATTTTAAGAGTAGGAGGAGGAGAAGAGAGGAAAGGAGTTTTCGTGGTAGCTTAGATGTAAAGAGATGTAAATGAGGGGAAGAAAAAAGAAGGCACCTCCTGGGAGAAAAGGATGAGGCAAATTTGCCCGCTTCGGCATCTAATTTTCACGGTGAATATAGGTACCACTTTTGCATAAGGATGGATTTCGGAAAAAAAAATCCGGGTCGAATATTCGCCACGGGAAAATGTTTTTCATCGGAGCCAAATTGAGTAAGTTGATAACGGTATACTCGTCGATCCGGACTATGGACTGTTTTATTTTGTGCTGTTATTGTGATTATTACATAGCAAATTCGCAGGCAATAAGCAGATTATAACTACGAGTGATCGACATTTAAAAGTGTACGCGGGTGCAGTGGTATATATGAAAATGCATGTTTCTACAACAGCAAAAAAAAAGGTTGGGAACACAAGACGCACATTTCAGTACAGATTTTCTAAAATTAGAATATAATTTCTTGTGGTCATAATAGATGACGCATGCTTTATAGCCGAATTGCTTTTTATGGCATTTAGAGATTTTTTGAAAACTTGATTTAAACTATAAGGTTTGCTCAATAATCTTTCTTGAACCACATGGAAATATAAATTATTTAATTGTATATAAGATATACTGCCCCTAAGCAAGACGCCAAATACAAAGTTCTTGGGGTAAATGAAAGTGCTTGCGTACAGAGAGAATAACAGACTAAAAGACCTAAAGAGGAAAAAATAAAGCAAAAAATGTGAAAAACTTAAAATATACTAGTCAAAAACTAAGGGTACGGAATGAAAGACCTAATCTTTGGATCTCACAAAAACTACAATACGTTATTTTCAGGAATTGAAGCTGGACGGAGTCGTAGACGAAGACTGAATTTCCAAGAGTTGGTGAAAGCGGTGGCTATGTGCAAGAATAGATATGATGTAGGATCAAGCCGAAAATAAGAAGATAAGAAAGGAAAAAGTTGATTGTATGAGTCCAGTAGAAAAAAGGGAAAAAAAGATTCATTTGGATAGAATGAAATCGAGCTTCGGTCGGGTCGGGGCAGATGGCGTAACAATAAAGGCCGACGAATAAAGGTGAATCGCAGAGAGAGAGAGAGAGATGACGTCGCGATAAGTGAAAGTAAGGCTACGGTACAAAGGGACCAAGGGATTATAAGAGCGATGAGATAGATGGCGAAGGCAAGGGCAGAGAGAGAAAGAGAGAGGAAGGAGAAAGAGATGGAGGTGGGAGAGAGAGAGAGAAGAGAGATTGGTTGGGGATAAGAGGGAAGAGTATATGAAACTCCCGAGCTCGTGTAAATTTCTCCGCCCGGTTAATTTGAAGGTGTAGCGAAAGGAGGTTCTACACCGGCGAATAAGAGATTGAAGACATTGTCGGTGGCGGCGTTTGGCCCTTAAAGGAAAATGTGGCGAGGAGATGTGAAAAAAATAAGAAAAGGGAAGGAGAAAAGGTCGTTTCCTCCTTTTTGATTGCGGTTAGACCCGCTTGTGGGAACAGATAGGAAGAATGTGATTAGTTGGGAAGTTGAGTATTAAAACTACTGCGGAACTACGAATCGTTTCCGACGTTAAAACTCAAATGAAGGAAATTTACGAGGTTGGATCAAATCCTGTGGCGTCTGTAGACCCTTAAGTTAACATTTTCATCAAGATTTTTTTATCCAGTGCTCGATCAAAACCACTGAAGTAATCAACAGTCAGTTTAATGTATAGAATAACGCAAATAGAATATTAATTAATTATTACTACTGAACATGTATAGCATAAATTTTGGTTAAAAATACTTAAATAGGGCTAGTATTTAACGAAAATGTTGCAACCAAGGAAAGCAATATAATAATTATTAAAATACCTGCGTAGGATTCGACAAAAAACTTTCTTTACAGATCGTGTGTGTGTGGGTAAGTACTGCTAAGACTTTCTGGCATGGAGTAATTTCTCCTTAACTTAGCGTGTGTGTGTTCGTTCCCTGGCGAGGAGAGTTTATGAATAAGTAAGCACTTCCCATTTTTAGTTACTTGTGGTTTTAATGTGTTTTTCAAAGTCATTTTGTAAATAAATATTATTTAGTCTTTACTGGATAGTAATTAATTTTAAATTTCCTTAAGGCAAATTAAAATACAGATTAATTTATGAGAAGTAAATATTTCCGCAGATTATGAATCGTTACGAAAATTTCCTTGGAACAGCTGCATATTTTGAAATGCTCAAAAGCATATGTGTTAGCTAATATTAAGAGAAAGGTCTCTTTTTAATTATACAAATTCATTGCATGCAAACAACCATGATATAGGAAAATTTCTGAAACGACCAAGGAATAAAAATAATTCAATTCACGATTGCACTTAGTACTTTCATTTGCTAGAGAAATTCTGGACGTTATAAAAATCTTTTAATTACTAACAATAAAATATCTATGAAATAATAGAAATCATCGTCTTTTAAGAAAAACCTACTTTTAAAACAACAAGCTTCATGAAATTACTCCATGCAAAGCAATACGCTGCATTGGCATGGTTTTTATTGCATGTATCATCCAAAAACTTGCATCCAGCAATTATAATTCGGTACTATCCCGCAACTTCAAAACAGTAACGGTGAAATATGAGAATTAAAGTAACGCAGTCCCCTCGCTAACAAAGCATAGCGCAATTGCCTTAATCTATGCCACTCAGTAATTTTAAATGTTTGCGAACATTCGGCGGATTCCGCCCTATTGAGACTACTCCGAAAAAAAAAGCATTCCAACTCTCGATAACGGTTTAGTCCGTGATGTTGAATGTTTATTAATTACTCAACGTCGGCCCGCGGAAGCGGAGGAAAAAGTTATCCCAAATGTACATTAAAGCGCTTAATTTAATGCCGGTGGGTGTGCAAATGAAACCGAAAAGAGGAAGGAGGATTTTGTTCGCAGGAGAAAGTATTTAGTACGCGAGTTTCCGAATTTAAAATTCACGTTTTACACACTGTGTATGATAATTCACTCCCTATTTTTAAATTGTTTTAAATTTAAAAATAGGGAGTAAATTATCATAAAACATATGTTACTTCTTCATTGTAAACGGAGTACGGTTTCGAAAGGTAAAATTCATTAGGAGGGGGTCGTAATTCTCAAACTTTGCCTATGGCACAAAAATGTCGTGTCCCGGCTCTGCTAACAGGCTTTCGATATCGCGAACAAGTAAAAAATTGGTTTAAATATAGGAACTCTACATTTTTTAATTTCACGTTCTATAAACATTTACTCAAACAATCAAGGAAGTAAAACAGCTTGAAATATATGACAAATTTTGAAAAATTTGACCCTTCAACAAATAAACTAAAATCTGCTTAAATAAACATATTAAATATTGATATTGTAGACTTTGCGCCCACAGCCAAGCTCTATATAAAAAAGTCCCGAGCGACCCCAATCATTTTAATTCTTTCAAAAACGGCAAATGATAGAGAAATGGAAGATAATTATATATAAATAAAGTAGCTGCTTTAAATGAAAGAAGTAACCAAACAAAGGCGATATACATCCAGAGGCACAAAAAATCAAGATGATTTCGCAAAATATTCTCTCCATATTAACACTGCATAAAGGTAAACAAAATTTCGTCGGTGGGGAAGAAAAATTAATACCTCCGCGAGAATCCATAAGCTACAATATTTATATTCAAATGGCACTGTAATCAAAGCCATTTCCTCTCAAGACGCCCCAAAAAATTGAACAGAAAAGGGAAAACATCTACGCATAGGTGACTAGTCGAATCTCAACAGTAAATAATAACAAAATAAATACAATTCAGCGTGGTGATCGGAAGTATAAGGGAAGCGAGGAAAGGTAACAGCGCCACCTAAAAAAAGACGGAAGAATGAAAGAAATACATCTTTATATATAGTATATATATAGTTTGTGTGTGTGTGTATAAATACTAAGGAAAAGTAAATGAGGATATTTAGGGCAACTAGGTGTTGAAGGAAACCCAGTGAGCACTTACCGGAAGGAGAGCCGCTGGGGTGTTGGAGATACACATTTGTAGAAGTTATTGGAGCTTTCGGGATGATACCTTCGTCAGCAAAAGAGAGACACAACTGCTTTTTAAAAAAAAGAGTCGTGGTTGGCTGTGAAAGTTGAGGAGTTGCGTAGTAGATGAATGATTGTGATGCATTTATGAAAGTGCGTATTGGAGAGCGAATGGTAGTGGCGTAAAACTGATTGGACTACGTTAAAGCACATAAGGACTACGTTAAAGCACATAAGGTGATTGGTGAGGGCAAATGATGATCGGATGGTGGGAGGAAGGCCCGATAGGGGGATTCTTACAGCAAGGCCTTTTGGAGGGAGGCCTAATTCCAAGCAGGAATTGAGGAATTCCATTTGGCAGGTGAGGGAAATATGTTTTCGGAGGTGACAGCGGAAACTGTGGATATTTGCCATAAGGGAAGGACAAGATTAAAGAAGAAAGGCGATAAGAAAGTTGTTAAAAGAGAGATGACATATAAGGAAAGGTAAGTTGAGATAAAATGGTATAAATACTACGGAAGAGGAAAGGTAAATGAGGATATATATATATATAGATAGAGAGAAATTCCTTCTTATTTTTTACATCCGAAAGAAACGGAGAGAAAGAGAGCGAGAAGAAAAAAATGTTGCAAGAATACCCAGACTGTCAGACACATACGCATGAAAGACGGCAAAGGATGCAAACTCGACATGGAAAATAAATTTGAAGAGGGAGAGAGGGACGCAAAATGCTTGCGGAAATTGAAAGGGAGTCGGGGGGGGGGGAGAAGGGCGAGGGTTTTGAGGGAGGAAAACATCAACATAATAACCTATTCGGATGACAACGAAGGAATGGACACAAGAAATATAGTGGATTTGGAATAGAGGAATGAAAGCGGGGGAGGAGATATAGGCAAAACGGAAAGTACATATATACATATAACTTTCTCATAAATTCAACTTTGACTTAAAAATAAATATAGCTATTAAAAAGCTGTTATGATTGTTTTAGTTTTTTATAGTTATATTTATGAGTTAATATTATAAATTAACAAATAAAAATAAGAGAGCAATTTCTTTGTGAAAAAATGTCTTTTATTATTTGCCACTCCCAAAGAAAAATTCTTTGCTGCGCCACTGCATATAAACACATACAAACATATATGTTAGTATAAGGGGTTTCCGAATTCCGAGGAAAGTGAAAGACGTCGAGAGAATAAAACAAATCGAAACAATGTTTTTATTTAAAAGAAGGAGAAAAAGCAATAAAGGCATACGGTATGTCGCGAGGAAACGGCGTAAGGGAATGGGGAGTTAAAATTGTTGGAAAAGGAATGAAAAAATTCGGCGCTAACATCAGTAAACGAAAAGGTCATACACTGCTCTAACCTATTCAGGATAAATCGAGGACTTTTCCCCTCGATTCAGATTCTATTAAGATTTTTACATCGATAGTCAATAGATGGGGACGAAAAAGAATTATTGGAGTAGAATTCTCGGAAGAGGGGAAATTAGAGTTCCTGCATTCGGCAAGCTTCGCCGACTTTGAACATATGCATTTGGTAAAAAAATATGAACGCTACCGAATAATGTCTTTGAAAATCATAACTGAATCTAAATGCTGAATGCTAATTTAAGCTGTTGTACTACAACATTTTTTCAGCAAAGACTCCTACGGCAAGTTTCCATGCTACCGAAAGCTGAATAAATTCTTTTAACAGAAAACAATAAGTTCGTGAAAAGTAGTTCAAAACAGATTTTTTAAATGATTAGTATAACTGAGATCGGTAACGGTAACTCTAATATAAGACTGCTATATTTTCATTCACATGAGTCAATGTAAATTTCGAAATCACTCTTCAAAAGCAATAAGAGGGGAACTCTGTGACAGCAAAACGTAACGCATACGAAATTATTCAATAACATTGGTTAATGCGATATATTTTTTCGTTTCCAAACACGTAACAAGATGACAGAATGTGTACATACAAATGAAATGATTCATCGTAAAAAATATTTCATTTCATTTTGTAGAACACAAGTAGTTTTCCGACGACAGCATATATCACCATCTACTAAAAATAATACTAGATAGATTTCTTTTTTTTAAGTAAACGTTAGCCGTTTTAACCCCTACGTGGGTATCCTATTAAAATGCACATTAAATAAATTCTCTCTCAAGGAAAGCAACCGAAATGCTAATTTTTTAAAATCCATATATGTACAAGGTTACCGGTAGTTATGAACAAAATATCGGTATTTATAAACAAATTATCGATAGTTATAAACATTATCGGTAATTATATACAAAATATCGATAGTTATATACAAAATATCGGTAGTTATATACAAAATATCGGCAGTTATAAACAAAGCCGGACGGAACATAACAATCATATTTTAAGTATGGATATTAGCGAGGAAAATTAAATTAATTCGCAGGTAAATGAATCTAATGATAAAGTTATATGTTCACTTAAAAGAAAAATAACCATTAACGCTGAAAATGAAATTAATTTGCAGGAAAATGAATCCAATGATTCAAAGATCCGTAAACGTAAGAAAAGAACAACCATTACCGCTGAAAAGATCAAAATATGAGAAGAGGTGAGACGGTCGCTAAAATGGCCAAAAATTTAGGCGTATCTAAATCTGTAATTTATACACTACTGGAAAAGGCGCACGAAGCAGAAGAAAATATGGTGGAGATTGATTTGAAACGAAAGAAATCTGGACCCAGAGTGCAGACAAGATATGCGAAATAATTCAGGCAGACTGCTCCTTAACGCTAAAAGGAATACAGAAAAAGCTGAGTGAACAGAATATAAAATGCGCACAGTCTACAGTAAGTGCTAATTTGTGAAAGATAGGCATGAGTATAAAACGTTTAAAAAAAGAGCTATAAAAACAACAACTCCATAGGGTATATATAAACGATAAATATATTCTTGGGATATTATGTCCGTTTCGCCAGGCAGGATGCTATTTCTTGATGAGACAGGGTTTAATTTACATAGCACTAACAATTATGGATATTCACCAAAACATGTAGATGCCATAAAAATGGTGCCAACAAACCGTGGAAGAAACATAAGTTTGGTTGCAATTATCGCAATTAATGGAATAAAAAAATTTAGACCTAAAGAAGGTGCATATAACAAAGATCTTTTTATTTAATTTTTAAATGATTGTAAAACTAAAGATATATTTAAAGAAGGAGATGTATTGATTATGGACAACGTCAAATTTCATCACACCCCTGAAGTAATTTCTTGGATCGTGAAAAACAATATTTGCTACAAGTTCCTTCCCCCGTACAGCCCACAACTGAACTCAATCGAAGAAGTTTTTAGTGCATTAAAAGCTAGATACCATGCCATTCGTCCAATTCCTGAAACTTATTCACAAATTCAGAAATATTTTCTACGCTGTGTACACACAATGAATAATGATAGAACATTGCGTTTCGAATCATTCCGTAGGAACATGAAGAGATATCGTGATTTCGCATTTCAAGGTCTTCCATATTAAATTAGTTCAAGTATTTTTTATTTGTTTGAAGTACACAGAATAAATTGATATTAAAAATCAAAATATAATAAATGTTAATTAAACAATTTCTTGTTAATTTGTATATTTTACACATTATAATAATTAAATAATACATAATATTATGCAACAAAGAATGGGCTTTCATTTTTGGTAAAATTATGTTATGTATATCTTAAATGTATGTTATTCTAAATAACAATTACAATTTTTGCTAAAACTATTTGAGAAATACATTAGAATAATATTAATTAGTAGGAGAACAGTCACAAACGATAAAAAATATATTCTTTTGAAATGAATTCCATCCATTCATGCCTGAACTTTTTTCCAGTAGTTTATAAATTACAGATTTAGATACGCCTAAATTTTTGGCCATTTTAGCGACTGTCTCACCTTCTCATATTTTAATCTTTTCATCGGTAATGGTTGTTCTTTTCTCACGTTTACGGATCTCTGAATCATTGGATTCATTTTCCTGCAAATTAATTTCATTTTCAGCGTTAATGGTTATTTTTCTTTTAAGTGAACATATAACTTTATCATTAGATTCATTTACCTGCGAATTAATTTAATTTTCCTCGCTAATATCCATACTTAAAATATGATTGTTATGTTCCGTCCGGCTTTGTTTATAACTGCCGATATTTTGTATATAACTAAGATATTTTGTTTATAACCATGGATATTTTGTTTATAACCACCGATATTTTGTTTATGACTACCAATGACCCTGTAAATAAAAAAAATCGGAGTATAATCTTCGCGTTCGATAGATATAAGAAGGAAATGAAAGAAGCCCGCATGCTTCGCAACGACTAAATAGAGCCAGATGTAAAAAAAATCAACACAAACACCACGCGTGCACAGGTGGCATAGCCCAAGAGTATCGAACCCTAGATCTACCAGAATACAAGACTATACGAGGAGAAAATGGCCAGGAAGGGTGAGAATAGGGAGGAGGAGAGCGAAGTGTATGAGGTCGAGATGGTAAGCTTTTTGGGGCGATTGGTCCGAGTCGACCATTGTCCAGGAGTGACGTCCAGAAATTCCATTTCCTATTCGATTCCCATACTCCAGACAGGAATTCCCCAGAGGGAGAGGGAGGGGGGAGAGAGAGAGAGGAGGGGGTGTTTGTAAGAAAGAACAGGGGAGGGTGGAAAGAGAGGGAGAAAAAAGGGGGTGTCACGTGACCTCCATTGTATGGTCGGAGGGTGGTGCCCTCTCCACCGAGGGTGAAGGAGTTTTCCGGGTCATTGGGGCGAGGTGACGCACGGAGGAGAGGGAATGAAAAGAAGAATGGGGAAGAAGGTTGTGGTGGGGGAAGAGGGGAAGGGAGGTGGCACCAACGCGACGCGAGGGAACGGGGCCACCAGGAGAATGAAGAGGCAGTATGACCAATGGCCGGGTGACATTTTCATCCAGAAACAAAATGGAGGAAAATGAGTCGAAAAAAGGGGAAAAAAACGTCCGCGAGCATTTCCGCATCCGAAAAATGTAAGGGCCACCTGCACTGACGAAGGCGTTTGGAGTTCCTCGCTGTAGACCCGCGTTAGATTCATATAGAGGGTTTGTGTGTATGCGCGGTTCGTAATGGCGAAAAATTCTCCTTCAAAAGATGTCCCGAGAGTATTTGGGCGAGGTATTTGGGATGTGTTGCAATCACTTGAATCCGATGCCGTGGCATTGGTTCGAGCAGGTGGATAGGATTCCCGAAGGTCGTCTTCTCCTCTTTCGAGGATGCACCCCTGAGGGAGATGTCGAGCGCCGCCCTTTCAAAGGAATGCACCACGCACTACGATTTAAAGGCCTCATAAAGGAGGTCAGATGCTTCTGTTAATCAAAAAATGGTTCTGAAGTTAATTGCGCGAGATGCAATATAGTTAAATTACTTTTTAAAGGAGCAATTTTTACTGTTAACCAAATAAAAATCACATTCGCGGCCGAAAATGTCTCGAAAGCTATTCAGATAAAGAGTTAAATACATGTTTTCTCAGAGAAATTACTCAAATACATTATAGAAGAGCACAAAAATTACTGTACTGAATAAAAATGTTTTTAGTCCTTCAAAAATTATAAATTTAATTATCGTAATTTTTTTAACGCCTTCCGAAACTGACCACTCTCGTTTAATTAATTTACTATGACTTGAATTTCAATATTTTATGTGCGAATCAACTAAATACAATTGTGTGATATAAAATAGTGCTTGTAGTAAGAAAATCATTTCGTTCGAAAAAATTTACGAGCATTTTTAATGCTGACAATGTATGCAGTCATAAATATCCCGTTTGTACTACAATGATAATCTCAGCAAACAGTTTATAGATCAGATTAAATTTGAAATTTTCTCACTTTATTTTGAACACCTAATTTCATGAATTAAAGCTATTAAGATTTTGTGAGTTTAAAAAACATTTGTGAGTTTTAAAAACATTTTCGTCTAACTTAAGTACAATATCTTTGAATTATATATTATGTGAAGAAACGATTTGAGATATGCTTCTGCATGACCGCTTTGAATGAGTATTGATTATTGTTGAGGGAAAAAGTTTTTAGGAATAATTTTATGGACGAGAAATATTTCTCGAGTTTCTACGAGCTCATTTAAATCTGAATTGCCGATTAGCTTTTCAGATAAACGAAACAGCCGCACGTTATGAGAAACAGGCATAAATACCGGCAATTTCAAGAACGATATAGAGTGAAAAAATGCAAATTAATCATACGAGTGAACAACCAGATCCCATCAAGACACTAAAAGCGTGGAGTTGCATAAAATGTAACCTTTCCTATAACTCACACACGAATTTAAAACGCTCAGAACGGCCATTTTTACAACATACCAAACAAATAAGAGATAAGACAAGCATTAGGTAACGCACAAACACTCCAGGGGGGGGGGGGGGAAATAGAAAAAGAAGCAAGCGATCGTTAATCCTCCAACAATTCTCGTATCCAACGACCAATCCTGACAGCAATATGACAAGTACCTTCACGTCCGTTGCAAAAAGAAAAAAGAAAAACGTATTATTCTCCGACAGAGAGTCCACCGAACCGTTAAAATAAGACGGAAATTCAAAAGAAAAGAACGAGTGTCATTCTCAGGCATCAAACGGAGCAATAATGTCCTCACGTCAAACTTCTACCCTGCGCCCACACGCGCACACACCCTCTCCCCGCCTATGCTCTCATCCGTCCACGTTTTACGACGGCAAATAATTCCAACAATCACACTAGCTCGGTAGGTTATAAAAGTGACCGCAGTTACAGCGGCATAGAACGAGGCTTTCTAGCACTCTTTTGTTCTTTACCCTTTACTGCTTTCCTCCCCTCCCCCTCCCCATACTTTTCTCGTTCCCTCTCTCTCTCATACACACCTCTCTTACCGCTTTCCAAAAACCTGTCATTTCCTTTTCCAGTGGAAAACCTCAGAGGGTGGTTTTGAGTGTCACATCCAGTCAAGAGTTGACCTTTCACAATTCCCATCCCACCCTTTATTCTCCCCCTCCTACACTTACCTCCTCTAAACCCCCTCCCCCCTCCTGCCTCTTTCTCCTTACCGTAAACCTTTCCCTACGCTTCCTAAACCGTCACCCAAAACCTCTTTCCTTTCCGGAAAACGTCAGCTAATGAGGCGTGATTTCCTCATTTTCCCAAGTCAGCCAATTCCACGCCACTCATTCCGAGGGATTTCTTCATTTTATTTCTCCTTGTTTTTTATCCCTCTTTCTCGACTCTCTTTTATTTCTGCTATCCCCTCTTTCTTTCTTCCAGCTCACGACTCTTTGCCCTCCTCCTAGCTCTCCCCCCCTTCCGTTTCCTCTCCCTCTAATCCATTTTACTAGAGTTACCGAAAGGGAGGGACCTTTTCCTCTCCCTCCCACTCCCTCTCCCCCTTCCTCGCAACCTCCTCATCCTCCTCCCCATCCTCAGAATGATTCCCTTTATCGCATTCGGTCACGAAAGAATTTTTAAGGTCCTCCTGGGTTTCTTGGAAGATATTTACCGCGCACCTTTTGATACCTGAAACGTTCTCGGAAGCTGCCTATGATGGCGTTCTCTCTCTCTCTCTCTGCCTCTGCGATACACGGCTGATTTAAATTAAGGCAGCAAAGAAGGGGAAAAACCGTTGAAAAGGTATCGGAGAAATTTTCCGTGGTCAAAGGAAATGCTTACTACGTAACAGATTCGGTCGCATACAGGAGTTGGTAAACCGAAATATCCTAATTTGGTAAGAGATTTTCCGTGCCACATTGAACTTTTAAGGTTTTCAAAAGTAAGCAAGAGAACTTAGGCGATATTTAAAAGTTCCGCAAAATTAATTTAGATCGTAGATTTCATACTGATACGCCATAGAATCCTCAAAGGTCTTTTAATAGAACAAACTTTACTATAGGTCCAAATAAGTCTTTGGCTTTTTCTGCTATACGTAATGGGTCTAATTTCTAGACCGGTATCATGCATATGAAAAAAGTCGGAAAGAGTAGAAAACAAAGCGAGATGGAATATTATATTGCATGAGAGAGAGACAGACAGCATGATTATAGTCTTATTAGAAGGAAAACTGGAAGGAAAGGGAGAATAATAAAGGAAACTGTTTAGACACTAGTTCAGTATGCTATAAGATTGCAGAAAACATGATTAGGTGGAGAACCAGTTTTAACGAATAATAATCACGGATCTGTCTAAGGACAGATTGCCTAGGATGACGGCTATTTCGTGTTTAATATTGCTTCAGTTTTCACTCAATTGTCACAAATGGAAATTTAAATGATAACTACAAACATGCTATCCAAAAATGTATTAATATTTCCTTTGTCCACCGCGGTTAAGCGTAATCATCTAAAAAGGCATTTTTCCGTATGTAAATCGAATATTTTGGCCAGGGTAGAATAGAGACGAGGCCCCGGGATAAATTCCTCTAAAAGGAATTTATGAAGGAATTCATAATCGTTAAGGGTCGCAATAAAAGGGAAAAACGGCTGAAATGTTTAGATTTTAAGAAATTTGTAAATATTAAGTTGGATTATTTGTATTCTTATATCATTTTATTTAGCTAAAAGGGCAGAACTCAGTCGATCAGGGGACGTGGGCTCAAGGTCGAGTAGGCTAAAGGTAAATCCATCCCTGAATTGTAAACACGTGTCCCGTTTGTAGTAAATCCGAAATAATAGCGATTTCTCACAACCTGCTTGAGAAAATAACCGTTTCTCCGTTTATAACTCGTACGAACGAGATTTTGCACGATTTTATACGGTGATTTGTGGTTAATTAGTCAGGAATTCACGCAAACAAACATTTTCTCCGGATGAACATCCTTCCATGAATATAAATCGTCGAAATCTTTAGAGGGCGGTCATAGGGAAATAGCCGATCTCATAAAATTCCACAAAGCAAATTAGCATCAAAATGGTGCGCAAGAGTTATTAACTTAACCCATTACAAAAGGATCGACTACGTGTACATTAGTAGGCAATGCATGGAGAGGTAGGAACGAATACAGATTTGCCATAACGCAATGCACGCTCGGTTCGCCATAGGAATTCCGCGTATTTATTCTGCGAGAGCACAAACGTGTAGTACTTCGCCGCAATTTGAGGTCAACCGGCGTGGTTGGTGGATAGCTTCAAACGATGGCCACTCTATTCCGCTTACGCGGCAATAGGTTTGCCTTTGTGAAATCCGCGCCTCGGCGGATGCAAAAGGAAAGTAATGTATTTAAGCACCCGGACGTTCGCTAGGACGAGAATCGAAATAGGGCTTAAATACGGCAGTTAATTCATCCAAGAATTAAACGAGGCGTGGGGAAAATATTTCGGGAAAATATGTATTAGTATAAAGTAAGTCAATTTGCGGGTGGCGATGGATGGTTGGATAGCGTAACGACACCGGAGAAACCTCAAAAAAAGTTAGCAATTTAGCGTTTCCTTTACTGGTGCGATTAATGGTGCATTTAAACAATACAGTGCAGTGATATGACTTTTCGAGCTTCAACAGTTGCAAAGGTCGCGGTAAAATAATTCCACGTCCGTATAAACCGTCTAAAAATCACGATTTTAAGCGCAATGTTTTCGGTATAAATGGGGTAAACGTCACTTGTATTAAGCTGCGTTTACTCACAAAAATGTGCACATTCTCATCGTTTTTTGCTGTGATTATGACATAATGACTGCTCTTAAACAGTATTTAAATCCCATGAAATACAACCGAATAAATCGCGATTAGCCTATATCTAATTGGATTCTTTAATTTATCGATAAATCGAATCGAAGTTTTCTACTAATATCGGAGTTGGTTTTCAAAAATCTTTTAGCCACCCTAAACCCCTAAGTCGGAGAATTTTGTTCAAATTCGTGTTTCGAAAAACAAAGGAAGGCTTGATTTAAAATGCGATGGAACCATAAACACTCAGATTGATGCGACGGAAAAGTCCTTTAGATTACGGAAAGGAGAACGAAGAAGGAAGGGAGAATAAAGAATGCGTTTCATGGATGAGGAAGGAAGAGGAAGTAAAAACTTAAAAAGCCACTCAAAGGCGGCTCTTTGCCCCGTATACGCCTTAATGAGACGTAAACCTTACGGCGTCGTAAAGAGAACGGGACATAAACCTTCCCCAAATGGAGGATATACAGGGAGAGTTTTTAATACAAAGTCTCGAGTAGGGTGAGTGTGAGGTAGATGTGTGTGTGTGTTTAGGATATGTAGGTTGACGAATGAGATGTAAGGAAAGAGAGAGACGGAACGTAATTGGTTACTCACTTGTATGGCACCTTCTTTACAATTCATTTATTCTGAATGATTATTATGTCAGTAAATATTACGTGTTCCTAAGCTCCAAACCAGTTCGCGTTGACACTTTTTTCAGGTACATAAAAATGTGTCAGTCGGAGGGAGAAGATGATTGGCCGGATCATCACGGTTACCGCCATTGAAACGAGATGGAATCTTTACAAAAAATTGTCTGCATAAGCATAAAACATTATCAGTTCAATCGATGTTTATATCGTTTTTAATTTTCAATGGAACCATATTATAGAATACTTGTAGTGAACAAAATGTTTTGGAGCATGCAATTTTACAGGTAATTAAATTCTTTTATTAGTGAAACATGTCATAGGCTAGTAAATCTGAAAATCCCACTAAATTTAATATAATATAATCTAATAATAAATGTAGAAGTAGTGAAAGATGAGTTTTTGACTGAAAATAAATATTACGGCAACTGCGCATTTGATAACGGGAACAACGGAAAAATAACTCAAAGCTGAAATAAATCATTTGCTTAATTTTTTCATGGGATATTCTTTATTCCTAACGCTACTTATGTTTTGATTCTTTTTTAATTTAAATCCAACTTTTCCACTTTTTCAGTGAATAAAATCCGAAGAAAATGCTCTGCGCAATCGTGCATTCTGAAATTAAAGATAAACCTATTCTAAAAAAATACTTGAGACCTCAAGCATTTAAATTACAGGGGTCGAGTATTGTTCGCCTATGTGATGCTTAAAAACAGTTTAAGCCCAAATCTCGTAAGATTCCCAAAATCGGTTAATTTCTACTTTAGAGAGCTTCAGAGCACATCCTATTTGGAACAAATTAGGTGCATTTCCTCCGAAAATCTAACGCTATCTAATGCGATCGCTACACAGCGTCTTGCTGGAGGAGATGAGGCAGTACTACCCCATTCAAGTAAGAGGCTCTCTTAAATGCAAATGATGTGTTGATTGGCGCCTCGACCTGTCAAGGCAGGGCGTGATACACGCGTATCCACTCACGATCATGCACACCTTAATCCGTATTGAATTATGGATATGTATCCAGGAAACGACGCAGCAGAAATTCCATTTGAGAGCAGAATTCACTTGTTAAACATGCAGGCCCCTACGAGTCAATGGCAGGAACCTTTAATGCATAAAGGAGATGCAAAATCACAGATTCGTTAAGTGTAACCATGTAAGCTCTGGTTGCTGAGGCGTGTCAATGAACGACCAAAAAACCTTCATGGACTAAAATCCTAAGCAGTTATGTCTTCAGATCTATTATAAAGCAAGCAAATCCTTGAGGGAATCAGCTGATCATTTACGCCTCGTAATAGCTGCCTTCAGTGATTATTCACCGAATTTTGGACAAATTTTGGATTTTAGCCATTACGTAACATTGATAATTCATTTTTTAAAACTACATAAATATTTAAGGCGTAAGCGTTATCGGGATCCAGTCCCATCGTCAACATAGAATTAATGTGGTTTCCAAATTAATTTTTACAACTTTAACAATCCCCTTACTTTCGTATTTCCTTAACAAAAATTGAATAAAATCTTTGGAAACTTTTTAACATCTTGCAATTTATTTCGTTCAATTTATACCTTAAAAATGTCTTTGTACAAGATAATTTTCAATGACAGTTAACATTTTAAAAATTTGAAACGCATTAAAGGTTTTAGATCTTTCAAAAACCTTAATTTTAGTTAAAAGATTATACCCCGCCGCTTTAAAATGCCCAAAAAATCGAAAATCGCTTAATACATCCACAGCGGGTTCACGGTGAAGGAATTTCCAATTATTACGTCCTAACTTGTGAGCCATAATGATATCGGAAGAGCCGAGAAAATGAATTTCTACCCAAGTACATGCATCAGCTCTAATTATTTTTAAAAATACAGTTACATTTATTTCCTACTGTAGCATTCGGAGACGTTGGATATAGGCAAGGGTAGTCGGGGAAACCAAACGAAAAAGTACGGAAATCGGTCAAGAACTGGGTTGAAAGAGGGATGGGAAAAAGTCTGAGAAACTTTTAAGAGGAATGCATATGACCTAGAGATAGATATGGAGAAGGATATGGATTAAAAAAACGCGAAGTTTTTGAATGAATGAATGCGTAAAAAGCGAATGAGAGAATGGGCTCGAGGGCTTTTATTTCTTCTTTCCGAGGAGAAGGCGAGGGAGGCCCGGAGGAATCAAACTGATAGATTGAACACGCTATCAAGGAGGAAATCGCTCCGAAAAAAAGTTAACAGTATTACTGGTAGGAGACGAAGGGACTCGCAACTCGGTCTGACGCGGAGTTATGAAGAAGAAAATAAAACCGCAAGACTTATTAAAAACTGGTGAACATGTTCCGCCTTTAAAAAGGTATCAAGCTTAACGGATTTTTATATCGTTTCGAAAATGTAGGAGATTTAGAAATAGGAAGAGATGAATCGTACAATGGGTGTTATTATTCGAGACTCGGTAATGTGGTTCAATTTTTTGCTAGTGAAGTCATATTTTGGTAATAGAAAAGAGATTCCTTCATGGGTAAAATGAGAACATTAGGGCCTTTCCACACGGGGCCACCGAGAGGGCGGGGATACCGGGGCAAAGTCCCCGGGGCCCGGTATAAGGATCGGTCGTGAGGTTTTCCTACCGCAATACGAAGGTGCAATACCAATGGCCGACGTTTTCTCCATTTCCCATTTCCATTTCTCACATTTGGATTTGGGTTTTCCCAACTCAACTCACAGCTTTTCTATCACCCATTAGCACCCTTAAACTCCTTCCCACAACTCTCATTTTTCTCCCCTTCGGGAAATTTCGTCTTTAGGCACGAGGTCCGGACCCACAAGCACTCGGAGTGTCGTCGTACGGTCATTTCTAAAGAACAATATTGTTTACTCCCAATTTTTTGGGGATATGGTAGCTTTTCTTTCTTTATTGACCATATTTTATGATGTTGAACTTGGAATATTTAAGTACACTTAATATCGCATATAAGGCTGACACTACGATAATTTCCATGGAATTAAACTTTACTAAAAGAGCATAAATACATGACAATTTGTTGAATCGTACAATTACGAAATCACGACCATTCAATAACAAACTTAATGTTACGCTATTATAATATACAACCAAATTTATACGTATATTATGAAGGAAAAAGTTGCGATGTTGGTAAAAAAAATCAGGAGGAATCTAGAAAAATGCCTAGAACGCAAACACGGAACGATTATGATGGGAAACTCTCCTTCGGAGGATGGATTATCGGTATGGCCCCTAGAAACGTAAATTTTATGAGAATTTATTAGGTAAAGTACTATAGGGACATCTGGCGATCGGTATTCATTCAAACTAATTGTAAGATCTACTGTCATGTAATTCCTATTTTTGGACTCTGTTGCAGCGCAAGAGACGCAGTTACTTAAAAATGTATGGGGGACCTCACAACGCAATGTGTAGGAAATTCAAATGTGGTCGTCTGTTATGACAAGTACCGATTTTTTACGTGTTGCTTTTTTTATACTAAAATACATTTTAGGTGTTAATTTGGAAAACCAAATTTTAAAAAAACGACGTAATTTCGCAAAAAAATTAGTGATGAAAAATCTACACTTATCGACGGCAATTAAATTACGTTGAATATTTGATTTTTACAAATTCGCTGTTTATCGACATTAACCGAATCATACCTAATTATGATGTGATACATATAGTATCAAGAAATATTTTATACGTAATTTTGATAAAAAATTTTAATTGGATGGAATTTGACAATTTCTGCTTATTATACTGCGAGCCAATACCGTAGAGAAGGGGGGATGGGGAATCGGCTCTCCTGGGCCTGCCGAGCAGCCCGGTTCCCTTTTTCGGCGGCCCAGCCACAAGCAACATTGCTTTAAATGTACCTTTTCACACGGTGGTCACCACCACCTTGGCCGCGCGGCCAGTAGGATCAGTCGAGACAACCTTTGTGGTGGCCCACTTCAACTTGGTGGCGCGACCAGTCGAGATACACGTAAAGACATGAGCGCTTTCAGACGAAAAGCCATCAACAGATCGTTCAGTACAAAAAAATCGGTACAATATACATTGCACAAATCTCTCATATACTAATGCGTGGTTGAGTTATATTTTGACTAATATGAACTATGTAGAATTATTATAAAGATCAACTTAAATAACTATAGGAAATTTGATGAAAATCGTATGAGCCGTTTTTTTAGAAAATCCAATTGTTATTAGTTTCCCAAGAATAAACTAGCGTTATATTGTTTTTTTGAGAAATATGAACTATGTAGTATTATTGTATACGTAAACTCAAGTACCTATACGAAATTTGTTTACAAGTGTTAGAGTCGTTTTTGAGAAAATCAAATTGTTGTTAAAATTGCCTAGAATAAACTGCCATTAATTATTGTGCAATGTCAACAATTTCTTCATAGCTTCTATTTTGTATGATAAAATGCCTAAGTACGAGATTTGATTCATTTTCGCTCCACCGTATAGGCTCTAGAGCTCTTGAAGGGTCACTGTTTTTTTCTAAAACACACAGCAGTTGCCTCTTCTACGTCCATTTGGAACTGGCGAATTTGGTGGCGTCGGTGGTGGCTATTTGGTGGCTTTGACTATCTTGGCCGCGCCACCATGGTGGCCCCGTGTGAAAAGGCCGTTAAAGTAGGCTAAGATCAAAGGATTTTCTAAATAAGAATTTTAATTATGAAATTATAATAGGACAGAATTACACACTTCTCAAAATTTAATGAACATTTTAGTAACCACGAACAGGTCTCACGTCAGAAGATAATTCATGGGATTTTCCAATAACACCGACCGCAATTATGAGTGAAAATTTTCTTGGATTTAGAAAAGTATGCATTTCAATCATTCTGTCTTGTTTTAGATTTTCCCGACAAAAAACATTTGAAGCGCATCAAAAATCCAAAAGAGGCATGTTGTAAACGCCCGATTAACTAAATCATAAGCGAAATGGAGTGGGGATGAAAATTACACAAACTTGTATTCATATACGAATATTTATTCATAAAGAAATCCAATGACTTATAAAACCTATGATGCGACGCCATGACGTTAATGTATCAGCAGAATAAAACATTTTCAAAAAAGGAACGAAGGCAGTTACGAGTTCTAATTGAGATTCGATTGACATGCAAAGTATAAACGGATTATAATTCCAATGTACGCGGCAATTTTAAGAGCACATCCTCTTTTCTATGATATAGCAATATTTCTTGGTGAGTGAATAAAAAGGGCTTGCCTTGATTGGATTTACTAAGATAAATTCGCATTAGGCACAAAGGGTAATCCATAATGGCCCTAAAACCATACATTGCAGTTATAATAAAAATGTATCGCCTTTTATTTAAATATGCTGCCTTGAGTGTAAAACAAAAATATCTAGCGATATAATAGTTTCGCAAGCATATATATATATATATATAGCTTCAATATAAAAACATAAAAAAATCAATATAGCGAATTACAGTCAACTGAATAATTTAATTAAAATACTAACGATCCGTATGAAACATTGAATTTTTAACTAAAATAAAACAGGTTCAAGATATATAATATATTGATATAAAAACATGTATAAAATATACAGAGGGGAAGAATTATATATAAGTTCTATGCTAAACGGCTAACAGTTTGAATTTCAAATAGGCGAAATAAATTTTATTCGGGAAATTCATTTACTAAGCTAGAAAGAAACAAATTTTCACCTAAAAACCTAGTCCACAAAACTAAGCATAACTGAATATAATATCAGAATTAGAGCAATTCAGATAAAAAAAATCAATCGGAAGTTTGGTATTTCTCGTAACAAACCCATAATGTTCATCAACCAAAATATGAAAGTCATAAAGTGCAAGCGAGACCAATAAATCTTTGGGCGAGAAAAACATTTCCACAATCCCTCCAATAAGAACATCGATATATTACCATGCCATCCACTCCCGCGAAGAATAAATTAAATTCACACATTAAAACAGTTGACGGATGAATTACTAATAAGACGAAGGATGAATACTGCATTTTCCGTTCTCGAACGAGGCGTCCCAGTTCCGGCGATAAAATCGGCCAATGATACAATTTAACTTAAAAATTCTACGTTAAAATCGTGACTTTGGACTGGTATTTTGAATCTGGCCATCATAAAATTTATTTTGGACGTTGTTTCTGAGGAAAATTCATTTTTTCATACACGATAATTGGCGTTTTAGATTTAAAATAAAAACTATTTAACTATATAAGCTCTTTCTATGAAACCTTATGAAGCCTTCACATACATATATATATATATATATATATATATATAAATTATCACTATAATTAGTAACTCTGAATAATTCAGTTTTTCAAACATTCTGTGAGGCGTCATCTTCCTAGGGAGCTCTATATGAATTTAAATCTGCTACTTATTTATCGCTGAGATTCTGCTTGTATTTCTATCAGTATACTAGCATGAAAAAAAGACAATGACTGAAAATATATATCGGATTTACATCGATATTTTTACTCCACTAAAGATACATTGCATCGATTGAAATCCACTACGGAAACTAGAATTATTTAGCTGTATATTTGTCGGCCTTGGTCAAGGGATGGTTTGAGCTTTTGGCTCCCAGGGTCGCGGGCATGGTAGGGCAAGGTTGCATGCTCTCATTGTGTAAGTTCGGCAATAGATGTTTACAAGCTATTTATTATACAAACAAAATAATAGATACTTCTATAATTGAGGAAATTTAGTACTAAGATTTTCTTTTAACGTAGCATGATGTACAACGGGATTTGCAGTAACTTCTTTAATTTAACTTATAAAATTCATTTGTCACAATTTCCTACGAAAACTCTAGTTGTATTATGATGTTACCATATTCACGATATTTTGATTTAACTTCAAATGTGATTTTTGGGCCAAAATAATTCTTTGGTACACATTAATCCAGAATTTTACATTCAATGCAGCACGGGTGTCTCAGGTAGAGAAAATTACTTAATTCAAATCACTAGGGCTTAACTTGTGCTAACAAGTTACTTTAAAAATACAATAACGTATTAAAATTAACAGAGCAGAGAAAAAAATCAACAAGGTAGACAAAATGATTTACGTTACTTAATGTCATACGCAACACAACACCAATGTAAGGAGATAGTTTATCTTTTGTATATAATTTTAAACACGACCCTAAAAAATAAATAAACCTTTCTTTTTCTCCGTTTCTTTCTTAATCCCTCCATCCATTCCTCTCATCTCTCCCAAGGGGACGGTTTTGGTCAGCAAAAAGTACCATACACCTCCACTCCTCTAGAAATAAAAACCTTCCCGAGAACCGAAATCCTTCATACCATCCCAGAAACCAAGTTTGACCCCATTCTCTCTCATACTTCCGATTTACTTTTTCGTTCAACTTATTTTCGTGTAGATTTTTTTCCTTCCCTCGCTCCCCTTTTAGTTTGCCTTTGTCCCGTCGGGGCGCTTCCGTCTCCTACGAGTGATGGGGAGGGGGGGAAACGTTCCCTCCCTGCCTACTCCCTTACTTTTTCTTCTCTCTCATGCTTCCTCTCGACCGAAAACGTCTCCCTATCCGTCTAAACCTTTCTCTCTAACATTTCTCCGACTTTCTCTTTCCGCCCCAGACTTCCAAGACGAACAGGAAGAAGGGAAAGTGGAAGGCCCAGAAGGAAGAGCCGTTTCCTTTTTTTAGAGTTCTTTCCCCTGGGACGGGAAAAAAATAATCCAGAAGAAGTCAAAAGTGGTATCTGCTGTGTTACCCGAGTCATTCAAGTCGGAGGGAAAGCATAATAAGATGGCCATTATAAACATGGTCAGAGAGTTGAGATAATCTTTACAATTTCACTCGGTGATATTATTAGTAGATAAACTCCTTATATCCCAATCAATATAGTCGTTATATTAACTCTGGCCAACAGTATAAATGGACATTTATTGGAAAGAGATGGTGTAGTACTGTAGTAGAGTCATTGCATAATTTTCCGAAGATGAGAAGTAGAAAAATTCTTAGCTTCGCTGAGAATCGAACCAGAGTCTCCCTCTTCCCGAGCGGGTGCTTTAAACAAGGAAGATATCCAGCCAGTTAGAATTTTATACTTCTACACTTCCAATTTTGCGGTCAGATACGTGTCTACTTGCCTATAAATTTCATTTTCCGATATTCCACCACGAATGCGTTATTATGCTTTTTGCAACTACAATGTAGTTATGAAAAATCCTACTTGAAATAAAACGAGGAGGATGTAATTTTGTGAAATTTTCGAAAACAATGCACAAATTTAAAACAAATTGAATAGTAATTCGTTCAAACTCCTTTCTACAAAAAAAAACTACATGATCATGACTGAGTTAACAATGGTCAGTTTAATGAATGGACAAAATGCAGACCACTTTTCAATATCTTGGAGAAACATTAATAGTTAGTTAAAATATAGTTTACTTTATATAAAAAATACAAAACATAACTTGGATGCCATTTTAAAAAGAACATTTTCCCTCGTCACGTAAAATTTCCCCCTTTGGGATAAATTTATCGTTAATTGTGATTTAAAAATAAATAATAGTATTAGTACTGACAATATCAAAATTCAATTTAGCAATATAAACTAATCCAAATCCACTACATATTATGTATTAATAAATTATATTTTTAAAAACCTTTTCAAAACACTAATAGCGATGACAAACAAAAAATATTAAACTCGGACAAATTTTAGGCTAAAAGCGCGCTTTTCTCCATCGAGGGTAGAATATAAAAGGGTCGTAAGCCAAGAAAATCGTATGCGAAAGATTCTTCCCTAAATCTGCGAGAGAACAAACAAAAGACAGAGATTGAGACGAAAAGGGGGCATAAAACATGACAAAAGGAGAAAACAATGAAATAAAAGGACGGAGAAATAGCGATAACTCCCCGCCGCCATGACTCGCGAAATAGCGCCACCGTATGTCTTCATATTAGAAGGCGGGAGGGAGCGATGGGGCGATACCAAACACAAAAACTACGCGATTACACTTTATCGAAGGAATATATTTTTGGTCATGACGTAAGGAGAATGTAAAACTCATCCCTCGCGAGCGATTCCTTAGCACCAAAGGCACTCCCGCCGCGTCTCCTCGCTCGGAAAAACTGTCAAAACGGGAGGCGCCTGGTGGAGTGACAAATGAACGCGAGTCGGTGCCTCACGAAGCCTCCTCTCCCCCCCCCCCCCCCCCCATCCTTTCCTCTCCACCTCCCCCTCCACATACCTCATCCTTTCCTCTTTTTCGAAGATGGCGATGGGGAAGCAATGTCGCCTTCTGCGGGGATTTTAACGCGAGCCTTCCCTCCCTCTCCCCCCACTCCCTCTCACCCTCTCCTTAAAAATCTCTCCGCGTTTTACCACGTACGGAGACTTCGCCTCCCCCCTCTCCCCGTCGCCTCCTTCCTCCTCCCGCTCCCCGAGAGCTCTCCTCCCACCCACTCACTTGTCACTTTAAGGAGGAGTTAGTTTCACTGACAAAAGATTTTTCCGCCATAATCCACGAGTTTTTTTCTTTTTCCTTCAAAAAAAAAAGTCCTTCCTCAGCGTCGTTCATATATTTCCGCGGGACGGGAGATTAAATTCGGATCGGATGTGGCGTAGGGACGGAGGCGTGGGTGGGCGGGCAAAGTCGCACAGGGATACGGAAATCTTTCAATTTTACTTTTTATTATTATCGCGACGGCAAAGAGAGATGAGGGAGGAAAGAGTTAAAGGGAGATGTGGTGGGAGAAAGAGTTAAGATAGAGGGAGTGGGAGGAAGGGAATAGGAAGTGTGAAGAATGATCCTTCGATGGGGAACGCATACTTTTTCATCGCGGTGTAAATCAGTTCACATCCTATTTCTTTTGTTTTTTTCCCCAAGCTGTGACAGCGCGAAAGAATGCTTTCTTTTCTCCTTAAAATCCGGTGGATTTTCGGAGTTTCTTTTTTTTCCTACTTCAAGAAGCGAATCTACGTGATTTAAAAGAAATCAGTTATTTTTCTTACGAGGGAGTTGATAAATTTAAATGTAAAGTTTTCAGAGACTATAATTCGCGATTATGGAATGCAACACAAACTTTTTCATAGGCCAATAGCGCCTGAGATTCGTAAAAAATATAAACCTATGTTATTCAACCAAACGAGAAAAAATTTACGAAAAAAAACTTTTACTTCTGACAAAATTTTGCTACAAAATAATATAACAAGTTTAGCTTTACGTCAAAATGGAATAAAGAAGACATTCCGCATGAGATATTTCTAACTCGACAGAAAATAACTCGAAATTCTCATTTTAAGCCTCGAATTTCTGCCCAGACAAAGATTTAAAGTTAAAAACAGTCGTGCATTTTAAAATAGATTCTTCGCGAAAAGGTCACTAAGGGTTATTTTCATTCCTAAGCGGAAAAGATTAAATATTAATTGAAGATTTATTTAAATTAAAATTAAATTAATGACAGGGGCATTAATTTCTAATTTATTTGAAGTTTCGAGAGTATTAAAAAAAGTGAAAGAGTTTAAGTGAAAAGGTCGTCTCATCTTTTTTCACACTATGTCCGATGGATGTATTATTTTATAATGATTATTAATGATTCATTCATAAATGTTATTTTAGGATAGTGCGGTCGACGTAAAAGTGAGCATACGAATTTACCAGATCCCTTCAAAAATAACACTTTCGGAACGTTCAAATAAACCCGAGCTTCTAGATAGTTTATCCTTACTACGTTTAGAGATGTAATAGTTTTAAAAAGACCTGACGTACACATTGGGAAAATAACATTTCGTTCAAACGTTATCTCGTAGAAGCATGATAGTTTTAAACTAAGGTGACGTGACAAAGGACATACTGCCGTTACTCAGAAAAAAATCGGTACAACATACATTGTACAAACTTTCTCATATACTAATGCTTCGTTTAGTTATCTTTAGAAAATGAAAATCGTATGAGCCTGTTTTTAGAAAATCCAATTTTTGTTGAAGTTGCCCAAGAATAAACTAGCCTTATATTTTTCCAGTGAGAACAATGAAATGCGTAGTATTATTGTAGATGTATACTCAAGTAACTGTACGAAATTTGATCAAAATCGTTGGAGCCGTTTGTGAGAAAATCGAATTGTTGTTAAAATGCGTAGAATAAACTACCCTTAATCATTGAGCAATGTCAACCATTTCTAGATATACTCTGCTCAGTATGATAAAATGCCTAAGTACGAGATTTCATTCGTTTTCGCTCTACCGTCTAGGTTCCAGAGCCAGTAACAGACAGACAGACGGCATTGCAAAAACCACTTTTTCGGATTCAGCGACACCTAAAACGTATATTTCCGTAAAAATCTCGAGGTCGATTTTTTTCGCGAAAACAATACTTTCTCGATACTTCGTATGGGAAAGTAAAAATCGAAAATTTTAGTAAATGCTGTTTAGAGTTTTAAAGCTAAAAATATATAGCATACGAAAGAAAGATTTTATTTGTAAAGGGGCTACAAAAAAGCCTCATTTCCCCTAAGGACGAGAGATGGAAGCGCGAGAGTGAATTACAAGATTTATTAGAAATATCAAATTAGAGAGCTAAAAAAAAAAGAACAGGGTGGAAAGAGAAGCGATTAAGACGGGAAATTATAGGAATAAGGTAGATATGAATATTCAAAAATAACGCTATTAATACATGCCACGTGCAAAAATAAACTTCGGCTCTGGTTGAATAGTGTGCACACTTCCTAAATGTTAGTCTCCGGTTCAAAACCTGCCTCGGGCATAGCCTTATCGTTATTTTTTACTTATTTTCTAGTTATTTTTTATAGGTTCGAATTAGAAGGCGGTAGAGTAAGTTTTGTCTGTTATTCATAAATGAAAACGTCAAATAAACGCCTTTTATTGCAAGAGATAAAGAAAAAATAATCGGAAAAAGTAGAGTAAAAGTCAAGTAAGGTAGAAAAGGATGAATAAAGGGATGGCAAAACAAGAAAGATTAAAATTCAGAATAAAAAGAAGTTAAAGAGAGGAGAACTTCAAGGAAAGTAAAGAGAGAGGAGTCAACTTTTAAACGTTTTCGGTGAAAATGAAATTAAAATGAAAGTGAGTAGAGCAGAAATGTTTTTTTTTTAATTGCGGTTAGCATGCCGATAAAGAGAGAGAGAGAGGGAAAGAGAGACAAAGAAACAGTCCGCGAGTTTTATTAGCGCGTCAGAATAAAACAAAGAGCTTGATGTGGAGAAAATAAACGTCGTTGAAGGAGAGGAAGTGCGCCGAGATAAGAGAGACATCTGGAGGAGAAAACGCTAAGTGGAAGACGATTCACGCCGTCGGGAGTGAAAAGAGAAAGAGAGGGAAAAACGAAAAAGGATCGCGTTAGCATTGGCACGTAACCACCCAAGAGATGTCGATTTATGTTCTTCAATCTATTCATGGTAGCATTACTTCCTGAGGTGCTGTGAATCGGCATGAAAAACAAAGAACTTAATCAACCACGCTTGTTCATTGGAAAATAAGTTGAAAATAGACAAAATTGATATACAAGAGGATTGATTACTAGACGAATTTAAACCATAAACATGCACAAAAATCCCCGTTTGGAGAAAATAACCTTATAATGCTCAAAATTGGTTATATTTTTTCCTATTTCAAAACTCTATTCCAAGCTCTGAGGCAATATGATCTATGCAAATTTGTAAAATAATTTGCCACAGGTTAACTTAAAAAGTATTCGATTATCGCGTTTGTATTCCTCAATTGCATGGACAGCAAATGTTCCCTATTGAGTTTCTGGAAGAGTAAGAACAATGAATTAGACTCGGAGTACAGAACTGATAGATTGAATATCCAATCTGCAGAGTACGTTAAATATTTAGGAGTCACCATTTGTCGTGATCTATCGTGGAATATGCATATTCGAAGGATCGTCGGCGCAGCTAATAAGAAATTGGGCTTCGTAGGTAGAATGGTAAGATGTAGCACAGAACAAGTACGAGAAACGTGTTTTTTATCATTGGTCAGATCTCAGGTCGAATACGCTTCCGGTATATGGAATCCGTACGAAAAGGGACAGATACTTGAGTTAGAAAGAATCCAACGCAGAGCAACCAGATTCGTAAAGCAAAAATATGAGCAAAAATTAAGCGTCACATCACTCTTGAAGGAGTTGAATTGGATATCGATAGAGGATGGCAGAATTAGCGCTAGGTTAAGGCTTCTGGAGAAATTTAGGTCGGAAGTTCTCTTAGAGGAGGTCTCAGGAATATTAGAGGCACCTACATACATGGGCAGGCACGATCACGAGGATAAAATACGAGAGATCGACTGTAGGACCGAGCGATATCAGAGCTCGTTTTTCCCAAGGACCATACGGGATCATAACAGGAGAGTGATTCCCACGAGGGACGTTATTAGGTAGGTTTTGGTGTGCTGCACCCCCTGCCACCCACCAGTCTGGTGATTTGCAGGGTAACATGTACATGTAGATGTAGATTGTTGCGGCGTAACCCAATGAAACTTTAAGATAACGTCTGATCGTGACTGTTTATCTCTGTGGTGGCCTCGAAACAAAGTTTCCTTCACTGTTTTCAAATAATACCACTTCCGTTTTCCTAAAAACCTTTCATTTACGTCCGTCGCTTTATATTTCTATTTTCACTGCCACTTTACGCGTCAAATGATGATTTGATAATAATAATTTACGTCTTTTTTGTATATTTTTCCTATAGCATCGTGAAGCTTGTTGACATTGAATAGTTCGTATTTTTTCACATGACGAATCTTTAAAATTCTAGGCTATGAATGGGTGGGTACATGATCACCCCATCCAAAGTATTAGCGGATTAACTACAGCAAAACAAGGTGAAATGCGTGGAAAAGTTGTTTACTGTACTGCATCAAATTATTATTTGGAAATTATATATAATTATTAAAAGAATCTTTTTTAAATTAAGTGAAAAACATGCAGAACGTTACCGCTTATTCACCGATTAAAATAATAAACGTTAGAAATACCCCTAGTTCTAACGAATCTTATTTAAGTAATAATGAGGAATGTTTCCTAGATTAATAACGATTACCTTAGGACAAGGGCGTGCAACCTTTTTACGTGGCCGCATTTATACATTTGAGTGCTTTGGTGAGCCGTATAAGAAATCAAAAGTGCCTCGGCGGGCCGGATTAGAGTTTACATTGGAAAGTAGATTGCACGCCCCTGCCTTAGGCCGTTACTATTTGCATTAAAACTTTTATCACAATATGAACAAAACTTTCAGGAAGTTAGCTTTGCAAATGAACAAAATGAGATATCAAACTGAAACATTTAACATAATTTTCAGCCATAAAATATTTCACCAACTAAAATCAACAAACAAAATTATTCGCCAACTCAAATAATAATAATTATGTGCGCAACTAATGAATACAGTGTAACTAACAATAGAAGCGGGCCGCTAAGCAAGAAAAAATGTTTCATAAACTCCTCTTCCCTCTGGATGACCCTTCTATTTAACCCCCCTCCACATTCCCCGCCCATTATGCATTAATTGCCATCTTTTCTTTCCTGCATATCTTAACCCCACCCGACCCCTGTACGAGTTTTTCCCATCTTTTTTTCCCTTAGCAACCTCAGCATCTCCGCCGAAAAAGTCCCATCGCACCACACAGATCCCTTGGGACAGCCACTTCCGTAGGAGTTGGTTTTTTAAGAGATAAAAAGTAGAGTTGAATAAAAAAAAAGGTGAGCAGAATGGGAGTGGGAAGGGAACGAGAAATAAAAAAATAACAAATTAAAATAAAAGTTTTCGAAACGAAATGGATTATGGGAGGCGGAAGCGGCTTGAACACGCTTTCCCGAGGGGTTGAGTTGCCAATTAGCGAGGAGTCATCGCGGGGAGAGAGAGGGCCCACGGGGGGAGAGAATGGGTAGTGAGGTGGGAGGGAGAGGTAGGAAGGAGTAAAGAGAAAGGGATAGGTATAGTATGAAAATACCCGCCTGCATGCTCTCGCTTTTTCCTTGCATGACGACTAATTCTAAGGTCGCATTTATCAAAGAATCTCTTGCGCTAATATGCTTTACGTTAATTCTTGTTATATCATAGATTAGAAACATTTTATGATAAAAAGTAGAAAATCAATCGCTTTCGGAAAAAAATTTGACGATATGAAAAAATAACGATTTTATAAACACAATATATACTAATCAGTTTAGATTACATCAATAATTGATGTAATCTAAACTGATCTCAATTACTGAGAAATACACGCATTAAATATTAATACGATACGGGTTTTCTTCAGGCCACACTATGTTTCTAATATAAAAATATAACAAAATTTCGTACGATTATATTGCCAGATTGAATCAATAAATATTTTCAGCGCTACCTAAGCGATTTAACTTAAAATGTGTACTTAAAACGATTTGATAATCCCATTCTTTTGGAAATAAAAAAATAAGAATAATGTTTAACTACATAACATTTCATGATATTAAGTTATGATAACCGGAAAAAGTGAAAACGAAAATAATTAATGAATCGCAGGATTAAAACTTGTAAAGTAAAATATAATTCCCTTTTTTATCGTAGCATGTAGCAAAAGAGAAGGTCCAAAATCCAACCTCGAAGGATTCAGACGCAAAAATCCATATCTGTGATTCATTTCAATACTAAACGTAAGTGAAAAACTTATGAAATAAAATATAAAGGACACATACATCGTCCTTGCAGTACGCTTTTGAAATAATGATATCAGAAATTTAAAAAATCGGTTTGGAAATATTAATAATACTCGCACGTTTCATATTCGATCAATTGATGTCGAAAAAATTGGACCAATGAAATGTGGGTATGGCAGCTTTTAATTTAAATCACCAGTGTTACGTGATCACATTTAGCGAAAGAGAATGCCTCCAAATTAATTCGTTCCATTGCTTGATGACATTACCGATGTACTATGAAGCATGTTAAAATACCTGATGATTTTGATCTTTATAAAATATTTCCGAAAATAACTGGGACCACTCTCTTCATACGTTCTCAACTCGCTAAGAAAAACTTCACGATGTATTTGAAATAATGTTTAATTAAACCAATCAGAGAGCTATTTACATTATAGTCGTGTATCTGCAGGTCCTTAAACCATCCAGATGCGTATAAATTATCGTTATCACCCATATATTTATATCTTATGGAGCATACTATCTCTCTTGTAATTATTAACTTTCGCATTTATTGATGAATTGCGCGTTATCAAATGATTGAAAGGTACACGTAATCATCATCGCTAATATGTTCAACTGACGCTGCGATTTTATCGTAACAATGGCCAGTTTTATTATTTTTTCATCTTAAAATTTACCAAATTGTAACATGGAAGAGGACGCACGAAAGGTCAATCTCCCTTGCCGTTTGCATAGCGGCACCCTGTGAAACACTTAATAAATGAGTGCCGCTTAATATCAAGGAAAAACAGCATCCACGCCATTTTATTACTTGTGATAAGAGGCATTCAATTAATGTTGGTTTCAAATTAATGTTTGCACATGCACCGGCATCTTTATAATTTTTTTCATTCGGACACGCGGCGAGCCAAATGAAAAAAAAGAAACAAAATTCGAGTAAATGGAACGTTTCACGTATGCTTGTCTTACACGCTGAATATTTATGAGCAAGAGATTTTTTTTAATTAATCCGATAACGGAAACACGTGCAGTCGCATGTTAATATTGGTACATAGAGGTGAAAGTTTTGAAAAAATTCTTTAGTTTAAATACAGGCATTTATCTAAAAACGGTGAAATGATTCATTACGATTCCGTGCGTCCAAATTAATTGACGTTACGTGCAATATTCCTAAGCTGCGAAGGAAGGAAAAGAAACGCCGTGAGTTGAATCCACGTTTCCAAAGGGGGCATCAGAATACCATTTATTTTGTGTGGAGCAATAAAAATTCTACGGGGATTTAACAAAAGACAATAAAAAAATCAAGCCGAAAGAAACAAACGTCATATACAATTACGAGGATTATACATTTAAACGGGTTTATGGATAGATTTCGTGATTTCGTCTAAAAAGGTTTTATCGGCAGAAAAAATATTCCAATAAAAAATGTATAAAAAATATGTCAATCTAGTATTTAATGCGCATAACAAACAGTGTTCTAATTTTTATTTAAAACCACTCATTTTCCAAACTTTCTCGCCGAGTGCATATACGAATAAAAACATTTTAAATCTGAAACGAAAAAAATTGTTTTTAAAAATAAAATTCCCCAGAGATTCGTTTTTTTTTAAAACACGAAGCAAATATTAAAACTTAACCTTAACAAAGTAAAATTTCAGGTGCATGCAAGAACTAATAATCTAAAAATTTCACCCGCTCTTGAGCGAAAGGGAGAGATCCGAGGGGGACGCACGGATTATTTATTCGCTAAGCCAGAAATTATTCACACGCAAGCGTACATACAAGAGGCAACGGCAAACTCGCGGAACTCATTCAAGCGTAGATTTCGGTGTGTGCGTGTAATAGCAAAGGCATCGAGAGAACGACGAAAGATATATTTAAAGGTCATTTACGTTGAACGTTGAAGTGAGAGGCTGCTTCGTAATAATAAGGAGGGTCGACGTCGAGATGGAGGGCGGTGAGGACAGAAGAGTGGCAGTACTAGGAAACGAGATAAGGAAAGGCAACGTGGAGAGAAGAAGAAAAACAGAGAGCATGATAAAGAGAGCGGAATAGGATGAACGCGTAAGGAGAAGGTAGAAGATGGAGAAATAACGAAACTGAGACTAGCAAACAAAGGAAGAAAAAGGAAAATCCACCTATGGAAGAGTGACGTCTAAGTTTTGACACTATAATAATAATAATTATTATTATTATTAATTTCATTTTCTGTCTTTCTGTCTGTCTTTGCAAATAAGATTTCACCTCATCGATTGGTGCTGCCACCTTGCGGCAGTTATTATAACTGCTAGGAGCTTTAAGAAGACGGTCAGGCTATTTCCTCATTGTATTCACCAGAAATGTTGTCTTACGTGAACTATTGCAATAAATTTTTTAAGTCAAAATATTTGTGTAGTTTATTATAATACCTTCAGTTGTTCCGTCATACGGGTTATATACTAGTTGAGACTAGAAAAGCCTCATTCTCCATTTAAGGATGGAAAGATAAATAACATACAGCTTTAAAAAAGGCGGATTCACAAATACATAAAGGCTCCTTTCAAGGGAAGTATTTAAACTGTATAAACTTCTTTTCGATCCGACAAGAGAGTGAAAGGAAGAAGGAAAAGAGAAATTAATAGAAAAGGAAGTGAAAGAGAAAAAATTGAGTGAGGCGAGAGTAAATGAAACGGAGAGTGAGTAGGAACGCAAGAGGGAGGGAGAAGTATTATGGCTTAGAGGAGGGAGGGAGAAGGAAAATCAGAGAGAGGGAGTGAGAGAAAAGGGAAGTAGAGATGGGTGGGAAAACAGATTAGTATAGGAGGAAACGTGCGAGAAAATAGCTAAAGCGAATGAGGTACAAGGAAACATGATGGGATATCATGAGGTAGGCGGAAAGTAGGAGGTGGGCTTGGGTGGTAATGAGCATAGGAGATTGAAAATCTGTTCTGACTGGGGGAAGGGGGTCGAGAGAGGAGTGAGGAGGGAGGAGAAAGGAGAAAGGAGGAGGAGGAGGGGACAGGATGGGTGAGAGGGAGGGATTTTACAGGAACGTGGAAATGAGTGAAGACGGAGGGTGTAGTTGGAGAGGTTTCGGGAAATTCCACAAAACGAAATTCTAAGATAACCACGTTACCCGTAAGAGGGACTTTTCCACTTCAAGAGAAAGGATGTTTTTGGTTGGGTATTTCGTTTTTCTGTGGTGCGCGCTTAGCTGTGGCGATTCCATCGCTTAATTCTCGTTTCATATTCAGCTTCGGCCCACACGGGGCTCACTAATTATGAACAACAGTGTAGGTGAAATATCCAACTACTTATAACATCCTTTCCCTTTTTCGGGAAAAATCTTTTGAAACCTACGTGCAAGAAGGGGAAAAAGAACATCTCAAATCTTGTAAAAGATTCGCAGAAAACCCAGGTCAAAGAATTCGAATAAAATATAACAACCTGAATGTTAAGATGATACAACAGATGAAGTTGAAGAATTTTCGGGTCATTTAACAAAAAATTAATACTCAGCAAAATTTTTAATAATCGTTGAAAGGTTTCCGAGAAGTTAAGCCATATTCTCGTGTATTTAAAGGTTTCGACAGGCCTATTTTTACACATTCACTCCTAGGCTTAGTAATTCAAAACAGCCTTTAACTCACTCCTCACCTCTCGCATTTTCCCTCTCTCGTATCCGAATAAAATACAACCTACCTTAGAAGTAGTTTCCGAATAAAAAACTTTTAGCTATTTTACGTTTTCTTTAGGGGCAAAATTTTCACATATAGTTTCAACATTTATCTTTCTCATCAGAGATTATAACAACCTATTCCTCAATGTTTATTATTTTTCCTCCTCATATTTTATATTTTACGAGGGAATAATTCAACGCAGTAAATTTCGGATTTCCCCTTTATGTGCGATCACAGAAATATTCAATTTTCCAAAAGGTTTCCTCTAATACGCCTATTACACTTCTCTAATTCCATATAATCTTATAATAATGTTCCGGCGTACGTCTGCCCGTCAATAATCAAACATAAATACATAAATGAGTGCAGGATGTTTTCCGCTTACATTTTTAAATCAATTAAAATTGTCGTCCAAATTCGGGACTTGAACCAAAGGACGCACGAAAGAATGAAAATTTTATTACAGTCGATTTTCAAATATAATTCGAATCGCTATTGTCTTGAAAACGAATATTTTAGGAATTTTGAGAATAAAATAATTATATGAAAAAGAAACTTGCGTGCTGTCGAATTCATGAAATTACTTACACTGAATTGGATTGCGATAAGATAAAGGAAGGGATTGTGAGGGACAGAGGGAAGGGAAGGCAGAGGGAGTTTCGTCATTCTATTGCTTTATTTCTATAATCCTTAATATTATCGCAAAAAATAACGAAGTGCTTCTCATTTCTGACGACTTGAGTTTGCCGAATCTAGCGAGGCGCGCAGCCCCGAGATCCCAAGAGCGAACGAAGCGAGCGGAGAGCGGGTTTGACATACGTGTAGCGCGTAGAAGCAGTGCCCTTTGTTTTAATAAAAAATGCGACACTTTAACGCAGGATTTTATAAAATTGTTGTAACTTTAGTAAATTATCTAACAAAAATTTTGTAATCACGGGCAAAATATTTTCTTATTTTGTCATTATTTTCACACAAGACATCTTCCGCCTGAAGAATAACCATAGAAAGAAGATAAAATTAGTGCAACAGATGATTAGGGTAGCTCATGTAAACATAACATGTTAGCATTCACCGCTTCAGTATACAGGATTTATCTTGATCAATTGCGTGTTGTAAGTGATAACGTAGAGTTAAAAAATAATTTGTAATAACTGTTTATTTATTAATAAAATCGTTAACTGGATTCATTCTGAAAATGTAATTCCTTGGTCAATTATAAAAAAAACATATTGATAATAATAGAGATTACGCCTAATATTCGAAAGATTACATTAAATCCTTTCCAAACATTTCAGAACAAATAAAAAGTTAAATAAACGGCGAAACCACAACCGAAACTTCGACCGATGAGTCAACATAGACAGCATGAGAAGACGTACGATGAGACATTGACTAAAAACGACACGCTGTATCTCATGCTGGAACCATGACAATGTGGTCACGGATGGGTATCACGTGATGCTCACAAGCGCTTGCTTAGCATGAAGCTATAAATCTAAGCAATATTGCAACCTCACCATCATGACATCATCGTTGATTCAAGCAACAGGGTTGTGGCTTCCTCGTGCATGACCTCCTATAATGTAATGCGTATGCTCTGAATTTTTGTATCGCTCGAGACCAATTAGAAATTCTCTGAGAACTAAAGACGAGGCAGCCCACTTTTGTTTTCGTTTAGTTCCAGTTATAAAATTTAAATGAAACGTAAACACTTTATTATATACGTCAGTTTTAGCGTTTTGTAAACAGACAAGGTAGCGTTGCTAGGGCAGAAAAAGTCATGATAAACTATGTACGGAAAAAGAAATTCGTTTAAAACTGAATTTATTTTAGGGCGTGTGACTGTGAAAACCGTACAAAAGTTTACTCAAATGAATGTATGATGACGTGGCACACAAAATTAATGCGCCCAAATATTAAAATAACCATATGTATCAATATCTTGTTTAAATATGGGGTGCCGCGAAATTCTGTTTATCTTTGTAAAGGTACTACACATACAAAAATGTTAATAAATTAAATATTGTGAACAAGTAACTAATTTCATATCAAACAATTAAGTTTAAGCATTACAATCAAGGTTAATTTTTTGGTTAGGCAAAATTAAATGTGAACAGCCCGCAAAATACATGCAGAAATAAAAAGAGAACACGAAACTTGGTACGAAGTGTTCCAAAGGTCAGAAATATGAAGAGGGAGCGCGAAAATATTCCAACCGCAGCTTAATCAAAACCCATCAGGTACACAAATCGACGTTTAAGCGTTTAAAATTGACCAATTTCTTGTAGAGAAGTAGGAATACAAGATAAAAAAATTAAACGTAATAAAATTTCATCACGCCCGGAAAAGGGATCGTAAAAAAACATTAATTATCCAATGAGCGACGAGTTAACTTAAGACCTAAAAAAAAATAAACACGAAAAAAGAAACGAATCAAACTTCCGCGAAAACCCTATCTCCAAACACACGAACCTAAATAAAGGGACTCCCCTCCCTCCCCCCTTACCACCCCTATCTCATTCACTCCCTCATATCCGAAAAAATATAAAGCTCCTCGGAAAATTTAAACCCGAATTAAAACCGCAAACACTCGCTACATCTCACCAACGTTAACCAGTTCCGAGGACGAAATAATAAAAACGAAAGATTTTTTTTGGAAGATTCGGGATGATGGAAAAAAAACGCGAGAAGGGTTAACTACCCATCAAGAAAGTGAAAGAGGACGGAGGGTGTAGCGGGAGGGAGGGAGAAGGAAAGAGAGAGAGTAGAAAACCTGCCCATCGAAAGAGTTTTTCGAGGAAAGGGTTATGTCAGGTGAACGAAAAGGGAGGTATAGGGAAGGACAGAATGAGAGGAAAGGGAGAGGAGGAGAGGTGGAGGGAGGGGGGAAGAGATAAAGAAGACGCGCGAGAGGGAACGAAGAGAAAGAGGGACGGAAAAGGGTCGCAAAGTGAGGGAAAGGGTAGGGATTAATTTCACCGAAACCTCGTTATGAAGCTTCCATCACGGCATCTCTCCATCCACGGGTTCCTCCCCCACTCCCTCCATTTTCCCCTCCTTCCCCCACACTCACCCTGCCCCCCTCTCACTCTCTCCCCGCCCCACCTCCTCTCCCTTTCCCCCTCCACCTCTTGATTCTCTCCTCTCCCCTTTCCGCTCCACCTCCTTACTCTTCTCCTCCTCTCCCTCCTTCTCCCTCCCTCTCTCTCTCTCCATCACCCCTTCCTCTTTTCCTCCTTTTTCCCATCACTTTCCGTCATACTCCTTTCCTCCGCCTCCTCTCTCTCTCTACATCATCGATAAAGCCCCTCATCTTTTCTGCCTCATCCCCTACACCTCTCCTCCCACTCCTCTCAAATCCTTCTCTAGTCCTCCTCCACGACCCACCCTCTCCGATCTCCTTCATCCTCTCCAACACATCCTCTCATCTTCATACTTTCTCCTTTCTCTCCTCTCTCCTCACACCCTGCTCCACTCCACTGCCTCCCCTTCACTCTCTCTCTGCCTCCCTACCTCCTCCTTGTCGAAGCCCCCTCCCCTCATCTCCCCTTTCCCTCTCTCTTCTCTACCTCCTGCGACCCCTATCTCTCTCTCCCTCTCTCTCTCCCTCCCTCTCTCTCTCTCCTGAACGCCATCGGAGGGGCAGAAGGAGGGGGCAATTAGCGAGCAGTGCGATTCTCGTCGTGGAGGTGCGAGTCGCGCGTAGCGTTCGAGTATTACCAACATCCGGAAAACGTTTTTTTACGAGGAGGATATATAGAATGAGTCAAATGTTTTAAATTCCCTCTCTCTCTCTCTCTTTCCAAGCCGCCCGCCAACATGGCTACAACATTTTTATTACACCGAAATTGTGACGCGGGGTCGTTCACGACCCCAGATTCTGAAGGAAAAACTCAAAAACATGCTAATCGTGCATATGTGTGCATTCTGCTGAAGCAGTTTTTAGAATGTGGAAGAAGCGTTAAAAGTGTATATGTGAGTCGGTGATGAACGTATACGTGCTAACTTGCCCAATGTTACCGTACTATATCTCCCGTGTTAGGTGGAATCTTTCAAGGCTTATTCGTGAAATTATAGCAGATAACTCGATTTTCTCCACACAACTCGTGATTTCAGATAATATCCTATGATACCGTTTTTGAAAACCCACCAATTTGATCATATCACTCAACTGATGCGTTTTCTAAATCCGTTCTGAGAAAAATATTTTAGGAAATATTGCCTACAATACTGGCTACAAAGGTAACGATAATGTCAAAAATTTTAATTTGATATTCCACGGCGATAAATAAGTATAAAGTCAACAATTTAAAATATAGGTTTCTTAAATAATCGTATGTTTGGCAAAATAATAAAATTTCACCGCCATTTTCATGTGGAAGATATACCAGGATGAAATGTTTTTCAATAATATATTTTAAAAACACTTATAATGTCGAATTAATATCTTGACTAATGCTGCATCCTACATTAACGAAACTTGTAAAGTTTATGAAGAGATATTACGATTTTACTACATATTCCCACATCGGAAATGATTAAAAATTTCGTCTTTATGTCCAATACTAGCGATTCTGAGGTTTCGCCACATTCTTAGGAAATTGGTTTGTAGGCAAGTCTACCTAAGATCCGCAATCGGAAAATATTTTTTTTCACTCACCGATGAATTTTTATGGTAGAACTAGATATTTTAGATAATAAAAAAGAAACCATGAGACAAGCCCGCATTTGTCAATTGTTTCAATAGATTGCGCGTTTCGGGCCGCGGAAAAATAATTCGCCCTTTGTTTAATTATCGAAATCTGGTCTGCTTGGATTTTAATCCTTTACTTCTACGCTATGCGTGAATGAAATGGGTACCACTGATTTTCCCCTTTTAGAAACGTGAGAGTGACAGGTCGTGTCAATGGTATGCCGCAAATTGATTTTCGCTCTGGGCGGCAAAAACGAAATTAATTCAGACGACATTACTTTATTTTGACGACAAAACACCGGCATTCTTCATTTTCGCTGCCTCTCCAATAAAGTTCATCTATTTATGGTTTACTCATTCTAACAAGAAGAATCAAAAAACTAAATATTTACAGGGAGGCTTAGGCTGCTAAAATTAATTCTTTGTGTGACTTTATCTGCATGTTTTCTATGATTAAAAAGTCTCTAAGAAAGATATTTATACTAGATTCATACATTTCTTTCGATTTTAGATCTGGTAATTATTTCATTGCGTGTAATTGCAGTTTACGAATAATAAAGATATCAGCCAGAAATGTCAGTGCATGCATTATTATTTAAATGTACTGTATATACAGGGTCTACCAATATAAAAGAAGAACCTAAGTTAGATGGTATACATCTGTAATTCTGAAGTAATTCTAATTTAAATAGATCATGTTAAATGTATTCAAGCAATTAATAAATTGTTCTACTGGTTTTACGAGTCTGATGATAAAATTACATTAATGACCACCTATTTTTTATTATCATGGCATTCTTAAATAACTCTATCTATAGGTTTAAAAATTTGCAATTAAGAACGGCAGTTACACATATGTAGCGTGTACAAATTAAATTAAAATTGTGCCTCGACCATAGGTATTGAAGTGTATAGTATAAAGTCTTCTTTTTTATTGGCAGATCCTCTATTATTCTAAGCATGTTAGATTCAGTATGATCGATACTTTCATATTTGCCGCTTCAGAAACATTTACATATTGCAGTATCTTGGGCGACATCGAAGAGAAAAAGCGAAGGTGAGCTATCAAAAGTTTATTTCACGCTTGTACATCTAATGGAAAGTAGACATTCAGAAATATTAGATTGACTTCTAAAACAAGAATATTAATACAGAAAAAAATATAGTTAAGCATATTCAACATATTAAACAGCCAGAATACAATCATAAGGCTTAATGGAGACATCTGTTAAACGTTTTGCTTGGCATTATCCGCGCCATACCTCGACATCTATGAAAGAAATGCTATTTTCCGTTTAATAGCGACAAACTCAAAAGAAACTAAGAATACCTCCTAAAGTGTAACGGGCACAACACAATAACATTGTTATTCTCAAGCCAAGTAAGAATTTCGCGAGAAAAAAGAGCCTATTAAAAATATATCTGTATCTGAATAAATGACATGCAAGCCAACGCAATTTGTGTGTGGCAGGAGGAGATTATCGCCTGCGAGATATATTTATTTAGATTTTAGAGGTAAGAGTCTTTTCTCAGAAACTCCTGCTCAAACCATTAAATAATGTAATTTTAGCATTTATTGCACGCGATCACGATTTTACGAAAACCGTCGTCGAAACATACTCGTCTCTCATTTAAATTTTGTCTAATGGGTCGCTTAAAAATATAAGCTTAAGAAACGCTGCGTTAAGGAGCAAAATAAACGCAGTAAAAACTCACATTTAATAGAATCTCCTAAATTTACCGCTAAATTATAATGAAACGTTAGTACGCGTGAGTGATTCTTTCAACATGACGCGAAATTCCCGGTCACGAAAGACGAAAAACGCCAATCCTAGTGAAGAATATCTCGGCTACCCCGTCGAGAAGCTAAGCGACGCCAACCCTTTCCCCCACACTTCCTCGTCCTCCCACGCCCCCGTCCTGATGTAATGACTAGGACGGCAGGGCGTCTGTGGCATATTGGATGTCATCCTCTCCTAAGGGGATTAATCGTCAAGGCTTCGAGCGTCATAAGGGAGTCTTTTTACCCCGATCCTCTCTCCTCCGTCATCCTTTTGCGGCACATGGAGGGAGAGAGAGAGAGAGACTGGTTTTCGTGCTATTTATATCGACCGATCCGGAGTCTGAGATAAGTTCACAAGCGAATGCGCAGCATTACGAGTATTAAGTACCCCCCCCCCCCCCCCACCCCCATTGCGCGAAAAAGTGAAATTGCCGGTGGGAAGGGATGGAGTGGTTGGACCGCTCCAAATCATCACCATGCTTTAGGAATTCATAGTGTAGTCGTCGTTGGCGACTATAGTACGAAAAAATGTATGGACACAGAATGCCAAGTGATACCTCTATCAAAACCAAAAATTACTGAAAGGAATTGCGAGAATTCGCGGAAACTGAATGTGGTCTGAGTTTGATCTTGGCAAATTATCCCATTTCTTTAGAACTGTTTGCCTAAAGTTAGAACGCCGGTCGTTCACCGCTATCGCTGGAGGCGAATAGCGGAATCGGAGTTTCACAGCGACCTTTCAATAAAAATAAAAAAATATAAGATAAAAGTTCTTCCCGTTCAAAATACTTCTTTTCTGTATTTTTATCTGCGGCAGTAACTGACATTACCTAGCCACAACAAGAATTATAATTTTAAACATTTTTTTGTTTTATAAAATGAATTAGGTACCAACGTAAACTACGAATATATATATATAAATACAATGTCGATTCTATGAAAACGAAAAGTATCCAAATTTGAATACTTTTTAGATAAAATAAACCACATATATTTAAGTATGCATTCCGTAAATACAGGAAGAATGTGACAGACGGTGTAGCGTTGTCACAATGTTGTAAAATGTTTTTAAAGTTAAAAATACGAGTAGTTTACAAACAATATGCTTCAGTGCACGGGTCGTATTAATGAGGACTAGATCGAAACAAACATCCCAATGCGAAAAACGCACTAGTTAAGGGTGCGTTAACTAACTTTTCCCCTCGAGCCTCGACGGATAATTAGAGTAATTAATAGACTACCGCCATAAAACACTTTCACTGCCGAGAAAATGCGAACGATCGGAAATAAAGTTAATTGTTTCCGAAGCCCGCGCGAAAAATAATTACCCCATTATTTAACGACGTTTTCGCTAGATAAAAAGGCAGAGAGAATCCGTTTAATATGAGGAGAAAACGAGAAAAAAGCCCTTCCTCCAGCTCTTGTGAAATGAAATGCACCGGCGGTCGGTCGCTCCACGAGAAATTAATTGCTCGGTTACTCACGCCAGGTTGATGAGCTCATTTCACACATCGCCACACCGGTTAAGCAGATGATTGGCTCCGCTACTCACCTGTAAATAAACGAAACGAGAATTGCTTACTGGAGGGAAAAGGGGGAATGGTTTGACACTTGCGAAAAAAAAACAGAGTGCTTTGTAAAAGAATCAACGTTACACAACGCTCAAGTCACGCCTTGTGATATGAAAGCAAAAATAATATACACTTTCGAAAGAGATAGTATTTATCTAAAATGGTCTGGACCATTGAATAAAAATAACGATTGATATAACCCACTAATTCCTCACACCTTGATGCGATGCATAATGTTAAAAGAATAGAGAAAATTTAACCTGCGGAAAAATGCATAGTGTTTACTTAAATTTAAAAAATTTTGCAATTTAAACGAAATAAAGATCTGAAAATAGGAAAAAATTAATATTCGGGAAATATACGATTTGTAATTGAGGCAATTTAAATTTATATTAAGTATTTCAATATTGTAAAATTGAGTTATTTAACAAGTTAAATCATCGACGAATAATTCTACTAATGATAACGAGAAAAAACATTCACGTGATTCTATTTCTCGTTAATTTTAATCAAAACGTAATATCATTTATCAAATGTGGCACAGCATATATACGACATAAACGGCAAACAACATCATGGCTTATTCCGATAATATTTTGGTTAGCTTAAAATAATATTGCCATTTTTATCCGATTATGTTGGGAGAAAAAAAATGTTACACACGATGAAACAATTTGAATAAAAAACACTCAAAAGGAGAAATGAAATCGGGGGGTTTTTCACAGGAAAAGTTAAATGTAATTAGAATGACAATAACAATATTTTGTAAATTCAGAATTTTATTTGAGAAGAAAGAAATGCCAATTAATTTGATTTATCCAATCCACTAGGAAAAATCAGATAAGAGAAAGTACTAATTATGTGAAAAATTGAGAAAATGTTCGGGACATACCTCAAAGAAATGAAACCGTAGTAAATTCCATCATTGGAATAAAAATTTAATCTTTTAATGCGATAAAATAAAATTGATGAAGCCAATGGAAATATGGCATAAAATAAAGATTGAAAATCTCTCAAATATAAAAATACTACGAGGAAAAAAATATAAATATACTCAGTATCAATAAAACAAAGGAACTTGTAGATTTCAAAATGTTATCAATTTTTTTGCATAAAACAACAATATATTTAATCACCCTTAGTAACATTTTTAACTATAAAATTTAACATTTTGAGAACTTACGACATAATTATAAAAAGAAAAAAAAATGGAATAAATTACCTCAATTAGAAGTCGCGAAATTTTTTAGAAACATAACTAATACGAAAAAATAAATAAAACATCCCTGAATGTGACAGCAACAGCAAAACTATTCCGCAAAATTCAAAACCAAGTGAAGACGCCAGCGTATCAGGCACCTCGGCTTATTACTTCTTCATCAAAATCGAGAATGATAATAACGTACGTTTAATCCCGCGATGATGAAAATAACACGAGATAAAGCTTCAAGCAGCCATTTCGAGTCTACTTGATTCATTTATGGATCCAAAATGGCCGACTCTATGGGAGGGAGGGAGGGAGAAGAGGAATGAAATATGGTGATGAGTGGGTAAAAGAGACAAAGGAGGGGTTGGGGTGGGAGTTAAGGTAACGACAGAAGCGAAGTCACTCAAAACTCTTCGGATGAGGAATTTTCCGTAACTAACTCCCCCCTCGCATCACCCCGATTCCAAGAATCCCGACCCCCTTCCCATCCCTCTACCGAGAACCGTCCTCACCCCACCCAACCCACCCTCCCCTCCATATCCACCTACCATTCCTTTGAAGGGATTACGACGTCTCAGAGTTAAGTTTCGCGTTCCGAGGGCTTTTTAAAAAAATTACCAACTTCAAGGATAAAAGTTGAAATAATATCGCGAACAAAAAATTAAGTATGAAGATGAGGCAACAAAGAAAACGGTTTTCAATTACTTGAAAAGAAAGTAAAGAGAAGTGGCAGGAAAAAAATCAAGCGGAGTGCGCTTCTTGCGCCATCTAAAAAAAAGAGAAAAGAAATAATGACCGTAAAAAGCAGATTATGAGGAGTTGAGATGAAATAAAACACCGTAAGAAGAAGAAGAAGACTTGAAAGTGGAGCAAAATCTCCGCTTCTTAAAACTCATAAAAGATGCGTTTTTTTTTTGAGGGCGGAACTATTGAGAAAAAAACATCTGTAGCTTATTTCTAAAGAAATCAGAATTTAGCCGGCGAACTAGGATTAAATCTCTCAAGAGTTTTATTCCGAAAATCCTATATATAATTTTGGAAGTGCCCATCGGTCCGTTAGTCCCCCCCCGTATCTCAAAAGCCGTTTGTCGTAGAGATATGCGGTAAACTGCGTTTTGTTTCAGCAAGCTAGGAGGTCCCTAGATAATTATTTTCATTTTCATTGTACCTGGTTCGAATTCAGGAGACAATTACATTTTCCCGTAAGTTTACACGGGATTTTCGATTTTTCAAAGTGAAAGGTTTTGTTTCCTTCATTCGTCAAAATACGTAAATATGGACCGATTTTCTTCTTTTTTTGCTTCATTCGACGGGAAAAAGCGTACAATATCTTATTCTTGCAATGGTTACATGTTACACGGTCGAATATTTAAGAAATACGCAAATGTTTTCGAAATTTTGCGGATAATTCGTACTCTTTCCGGGCGTTGCCAAGGCGACCGTCATTGTTGCCTCCGATTCAATTACAGTCAATTAAACCTTCAAATACGTGAAAGAATAGCGTTATTCGCTTCGCACTTTTGTTTAAGCTGCGGCACGCATGCCATTATAGTGGCCCGCGAAGCTCTTGTCAGTGGCACGCCTCCCGATTTTGAAAAAAAATAAAATAAAATGTATAGAAATAAAATGAAAAATGTCAACGTTAACATTCTAGGTTCTACAATGCTGTTCATTGTGTGTGCGTGTAGCTAATTTTTAATACAACGAAATGAGAACATATTATAAGAAAACTGAGTAAACAAACTAGTCACTGTTTACAAGACTGAGTTGGACTTCTCTTGTTTTCCAAGTAGTTGTCTAAAGATATCAAAATAACTGCCCCACTCCTATATAGTATACAGGTATACCTCGCTTAACGAAGTCTCTGGGAGCGAAGCTTCTTTATAACGAAGTCGGAAATTCCGCAGTGAAAATGCAAAAACTTCGAAATTGTTTCCAATTAGTGTTCGCGTGTTATACGGCTCAGCTGGACGATAGAGAATTGATACTGGCGCTAAATACATTTCGAAGCTTCGCTAACATAGTATCACATGTTCACAAAATTACAGATAATATATTATAAAGTTACTATATCCTCGACCTAGATCCTTTAAGAACCATGAGAATGAGTTGGTCTGATTCTTTATCTCGAAGTAGCCAGTTCTCTTTTACATATTGAAATAGGGCATACGTTAATTAAATTTTTTTCTATTTTCTGGTTGGGATAAAGTCAATGTCAAACTTCAAACCTGCAACCGCAAGAGAAACAGGGTCCATCTCCTCAGCAGGAATCGTGACTGATCCAACGTGAAGCTCTTGCCGTCTCGACTAATAACAGCATTAAAACGGAGTAGAGCCGCAATAATAAAGACATTTTATTAATATACATTATTAACCAATTAAAACTTTACATTCAGTAAGTTATTAGTTCATATTTTTCGAAAGCAGTTGAAAAACATTTTAAAATTTCATTTCACTTTTGCCGGAAATCTTGGTTTCGTATATCATATTTATTTTTGATAGTATTAATGATCTTAAAAAAAACCTCCAACCTGCAGTCAAAAGGACAATAGAGAAGTCCATCTTCGAAACAAGTACAATGGCTTCTTCCCTCCGCGTCGCCCCAGCCATCTAAATTACCACTAATGCAAAAATATTAGGTGGCACGCGGCACTTTTTCAGCATAATATGTGGCACCTTACAGAAAAACGTTGGCCACCCCTGTGCTAGTTTATATAAATTCCGCATTAAATAATTCTACTCAAACAGCTTTCAATTCGTGATATAGAGGTACATAATGAATTAGCTATCTACAATTATATATCCATTTTATATACCATATCGTAATTTCCCTCAAGTAAATAAGGCTGTATTTAAAAGAAATTGATATGTCCAACACATGACTTTCTCCACACGTACGTTGTCAACTAAAATCAAATAAACACGGCGATAGGAACAGTTCAACTTACACGCTTCAGCGCTAGCGATTCAATTGTTGTCACTACCACGCGCGCGAGCTACCCACTAACCGTCAATTTCGAAGAAAATTGAATCTCTCTTGAAATATTCCTCATACGAAAATTTAGTTCAAACAAAAGTTGTAGAAAAACATAATATCTACAACTTTTATGTATATGCATGTTCACAAAAATTTAGTTTTAAGCGAAATGTTTAAGAAAAACTAAAATTTTACAAGAGTATACCGCTACTTCCGGTTGACCGATTGTTATCAAAATCTTTTCAAATCTTAAGAATATATACAAAATTACAAATAAAGAATTTCATGCTAATCTGGTGAATAGTTTTTGAGTTAGAGCGCACGCAAAATTTCTGTCACACATACGGACACATCATCGATAAAACGGTCAAAACGTGTCCAGGGGACCTCAAAACGTGTATTTCCGTTGAAATCTCGAATTCGATTTTTTTCATGAAAACAATACTTTCTCTATACTACGTATATGGAGAAAGTAAAAATCTTATTAAAAACAAGATTAACGCAGTATTATATACATTAAATACTTCCAAAATCAAAACGTTTCATTATGGATTTGATCATTTTCCGCGCTATATTTTTTAAGGCTTCGTCTGAATTTTAGTATCCTCGTTAGCTTATAACAGAAAATAACAAATTTCAAGGAAATTTATCTACAACAATACACTGGATGCCATAATTTTAATTATAAAGCAAAGGGAACTTCTCCTATAACATCATGTTGTGTGACATTACGCATAGACGGTTACAACCAAAACAAAGATTTTTGTCTTCAACTACAAATTAAACTGTAATTATTATAACTGAATAATTATTAACAAAAGATATATGGTATGATATATATATACATATACATACATATATATATATACACACACACTACCTAGTTGCCCTATATATACATGTATATATATACACACACACACACACACACGATCGATTGAAATACATTGGGTGATTATAATTTACGTGTATATAATACCGAACACTATGCCTAGTTGAAAAGGGTTTCTGCTTAACCCACACTGTGTAATTTCCGACAAATTTTTAAAAACAGCCCTATTATAATTCTGTGCACATACTGATCCTTTGTGCGTAATTCAAGAAGCATATCCTTTCACTTCCAACAAATACCTGCGCTTTCTGCCAAGTTCTCAACTAAAGGACGCTGCGGAAAACTCACTCGACAAAATCTTTCAGCATTACAACAGAGCGCCGACGTATTCAAAACAAGAATCCCTTTAATATTCCATGCGATCATATGTCACGTAAACCTCTTTAGAATCCTAAAACCAATTGGATTAATTTCCCTCTCGAAATCTCTTCTCCTCGCCTATTACGAGAAATTCGCAAAGCCAACATAATTCCACGTATAAGGGAACCCTTACCAATGCAGAAAGCAGCTAACAAAACCTCCGGGATAAATCCTAGTGAAAGGGCTTGATATTTTGATCGAGGAAGTCCCGACCAGATTGTAGAAACCTTGCAAGAAGAACTTGGTCCGCAAAGAACTTGCGTCCTCCGTCTCTCTTCTCATTTCGTGCAACGGATGGGCGTCGTAAGACCAGAGTTCTTTATATGCCGTGGACTGGATGAAAGAGACATGATTGAAGAGGAGCAGAGAAGCCATAGCAAAAAAAGACTGCTACACAATCAGATAACTGAGAAAGTCTTTCCTTGTAAATATTCAAAAGGGAAAAGAGGAGAGGGTTGCCGAAATATTGGATAGGAGACGTCGTATATGCGCGATTATAATCGCATAATTCTCAATGGAGGACATTCTTTTGGCCTGAATGTAGCTGATGAAAGGAAGGAATAATACAGAATTCGGCAAAATAAAAATCACGTGTCCCACAAAACAGAAAACGTTTACAGACGTATTCCGTTCCAAATACCAAGAAAATACGTTTCCTTCCACGCTGATTAAATCCTTTAGTGCAACGTAGAAACTCTCTTATATAATTTCCTTTGATCATAACGCAATAACTGTAAGTGAAAAGCTCTGGTGAACGCCAAATTATTTAGGGACTGGAGAAAATACAACTTTTAAATTTCTATCTCTAAATTATTACGGTCATTATGTGCTCTTTTGAGTTTTTTTGTGTGTGGCAAATGTTGTAATAACATAATAATTTCTCAAAGAGTTCGTGTGAGAGCTTGTCATACTTGAAGTATAGTGGATTTTACCGGGCAATGCCTTGTACTTCAGTTAGTTCCTTAAGTGTATGCAAGATGTAAAGTCGATTAAAACAATAATAACTCCATTAATTATGTCTTTCCTTGTTTGATTCTAGGCCGCTTATGTTGCAAGTAAAAGTAAGCATTAATAATTAAATTGTTAGTACATAACGATTCACTTTGTCGATCTGAATACATGATTGATAAAAACAACTCTAATTTCACCTCAAGGAAGTACTTCGGCCAAAGTTGTTCATAGAATACACAAATACTGTATCGTTTTATTATAAATGCAGATTTATTTATTAACCCTTTCATTAATTTGCGCACGTCACATGATCAGAGCAGGTTGAGAAAAAAGCCAAGTTTGCTTAAAATAATTCTTTTAATTTCATCTGGACTGGTATACTAAACATCCGTGAAAATAAAAGCAGTTTCATTTCAAATACCACGAAAATGAATGATTACGCACTTACTTTCGAAAGGGTTAATATTAATATGCCATAAAATTCGTTTGCTTGGTATTTAAGTACAAGTCCATGCTATAGAAAAAAGCTTGGCAGATGAATTTTGAAATAAAAACTTGTAAGTTGGTATAAATTAATTCGTTAAAGATTGAATTGAACACGATAAACATTATGCTTACGTCTAACAAATTCACCACCAAAGGATTTTTTTAAGTCAAAAATAGTTACTAAATCTTGTTGACATGTCAAGCGCTTTATTATCGTAAGTTTATATTTAGAACGTACGCGAATACCAACAACCAAACGGTGACTTTCGCTCAAAAACAAACTACAACAAAGTAATAAATCCCCACGATACATCCGCTAAAAAGGGGAACTCAAACATTAGGATTTGGACATTAAAGTCCAAAGCTTAATTACAGGAACCGACTGATGTCCTTCAAATTGAATTCTTGCAGGGTATTTACGACTAAACAGATAGGCGATGGCCAGTACTTAGGGACAGGATGCAAACAGACACATAACATCTCCCCGTGACGATACAAACGGACCGATGATTCCGCTCCGCGACAATTGATACGGCGCAGGACGGAAAACGCTTCCAGTCATCATGAAGGCAGTGAAACAAACAAAACAAAACGCCGAGAAAAATACAGAGCAGCCGGCGCACACACACACACACATGCCAGATCAAAGCTGATTACAGTGAGATGCCAACCAGGCAATAACGCCAAGTCCACTCCGGCCGTCTAATCTAGCTATATTACAACCGTATCGTTGTCACCAGGACCCGATTTCCTCCCAAAAATAAATGCTTCGCAGTCAAAGAGTACGTCATGGGAGTCTAATATCACCTCAGCTCTCGTTAAGCGGAGTTCATATCGTACAAAAGCAGACTGACATGACATGTACACCAAGAGAGGGATATTTTTTTGTGCGAACGGTGTTTCAACGCACGACATTATAAGTAAGCATATGATTCAGAGGACCAGAGAAATTTCGCGTTTATATGCGAATTAAAACGGTAAGAATTTCCATCGTGCAGGTTTCAGATCTGGAGAAAATCACGCATAAACCAAACCAAAAATAAATAAACACAAACGTGAACATATAGGTAATTAGAATCAAATGAAAGTTATCACGAAAGTACTGCGTTATTAATATGCGAAAGGAGCCGATATTTGAATAAATTAATACAAATGCTTACCACAAATGTTAATCATAAGAGAAAAGTAACACGTAGACTTTTCCATGAGAATTTACAAGCAGTTTTAATAATTATAATTTCGATTTCCAATAGAATTTTATATTTAGTGATAATATTTACGGTGTTTTGTACATCATAGCATCAAAAATAAATTCCATCCCTTTGTTTCCATAGATTATAAATTTTCAACCATATGTAAAGTAGTACAGTTACTAGAGTTTTCCTTAGGATCTTGTAGTGTTTACGCTTGCGACGGATTCTTCTACTTGGAATGTCAATCAATAAAATATTCGACGACATGGAATACACCAGGAAACCTCTTTCAAGATCATAACAAGAGCGTAAACACACAATCAACCCATTTTATTACCCCCGTATAAGCTTAACGATTCCCAATAACACGACCGCACACGATACCCTAATAAAAAACCGCGTTCGAATGTTATTTTTATTTTTCCTTTCCGTAAAAAAAAAAGAAAATCAAGGGAATAAATAACCCTAAAAGACGATCCCCCTGAATTTTCCAGAACGCTAGAAACTATATACTCCCCTTTGAGGTATAGAAAGGGAAGAAAAACGGAGGAGAAAGCCCGGAATCTCCTTCTCATAGACACACAAAGGAAATCGGCCGAAACAAGACACTGGAGAGACCGCGGGGTAAAAATAGAAAAACATCACTCCCTCGCATTCCCGCTCCCGCCAAGAAAAAAAAAACACCAAACTCTGAAAATAAGAACCACCCATCCGGAAAAAATAAATTTGATCTTATTTTCCACTCACCGTGCGAAACCCGCTCAAATTAACCCGCTTCCGGGACATCGGCAAAAAGGGACTCGTAACTCTCTAGACTCGAAGAGCAGTGTTTCCCAACTTGAGGTGCCGTGAAGTGTTCTGAGGGGGTGCCGCAAAAAATATTCTGCTTTCCCATTTTTAGCCCCATTCCTACTAATTTCCATATTTTCTTTGGGGAATTCATAACATGCCCCTTCACTAGTGATGTAATTTTTATCTTTACCTATACTAATGCGAAGTTACTTTCTTGTGCATTATATATCAAAGCAAATATGTTTGTATGGCGTAAATACATGTAATTAACTGTTGAAACTAGAAAACGTTAATAACTTGTAGAATAAATAACGAAAAATCTTTATAATAAAAAAATCTGATGCGGCCAACACATGACTTTCTCCATATTTAGGGCATAGATATTTAAATTATTATGAATAGCATTATAAGGCAAAATTATTATTTCGTATCGTAAAAAAATACAGTCGTCCTTATTGCCGTAAATTAGGTATATTTTGAATATGTTTATAGAATTCACCGCTACATGGTGGTGGCGCTGTATACTGAAAATTTACGAATAAGCAAAATATCTTCGAAATGGATGGTTCTACGAAAATTTGTTTCAAACAAAACTTGGAAGAAATATTATTCTCTACAACTTTAGTCCTAACAAAGGTTACCAATAACGACGTTTTTAAGAATATGTTTGACGGAAACCGAAAAAACCGATTATTTATAAATAATTCCTAAACAATAACTGCTATGGAAAATTATTTCAAATAAAATTTGTAGAAAATTACATTCTCTATAACATTTGTATAGAATTGTATATAAAATAATGATGTTTTAACGGAGAAATATCGCAAAAACCGAATCGAGTTTCGAATGAACCTCGACTTCCGGTTAATCGGTATTGTCCAAAAACTAATCGATTCTTTGTACTCATGCTAAAGTGTTATATGAAATATGTTATGAATATGTTATATGAAATTTGGTATTAATATGACAAGTACTTTTTGAGTTAGAGCGCCCACAATCACATACATCCATCCATCCACACACACACATCATTCCGAAAATAGTCTAAACGTGTTCTAGGGACCTCAAAATGTGTATTTCCGTTGAAATCTCGAAGTCGATTTTTTTCGTGATCTCAATACTTTCCCTATGGACAAAGTAAAAACACGATTATTACTGATGGTGGATAGGAAGGGGTGCCGCCAAATTCTGATGTCACTTAAGGGTGCCGCGACTCTAAAAAGGTTGAGAAACACTGCTCTAGAAGATGGAAAGGATTGCACACCCCACATTCCTGGATGGAATTTGGGTTTAAAGGAAGCGGGTAGGGGGGAGGGGGGGGGGGGGAAGGACCACGAGTAGGGAGGGGTAAGGAGGAGAAGGAAGGGGAGAAAGGGAGGGAAGTGGAAGTACATCAAGAGGGGAGGGCATGCAACAGACCGACCCCGCACCCACAAGTACGGTTTCGAATGAACGGACGTCAAAGGAATGGGAGGAAAAAATAAAATGGGAGGAGAATACGGGAAAGGGATATGGGCATGGGGAAAGGGGGAGAAATCGTGAAAAAATGGGGAGTAAAACAAATACGAGGATAAAGTTTTTATTTTTTCTCTTTCCCTCTCTCTCTTTCCCTCTCTCTCTTTCTCGCCCCCTCTATATCACTACAACTCTCACTCAATCCGTTCCTCTGTCCCTCCCTCACACTCTCCTTTCTCATTCTCTCTCTCTCCATTCCATTCCCTCTCATCCTACCTACTCTGTGTAGAACCGCGATGACGACACACTGCAAGAACCGTGTTTGTGGAATCTCGCAAATAAATTACGTCCTCTCTTCGGTATACTTTGAAAACGGTTCATTTGGGAACACCAGGCGGCAATATACGGTCAGAAATAGTTGTGTTTGTCGGAGATTTTTTTTGCCCAAACATCTCGACCTAATTAAGTCGGTATTTATTTGAAAAAGTCAATATCTAAACTGATTAATTCAGTTAAACCCGTTCGTTTATACCTTTGGTCCGTAACTCACGGAAAGAGACTCATACATACCATATAAATAATTTAAAAAATTAAAATTGCGATGTCAGTAGCAATGAAACATATATTTATGAGGTTTTCTTGCAAACAAACAAAAATGGTTGCGTTTGAGCATAACTAGCTTGGAGTGGATATTTTTAAAATCCCATGTAATGATGACCAATTACGAGGGTAAAATATCATATAACAATAATAAAGATAATAAAATACTAAAAGCCTGGTAGGTTTCTAAAAATACAATTAATAAAAGGGTCACCGGAAAGCGCAGACAATTTTTCATCCAAGTTGTTTGGATTGTATAAGATTTAGGATACAGTCTTGCGTGAAGGTTCTTGTACCCGCCGGCGACAAATTAACTGAAATACCGTCTAAATCTTCACCAACTAAAAAAGTAATAGACAAAGATGCAGTTGAATGTTAATTAGCATAGTTGTGAAAGGACTTATTTTGGTGTGAAACATTCTTTATTGATGGTACGAGGGGCGTTCGAAAAGTAATGCCTCCATGACTGAATCTCTGCTCCCAGACAAGGTATCGAAATGAAACAAAAACCAAAAGATAGCTCAGAATGTCTACTTTAATTCTATATATTATTTTTCTACATAGTCTCCCCCACGCTCGATACAACTCCGCCAGCGCTGAACAAGTTTTTCGAATGCGTCACTGGAGAATTCTTGAGGTTGTTCTCGTAACCATTTCCACGTAGCGGCGTGAACTTCTTCATCACAGGTGAAATGAATTACCTTGAGATGTCTCTTGAGAGCTGCAAACAGCCACAAGTCATTACCCTCCCTTTCGTAGCGAGCGAGCAACCGCTGACATGCTTGCAGTCTCGCTTTCTTCATTTCGGGCGTCAGCTGACGTGGTACCCAGCGAGCGCACAATTTGTTGTATCCCAAACCCATAACAATGGCACTAACACTTCCTAAACTAATGTTTAACTTTACCGCTATGGTTCTCTGAGTAATTCGTCGATTTTCTCGAATAAGCTCATTGACTTTTTGTCTGTTGGAACCTTGAGTTGCGGTTACAGGCTTTTCACTCCGCAGCTGGTCGTTCACGTCCAAATCTCTGCCACTCTCCCTCGATTTTCTGACCCAGTGACGCACAGTGCTTATGTCCACAGTGTCTACACCATAAACAGCCAATAATCGACGGTGAATGTGGATAGGTGTCTCATTTTCGTGCGTTAAAAACTCGATAACTGATCGCTGTTTAATACGCTTCGACACAAAAAAGAAGTACCCATTTCGAACAGAATAAAACACGAACCACTGTGTCTATAGAGACGTGCCAAACGGCAAACTGAAGCTAAAGGAACAACAAACAAGCTGGGACAGGTTATGTTTCTCCCCCACATCCCCTGCACGAGACAAATGCGCGGAGGCATTACTTTCCGAACGCCCCTCGTAAATACAATATTTAAACGATTTAAAGAAACTCAATTTACTGTTAGTCCTTTACTTCCTCAAATATTATCTTTATGTTATTTTTGTATATAAATCTTTATTAGATTCTATGCCCAAGGAAAATTGTCACTGCCATTAAAAGTTTAAACATCATTGTTCTCAATGCTGTCCTAAGTCCTTGGAAGAACTCCGGTTGAATTAATTGCTATAAAAATTTCATTAATTCTATTTATTATACAGATAAAAATATTACAGGATGCAAAGATTACAGAATATGTAACAAAAACTAACTTTTTAATCCCTTCGTACTAATTAAAAAAATCGCTACAACGTTTTGTACAAAATTTCTCATATACTAATGCGTCGTTTAGTTATCTTTAGAAAAATATAAACTATGTAGAATCGTTATAAACATCAACTTAAAGAACTATACGAGATTTGATGAAAATCGTATGAGCCGTTTTTTAGAAAATCCAATTGTTTTTAAAGTTGCCCAAGAATAAATTAGCCTTATATTCATTTTTGAGAAATATAAAGTATGTAGTATTATTGCAGATGTATACTCAAGTAACGGTGCGAACTTTTAACAAAATCGTTTGAGCCGTTTTTGAGAAAATCAAATTATTGTTAAAGATGCCTACAATAAACAAGCCTTATATTCATTTTTTGAGAAATAAAACTATGTAGATTTATTGAAGACGTATATGTTCTTAAATAACTGTAGGAAATTTGATCAAAATAGTTAGAGCCGTTTTTGAGGAAAACAAATTGTTAAAAATGCGTAGAATAAACTTCCCTTAATTATTATGCAATGTCAACCATTTCTTCATATATTCTACTCTGTATGATAAAATGCCTAAGTATGAGATTTCATTCATTTTCGCTTTATCGTTTAGGTTCTAGAGGTGCGAACAGGCAGACCCAAGGACTGACAGATGGCATTGCGAAAACCACTTTTTCGGACAGCTGCACCTAAAATGTATATTTCCGTAAAAATCTCGAGGTCGAATTTTTTCGCAATAACAATACTTTCTCAATATACTTCGTATATGAGAAAGTAAAACTGCCACTAGTATGTTTTGAAATCAGAAAACATATCAGAAAAAGTTTTTAAAACTTAGTTTTTCTTCATGAAACTTTTGGCTTAAAATTATCAAGTAATAAAAAGAAAATCCCGAACGGGCATCTTAAGTTCTATAAAAGTTGCATACCACATACAAAAAGAAAACATTCAGAGATCAAAAAATATTCGAATAACACTGCTGACCAACAATTTACAGGTATGCTTTAAGATACGTCGTCTCAGGATGCGTTATCAAATCAAGGACGAGTTCCACATACACTTGGCTAAAGTTTGGCTTATCCTTTTCCCCCTAATAAGTTAAACAGGTTCAAGAACATCTATGCTATGCAAGACTCAGACAACTAAACCAACTAAAGCATCATCAGAGATGGAATGTTTTAAAATTCCCTTTCTAGAAGCGATAAATTCATCAGTGACGTCATTGTGTTACTGCCGTTTGAATGCACCTATATAACCCGTTTCCACACCTTTTTTTCAAATAATCTTTTTATTAGAATAAATTGTATACTTATGTACTAGTTTTTAGGCGCGTTTCCCTTCCAGCGTTAGCGCCTATTAGCGTCGGTCTGTCCGTCCGTCTGTATGTCTGTCTGTTTGTCCCTCCGTCCGTACGCATGTTCGTTCTCGTCTTCTACAGAACGGATTTTAATGAAATTTTATATTAAAGACTCACTGCCAAAGATAATATGAAAATCACAAAAATTAATCACGTTAGCCATGCAGGGGTACCCCTTTACTGGTGACAAAAATTAAGTTTCCGTCATATCTCATAAAGTATTCTTACTATCAAAATAGTTTTCAAATAAAACTTGTAGAACTACGAAAGTAGAATATTTCTTTTCTCATACATTTTTATCGTCGGAGCCTCCGTTATAAAAAAAACCAAACAAGTGGCTTAATTCGAGCATGGTTACTTCTTCATTGTTGCTAACATAAACAATCTCGTAAAAATATGATTAATTTCCTCACGTGTGCATGCAGTGCTGTAATTAGGGCGGGGAAAGCGGGTCATCTGCCCGGGCACAAATAAGCAACGGGCGCAAATAATCCAAATAGCAATTAAATAAACTAGAGAAAATAATTTCTTGAAGGTGGAAAAGGCGCATATTTAGTAGTTTGCCCCGGGCGCTAACAAGGAAATCAATCAAGAATGTCTTAATAAGAGTTGAAATTGGAAAATTTCATGCATAGTTATTTCTTCATTGTTGCTAACATATACAGTCTCAGAAAAATACGTTTAATTTCCTTACATGTGCAAGCTATATTTTTAAATAGGAAGAAAATGGAGTATTTATGTGGAATAAAAGAACTTGAAAACGCCATTTCCCTTACGTACAGGTATATAATTTCTTTCTAATACTCCACTGCACGAAAAGCGCCCATTTGTGATACGCAGCACCTACACTTTCCTAACTTGTTTGTTTCATATAGGGTACATCGGAAACTTTATTTTCTCATATACGAAGTATATTGAGGAAGTACTGTTATTGCGGAAAAATTCGACCTCGAATTGTAAGTTTTAGGTGCAGCTAATTCCGAAAAAGTGGTTTTCGCAATGCCGTCTGTCTGTCCGTCTGCCTGTCTGTCCGTCTTTCTGTGGGTCTGTCTGTTCGCGGTTCTAGAGCCTAAACGGTAGAGCGAAAACGAATGAAATCTCGTACTTAAGCATTTTATTATACTGAGTAGAAGCTACGAAAAAAATCGGTACAACATACATTGTACAAATTTTCTCATATACTAATGCGTCGTTTAGTTATCTTTCAAAAAATATGAACTATGCAGAATTATTATAAACATAAAATTAAATAACTATATGAATTTTGATGAAAATCGTATGAGCCGCTTTTTAGAAAATCCAATTCTTGTTAAAGATGCCTAGAATAAACTAACCATATATAAATATTTTTTTAAATACGAACTATGCAGTATTATTTTAGACGTATACTCCAGTAACGGTACGAAATTTTATAGAAATCGTTCTAGCCGTTTTTGAGAAAATCAATTTATTGTTAAAGTTGCCTACAAAAACTAGCCTTATATTCATTTTTTGAGAAATATGATCTATTTGGTATTATTGAAAACGTAAACTCAAGTAACTGTACGAATTTTGATCAAAATCATTAACAGCCGTTTTTGAGAAAATCAAATTGTTGTTAAAAATGCGTAGAATAAACCTCCCTTAATTATTGAGCAATGTCAACCATTTATTCATAGTTTCTATTCTGTTTGATAAAATGCCTAAGTACGAGATTTCATTCATTTTCGCTCTACCGTTTAGACCCTAGAACCAATAAATGACAGACAGACGGCATTGCAAAAATCACATTTTCGTACTCAGGTACACCTAAAACGTATATTTCCATCAAAATCTCGAGATCGAATTTTTTTGCGATTACATTACTTTCTCAAAATACTTCATATACGAGAAAGTAAAAATGCTGAAAATGGTGAAGCCTCAAAAACTTTTATCTATGCTTAAATACACAAGTACTAGGTATCTCTGTATCCCGTTGTCACTACCAGGCAATTCAAAGCAACGCAATATCTGAGAGGCGCCAGTTTTCTATTAGCTAAGGTTTGTAGGCTTTTTCTCAAGCTCGACCTCAAATTCACGTCAGGAAATAAAACATTTTCTCTCGCGCAACGTACATTTACGAACGAAAATCGAAGACAAAATAAAAAGTTTCGTATACGTATATTCTTCAATATCCTCGCATTCGTTCCTTTCCACACGAACCATGGGATTAATCCTCGTGTCTCATAAAGAAAATCCACGGATGCGATTGAAAAGCGGAAAGAAGCAAAAACAAAAAAAATCGAACCGATATTTCCGGGGAAAGTTTTCCGCTCGTCGCAAACCGTAATGCCGTACCACGACCATTAATCCGACAAGGCAAACCGCGGATTCTAATGGAAAGGGGAAGAGAGAAAAATTAATTAATGAAACGAAAATAATTTCTCGGGACAAAGGACATTCCAACGATTTTTAATACTTCGGATCCGGAATATGCCCACAAACAGCCTTTGCTAACACACACACGCGGGCGCGGTTGAATCAGATCCATTCACCAGGTACATGGGATTAAAAGCTTTAAAAAATCCCTACGCCGAGGGTGAAATTTGATAAAAAAAAATTAATAAAATTGTGGTCTGCGTTGTCGGGAAAGACCGTGGGATCATGGGCTTGAACGGAAGAACGAGTTTTGCGGATAGAGTCGCAGAAAACAGTAGGAAAACTGTATGCTTAATGCTGGGAAACGTCTTTCAATAACATCCAGAATGAGTCAGATCACAAAGGGCTTGAGAGAACCAAAATTTTGATTGAACAAAAGATACGTTTAAAATGTTCGTTATGCTTGAAAAAATTAAAAGAGAGGAGGTTCTTCAAAAATGAATGTTTTGAATCCAGTATATGATCAAGTTAACTTCTATAGTTACCAAAAGATTAGTCAATGTGCACATTCTTCGAAACAGTGATCCACAGTAGTAATTAATCGATCGTTTTCAATATAAAAGATAAAAATAGAAACTAAGCAAGTGCATATCTGACATTTCCTCGGTCTTGTTGAAAATAATTTAAAATTGCATCGAGCAACTTGAAGAAATAAATTAAAAATTGAAAATAAATTAAATCGGAGCAATGAAAACAGATAAAAATTTACAAGTGGACATAAATCAGCGTGCTTATTCCTTTAGTATATTGATATATTCAAGACAAGCACACTTGTTTTCTTTTGCAATTCAAACTTAGTTCGAAACTGAACTGACTTTAACAAATCAAATGCGTTTATACAAAAGGTTTTCAATGAGTATCGACCATAACCCAGAGTAAAATTTATCTTCGGTTAATCCATAATAGTATTATGTCGTAAAGCTACAAAACTATTTTCCAACCTTCACTCTTTTTACGGGCGAATTTCGTCCTACACGGTCCAGACATGTAAATCAAACCAAAAATAAAATAAATCCCTCAGAAATTTACATTTTCGCCATATCCGATTATTCGGAGGCGTCCGTCAAAACAGCGGCGACCTTTCCCTCGCCGGACACTGATAGAAAAGTCGTCACCTGTCTGAGCATCCTTAAGCTGTTGGCAAGAATGGAAAAAGGCATACGCTGGATGTGTGGAAAGGAACGGAAACGTGCGAGAGAGAAAGTCAGGTGATGTAATATAACCCTCACTCTCTCTATGCCTCTCTCTCCCTCCCTCCCTCTGCACCGATTGACTTTCCGTGTGCGAGGGAGACGGATGCAATATGTATGGAAATTCAAGCGGCCTTTCGTCGTTCTACGTAGGCCGTAGCATTAACCCGTCTCTTGGTGTGACACCCTACTCTGCACCCGCAGACAGGCTCGTATCCATCTCCCCCCATCCCCCTCCCGGCTCTCCCCCCTTTCTACCGCCGATCTCCGTACCCTTTCCACGCCTCGCATTTCGTTCTCCACCCCCTCCCCTATCGGTCGGTCCCTTCAGGTCCTATGATACACACTGTCCAACCAACCATCTGCGGTCGCAAACACCGCTTAAACCGACTCTAATGGGGCGTGCATGAGTTCCCCGTGTATTCCGAATGTTACTCTAGATAGGCTATGTTTAGGCTACTTTCTCGCTTCTACGGCACTCGATCCCTACTCCTTCGATCCTGGATAACAAACGACCGTCGGAGCAGGACGTCCCCCGTAGTACGTTTTTAACACCTGGTAATTTTTTTCTCCGACCGCGCGCGATTACGCGCAAGCGCGCTTTTATATATTTCGGCGACGAGTGAACGGGCGGACGCGCGAACGGCCATGTTTTTTTTTTGCGCTCTCCGACTACAAAAAGCGTTTCACGTCCCAGATGCAATTCGCTTGACTGCGAAATCGTAATCGAGAACGAAACGCCCGAAAAATTATTATAATTGGTCCTTTCCATTTGAGGTATTTTGAACAGCAATAATCAGTCCTTCGATTGTGGAAAGAAAGCCGTCAAAAGAGATCTCGCGATGTTAAATTTGCAAATATTTACCATGCGTCGAAAAAACTGCTATCTTATTAATCAACACGAAATGACGAAATATACCATTAACTATAACTCCTGCGATCATTACCAGCATAGCACTTCGGACAAAAAAATAAACCATCAATCACTCATTAGCGGTTTCGAACGAATTAACCGTTTATTCGTATCGCTAATGCTTCTCTTTTTGTAATTTCTACTCCCCTGAGCTTTCATTTTGAATGCTTTGATTGTAAAATATGTCCCCTGTATATCTTAGTCCGTTATTTATTTGTTCAAATTAACCTAAACGAAATTATATGACATGAAGCGTGGAGAAGTACGCGATAATCATAATTTACGCCTTATAAAACGTTTAACGATGAAGTTAAATTAAATAACGCATAAATTCCAAGTAATTTTGATGTTAAACTGTAATTTTCCGAATTGTTATACTTATTTATATCGCTAAAATAAAAAAATCTTTTTTATTGTATTCATTTTAGGAAATACGAATGATCAATCAATTAGTATACCGTCAAAATGAAAACCAATGCAGACTAAATTACCTGTAAACGATATGATTACTTGGTAAGGTTAAAAATTGTCTTAAGTATACTACAGCCATTACTTCATGCTGAGTATTTTTTACGTCAAAGATACGGAGTTATTTTGTAGGTAGAAAAAATGAAACTTACTTCATTAATCTGGAAATTACAATATATTAAATGAAAAATAAGTATTAAATTAATCAAAATCTAAATTAAAATGTTGGAAGAGAGATATTTTTAACGAGATTTATTCGGATGCTCAAAGATAGAAATATTAAGAAAAGAGAGGAAAAGCTACAGAAAAATTAATGATTAAATTAATGATATTTGCCTTGGCTTCGATGAAAGGCTGAAATGAAATTTATAATTATATAAGAAAATGAATCTCTGGAGATGAAATAATGATGTCACAAGCTCTAATTAATTAATTAAGAAAAACACTGAACCGTGAAATGCGAATTAATACACTAACGCTTTTCGAAAATAATATATTCGTTAAGAATATCCTATTCTTGGATATTCACGAGGGAAGAAAGATAGACATTAATACTGCAAAATCCGATGGCGACTCGGATCGTTTCTGAGAAAACAGAAAAAAACAATAGTTTTGAAAAGGGGGAGCATATCATATTTTCAACCTCTTTCGCAATATAATGTATAGGACCAACACGAATACTATAGGATAACGCACGCCCAAGCGTAAGTCCAGAGTTTAGGATTAATTCGAATTAATGACTTCTCAAAAAAGTAATTGGATGGAAAAATGTCGTGGAGTGTAAAATTTACGGCAAAAAGCTATTCATTGTCTAATCTGATTTATCAATTCAAAAACGTTAATTTGCAATAGTAAGGTTTAAGCCACCTAAACATTATTTACTTAATTACTGTTGACAATTCAATAAAATAATTAAATTAATAAAAACTAAATTTATATTGCGCACGGAAAGAAAATTTTCAATGACAAAGATTATCGCAGATCAGGTCATCAAACACTCGTTAACTAGGCTTATTCAGTCATAAGAAAATAATACAAATTCGACATTTCGAACATTTTGCCTTGTTTAAATAAACACGATAGAAGAAAAAAGAGAATTATGTCTGCCTCGATATAAATGGGCACAGTACGTCAATCCAATGATAATTTTCCTAATCTTTTTATGGATGTTGGATATGGATACATATTTCGTCGGTATGATAGAATGTCATAGTAGTGATTGCTACTGAGGAATAAAAAAATATCCAGTTAATATCTGGGAAGGCAACTGGGTCAAATGCTTAGAATTACTTTAGTATGAATTCTAAGCGTTGATAACATTACATACTTGTAAAAACAAAAAATATTCGCCCTGAGCATTTTTACATCACATTTATGAGTCCAAGAAGTAAAATAAGAGAATTTTAAAATAGCATAAACTTCTCTACATACTTTATTACCGGATATAAAAATAAATTTCACGCACGGTACAAATCATTCCCTATTTCGTAAAGAAAAACGTCTTGCTTGTAAAATCTAACAGGTTAAAAATACGCTTCGCTCATCAAAGCGGTACACGTGAAAATCTCCGGAGAAATAAAAAAACCATCCTAATGTGCTTTTCTGAACAAAATGGCGGGCGGATATCGTCGACGTTTGACATCACATAATTAAAGAAGCTCACGGGAAATGACTGCACGAAAGATTCTTCTTTCTTATTTCGTCAATATCAAAGTGCCTTTATGGCGCATTTCAGACCGGTCTTTCACCCTTCCGTATTCTTCTAGGCGCTAAGAATTAATTTTAGCCGATGCAATTAATTCGTCAAAATCATGTCTCGGAGCGTTAATAAGTAAGGCGAAATTTTGAGCGTAATTGATTTGACCTCTTTTACAAAGGATAATGAGCGACGACCTTAGACTCGTCCGATTAAAACTGAAGGCCATTCGTCTAATGTTAAAAAGAACCCCTCCTCGAGCCTCCTTCATAATGAAGGCAAGCTGAGGCCGTACGTTTTTTTTTCTTTCGATATCGATTTTAGTGAGTTTGCCAGCCAATTATCTCATTGAAAGACAGGGAAAAAATTGACGCGGGAACATATATCAAAACGCTTCTAAGAAAACTTGTGATTTTAAGATATCGAAGGAGTAAAACGAATCATGTTTCCACAAATAGCCGGACTAGTTTCCTTTCTTAGCAAAGATAAATAGAAATTGAAATATAGAGGAAATTCTAATGCTAGAAATATACTTCGCTAAAAATTCATATTTCCGTGTTGAGCATAAAAATGTTTACATAAAAATAATGCATAATATAAATTTGAATAATACATTCTAAAGGTATTAAACATATGCATAAGGACAATATAAAGTTATTGAAAAGGATTTTTCTCAATCGATTAGATATAAAATGTCGCAATTTAGTAAGTGATGCTGACTTGAAGCAGTTGTATGAAATAATTTACCACCGCAGGTGTAACTTGTGGAACTTATTCAAACTACAAAATTTTAAAAACAAGTAAGGGAAGTGTAGAGCGCATCACAAATGGGCGCGTTTCGTGCAATGGAGTATTTGAAAGAGAAATAGCGGGTACTGTCCCATTATGACCCCGCAATTTTTTTATTTATTCCTCCCTGCTAACATGACACAACAACGAAAATAAATAAAACCCATCAACGATGGCTTCATTGAGTTATAGAGAGTTGGTGCGTTTCTTGAAGGATGAAGAGAGTTGTATATCTTTCCTTCAACAGCGTAGCATATTACTAAAGAAACGGATATGTTCTAAAGGTCACGAAATGAAATTATATTCCTGTGATGGCTCGAAAATGCGTTGCAGCAAATCCATGTGTCGCCAAGAAATAGGAATTCGTACAGGTAATTGGATGGCCCCGCAAATGTTTTCATTGTTAAATTCAAAGCTTGCTAACCATGACTGATCGGCCTGTCGCGACATTTACAAAGCCGATCACCGGACAACGGGGAGAGATAGTTTGGTTCCAGCGAGGCGAAGGGCGCGGCAGCACCCGGAGACGACAACTAAAATAAAAACAAAGCGAGCCGAAGGCTCGCCAATATCCTCTCCATTTGCGGCGCAACAGTCAACGTGACCCTAGCGACATAATAATTTGTGGGGTCATAATGGGAAAGTACCAAATAGCGTTTTAAAGATCTTTTCTTCGTCATAAATAATCCATTTTCTTCCTATTTAACACGTAAGGAAATTAAAGGTATTTTTGTGAGACAGTTTATGTTAGCAACAATGAAGAAGTAACCAAGCAAGAAATTTCCAAAGTTTAATTCGAAGTAAGTCCTTCATGTTTTATTTTATTGATAACGGCTACTCAAACGATAACAATGTATAGGATAATAAATACTCTAATTTACTAGTTCTACAAGTTTTATTTGAAAAATATTTTGATACGACAAATACTTTACGAGATATGATGGAAAGTCAATTTTTGTCACCAGTAAAGTGGTATCCCTGATTGGCGTACGTGATTCATTTATGTGATTTTATTATTAACTTTTATCCTAAGTCCTTAATATCAAATTTCACGAAAATCCGAAACGCACCTAAAAACATAACTGATTATAACCACAAACTTAATTATATTCAGAATCGGTTTTTTTTACGTTATAGCACCGTCAGGAAATTTTTTATGTCCTTTGAATGATGAATTTTAAGAATTCATTTATTTTCGATCCTCATCTCACCATCTACACCAGGGCTTCCCAATCTGGTGCTTGCGAGCATCGCTGTGTTCTTTGGAATCCTGATGGTGGTCTTTGACAGCTTGACTGTGCTCTTTTATATAGTACGATGTTTAACATCCCATTTTTTAGACCAATAATTTAATTTGCTCGGTTGATTTCTTTATAAACGTATTCAAGATTATTCAGAAGAACTATGATGTTGATTTGATGTTATTTGTTATCAATACTACTTTTGTGGAAGTGTAGTGGTGCTCTTTCGATATTCTTGGGCACAACTTGGCGCTCACTTGATATTCTAGGATACAACTTGGTGATCACCACATCGAAAAGGTACCACTGATGTACACCATTTACCAATCAAGATAGCCTACCAAGTTTACCAATAGCATTCGCCAAAAATATTAATATGGACATCATCTCAAAATAACGATAACAAGAAATGTATGAGTTAACTGTCTAAAAAGTGGAATATATACTCCGGCAAACGCAAAATAGTGAGGCTTCGTTCTTAGATAAACTATCTGAATATAAAAAATATCAACATCCTCCAACCATCTTAAACAAGAGGAAATATTTTCTGCGGCTCGTAGGTGGCTTAATATACTTAGTTTTCGAGCCTCGTGCGAAATTGAATCAATCATTTAATTGAAAACCGAGAGCTTGAAAAGTACATTTATGGATTTCTGTGAACTTTTTCTAATATTTCCATTGAGTAATGAATGTATACTAGGGTAGGTTCTGACATTATTCCGGCAACTGATTCGGTGCTATTATCATATATTAATTTCAAAATTTTGAACTCTACTGCATGTGAATGATTACTTTTGTTTTCTTATAAATCGACCGCTGTGTTTTATTCCATAAACAAATGATGTCGTGAATTGTATACGCCATTTTAACTGCTGTAAAATTACTTTAAAATTGGTTCAAAATTTAATGCGCATAAAATCTTAGGTTCTGACACGTAGATATGTCGAATTTGGGAAATAGACAACCGTCGGAGTTTCCTGCCATACACTTAAAAGTGTATAGCGACGATTCGGCCCATTGGACTAAAATAATAGGATAGATCAGATGGAAAAGGAGCGGAAATGAAACAGTACTAGAAGAAGCAAGTAATAACAAGAATAAACTATTATTTCATAATAACAAAATTGATGAAATTAAGGCACCTGAAAATTTATATCTAATTGTAAGATATAATATATTGAAAGTCTCTAATGGAGTTTATTAGAACTACTGGCGATCATAAAGATAGTAGTCAATCGAGTGTTCTCTTAAACGTTGGTGAGAACCTGGAATAGGTACATGGAATCCATAGCGACAGTACAAATATTTCATTACATATTTATCATATTTAGATAGTTTCTTGTTATTAACAATAGAGCATAGAATAAATAATTTACCACAAAATAAATCATCCTTGTCGGCCTATTTAAAATTTCTGTCTTTCCTTCAATAAATGTACCTTCTCCATTTGAAAAATCAGGCGACATGTCACCCTAAACTCAAACGCATAGTACTCCCCCCTCTGTTTACCACCTTGTTCCTCCTCGCTGTCCTCCAACACTCCCTACGGTACGTGCTACTCAATTATTCTCCGGGTCGTGTATATTGTACCCCGAAGGCTTGCAGACCCGATAGATCCTCCGCCTTTCTCGATTCTACCCCAACGCTCAAAGACAGTCGGTTGTGAATGGAGAAGCGGAGAGAGAGAGAGTGAGAGAGAGAGAGGTGCTTTTATTGAGACTGTCGGATCCCCTGTTACATCCAAGGCAGCGAAGAAGAAGTTGATAAGAAAAATAGACACGAAAAAAATCGAAGGAAAGAATGCTGGATAAATAGAAAAAACTAGAAAGTAATAAAGAGCGGCAGTAAACAATGGAAATAGAGAGTGTATTCAAGAGAAAAGGAGTGACAAAGTCAGGAAAAAGAAAAATAGATGGAAATGAGAAGGGAAAAGAGAAGAAGGAAATTTAGAGGGGGGAAAGAGTAAAAGAAATGAGACAAGAGTGAAATAGGAATAAGAGAGATGAAAGATAGAAAGGCAATAAGAACTGGAAGCGGTGAAAAGGAAGAGCCATATATGACGCTAGAGGAGGAATGGGTTTTCCGAGATATATGGAGGTCTGAAGAATTTTGTCGGCCCCGCGAAAAATCCATCGTTTCGTCAAACTCTTATGTGGCCTCAAATTCCGGCGAGAGAAAGACAGATGTTAGCGGGAGGGTTTAAAAAATATTTCATGCTCCGAACGAAATACCAAATCATAAACGAAATATTTACCTATATTTATCCATACGCAAGGATTACAATCTGGTATATACAGGAAAATTCAATCGCAGTTTTCATGAAATATATATAAATACATAAATATTTACTACGAATTCAATAACAAGGAGAAAGGATAATTTATATTACTACGCAGAAGTGGTTGCCAGCCTACGGCTTCCATATGGCATGAGAAAGGGTCTTTTTGGGGCGACAATGGCTTGAAAAATATTATTTATCAATATTCATTGGATTTATGATGTATTTTTATTCTTTACTCTTACTAGATCAAAACATTTTAATAATAATGCACATTCATATACGTCTAAATTTAAAAGAATAGGGCAAAAGCTTATGAATTAAAAGCTGAAAAACAGTACGCAAAATTATAACGCGATATACGAAAAACGGATTTTACATTTTCATTTTAGAAACAATGATAATGGTAGGCTCGCTCGATGAAAAATAAAAATAATTTTAAAAGAACTCATTTAGCACCAAATGGTTTAAACTGTACACGTTTTACGTATAATTTAAATTTTGGCGTTCGCCACTTTTGCGCTGCGCAGAGTCACAGTAATTCAGATATAGGTTGACCTATTTACTTAAAATGTTATGTTTCCTGTTCTCCAAAACGATTTTTGAATTTTTAAAAGATCTTTACAAGTGATTAAGACAAAATTATTACCAAAAATTATTTAACAACACCAGCGGTTATAGACGACGCAAAAAGTATTTATTTATTAACTTTCCCTTTCGACGTGATCATCATATTGCGAAAAATGATGCACGAATTCGTTTGAGATTTTTATCGTTTGCAGGTCAAATATTTATGTATTTATATAAATGTGGCAAAAAATAATCCTAAAACAAATACAAAAATAATATGAAGAGGGAAAGCGGTTAGTGTGAAAATATTAACATAATTTTTAAAAAATGTCAACTTCCAACATGGACGAATTTTCGACTACACAAAGAGCTGTAAATATTTTGATTTTTTATCAAACGAAGAATTATTAATTTTTCGTAAAATGAATGAATTAAAAATAATTAATCGTAAACATATGAATTGCTCATTCAATTGCGAAATTTACAGTTTGCATTTCGTTTTTACGGCAAAACGGAACTTGACAAAAAGGAATAATATATTGACATTTAGATTAAATATTTGTTCTCGACTCTCATTTCGAATAACAGCTCAACGGCAAATTGAAAAAATGAAATTTGAAGACCAATTATTCTATTGATTGCACAATTTGAAAGTTTTTTAACTGTCCCATAGTTTTATGCATTAATGTATACGGTGAGATTTTACGTTTAAAAATTCAATGATATTCAGTTTAAAACAGCATATTGAATTTTTGTGTGAATAAAATAAGAGTATTTTAAATTTAAAACGAGAATAAAGCTATTATATTTCTCTTACAATAGCTCAAAATGTCTCAAATAGCGGAAACGGGTGTATTTTAGGTATGTTCGGTTAATGAATTTGAAATCGAAAATATTCCTCCGCCTTATTTTCCAGAATAATCACAAATGAACGGAGCTAAATCGAATGTGCTTCAGGCAGGATTTCTGAAAAGTCCGAAATATTTCTTCGTAATTAAATGACAAATTCTCCCCGGCATCTGCTTTCTAAAATACCCGTTCCTTTTTCAATCGACCAATTCTATTATTACAACCGGAGAGAGATGGAGGGCGAAAGTGAAAGCATCTCAAAATGGAGTTTATTGGTCCAAATAACAAACGCGGCTGCGTATTTTATTCTTAATTATTTTTTCACACATATCCGCTTTGGATCGCAGTAATATCGAGTTGAATGTTATTTTGAATGCTTAAAATATTAAATGCTTACGTCGAAAAATCTACAATATTGTTAATTTAGATAATTCAAAGCCACTGTCATTCGCAATGTCGTCATACACCGCAGTTATAGAGAGCTTACCATTAAAAAATAGCTACTCCCGTCTTAGGGAATTATAAGAAACTATAAAACAGCCTTGAGTAGAGAATGCCGAAATTTTTAATATAATAACATACAGTGGCGTAGCTAGGCACGCGCGGGCCCCCGGGCTAAATTTTTTTCCGGGCCCCACTATAAGTGAAAGTACTCCGTAGTTTCAGGAGGAAAATTCGCCCAGATTGAAAATGCGTAAGGCAAAGTTAAAGAAGACCAAGTGTAAGCTCTTAACATTTTGGCCTCAACATTTAATCTCTTGCGGGCCCCCTTTAAGCACGGGCCCCCGGGCTTCGCCTGGGCTGCCCGGGCGGTATCAACGCCACTGATAACATACAATTATTAGGTTACCTACTGATCGCTTTCTGCACGTAAATGTATGCACATATATATTCCAGCTACTTCATTCCGTTAAATTAATTCAATAATAAACGTGATGACACGTTAAAAGTAAGCATATAATTCCGTTGTTAATGGAAACAGCAAAAACAACTTTCCAACCAGAGAAGTAGCGAAATGAATACGTAATTAACCATCTATTTGGCAAATGTTAACGTGACTCAACCACCCACTTCAAGATAATTATTTTAATGTCCTTAATTCAACAGTTCTTAACCCTTTGCAACATGCGTCCAAACATTACAAAAACAAAAGCCTACTCTTTCCAAAAAGTGGATTTTCACATTAGTCGCATTTTAATATTACATCAACCACCAAGAAAATGTTTAAATATATTAAATATAGCAACAATTTTGTCGGGAAGAACGTTTACAATAATCATTTGCAAAAATTCCCGTCCCACCTAGAAGGACATTCGCGTGACACTGTTTAAAAAACACTGTTCTAATTCACCTTCAAAACAGCCGTTTGAGCCCGCCTATTTTAAACAGACGGACCAACTCACTTTTCAACACCTGCCGTCTTTGATTTCTCACCGGGATGGAAAAATCGACGCTGACGAACGTGAGAGAGACAGAAAGAGATTTAATGCTAGAGGAACAAAAGTAGAGGCTCGCCCTTAATAATTTTCGCGGATATTACCGAAGCCTTATTAACACGCCCGACATTGAGTGATGAGAATGAAGAGGGGGTGAGATTCAGGGACGGAAGGAGAAAAGATGTAGGCGGGGGAGAGTGAAGGGAAGGGACATTATCGCTGAGAGAGAGAGGAGAGGATAACGGGAGGAGGATGAGAGAGAGAGAGAAGGGGTCAAAACGTGTGGCGTGTGGGAGGCTAAGGGTGAGGTAAAAGGTGGAATCAGCAATTTCCGTTTGCTCGAGCGATCTGCCGAACCCCCTCATTCCCTCCTCCATGCATCGACATCAAAGGTTTAACAAACATGGCTGGCCGCTCGTAGGGAATGTTGGGTGAGAGAGAGCGCGCGTGTCGGGAGGACGTCGAAGGAAGGGGAGAGGTGGGAGGAGAGTGGTCGAATGCATATGTGTGTGTGTGTTGGAGAGAGAAGTGAAAGGGCATACGGAGAGGGAGTGGAAAAAAAACGAGGGGGCGATAGGTTAGCCGGGAGTAGTGACTAGAATCATGCAAAATGCAGCTCTCCATCCGCGCGTTAGCACCTGCTACTTTCGGAAGTGCCGTTTCGGGCAGACTTTATCGGCAATAATGAGGTCGCATTGTCTCTCGCTGATGCGGAGTTGCTACGGAGGTCCTAGATCTATGGTCAGAGGGGATTGGGCAGAAAGGGATTTGCCTTTAACGGGCGATAAATTCTAATGAACCGAACGAGCGACGCGGCAAAGGTGACGGGGTTTAGAGTTTGAGGAAGAAAGAGGACGAAATTAGGCTGTAAAACTAAAGGATAAATTATTATTAGAATACGCGAGATGGTGAGAAATTAAAATTGCCAAAAAATATATATGTGTAAATCAATATGTATCCATTTATAACCATAAATATTATACATATTAAAACTTAGTTATCAGCAACTGCAAAAAATGTACATGCATTCGATGCAAACGCAACAATAAAAATTATTTCATTAGTAGTTTTTCGATTAAATTAACATATCATTTATCCCTAGATAGGCTATATTTAAGAAATGTTACACTCAGGGTAATCTGGGGTCTGAACAACCCCACAGAGGAAAACAGAAATTATATAGATTTTCTTAACGATTTTTTAAATCTTTTAATTTTCCCATATTTACCTCTATAACACATCTGTGGCTTGTAACATTGAAATAATACAAAAATAAAGGGGAAAATGGACTAAAATAAAATATATTGCTGAAACATTTTAAATTACCCTGAAAGTAACCGTAATAAAAAATAAAAATATTAGACGTTACGTAACCTAACCAAAGGTAAATGGTAATCTTCGTAATTTTGGGGTGGAATCGACCCTTCAAGCACTATATCACAGAAATAAATACGAATGATATTTTCACGCATCTGTCACCGACAGATGTCTTCCATATGAGAATGCATGTAATCAGATCGTGATCTGAGCAGTTGCTTTTAAAAAACAAAGAAAAACAATATACGTGGTGTTGTTTAAAACCCAGATTATCTATTATGGGTTAAAACTAGAACGGGAACGAAAAAGCACATACAGGCGAATGGAAGTTTTGGACGAGGATGAATTTCTCGCGTAGAGCCAGGATGAAAAAGAAAAGTTCTACTTTTCAATAGGAGGAAACTTCGCAAAGAGGCAGCCGCTCGCAAACTGAGTGAGGTAGCATAATACTTCATAGGACTCAATGAAGCAAGAAGAAAAACAGAAGAACTCGCTGGACCGTAGAGTTGTCATGTTTTCCACAGAGGAACAAACGACTGGATTCACGGTCAACAACAACGGACTTCAACCAAGAGCCGGAAAAGTTGACAGCTCATCGAAAAGAATAGAGAAATTTGTAAACTAGAGCGAGAAGAGGGTGACTAACATGGAAATTCAAGCTCATATCTAGTCTTTCCAATGAGAAAGTAGAATAACTCCAGGAATAAGAAAGAAAACTTGGAGATAAAGACAGGATCCACGATGGAGAATCTCAAGACGAGAACTTTTCAGGAACAAGAACGCATGTTCGCTTAAGACGTAAAAAAAGATATATATGAAGAATCAAGACGGTACCATCAATTTGAATTCAAAAGAAACATCTTATAATCAAATTATTCGTGAAGAAACTGCAACAGAAAATACACTTAAAATGTCTGCATGCCTGAAAACGCCAAAAAAACTTGTCTATGAAAACGATAAGAGTATATCAAATAAACAACCCTTAACAGAACTTCCGTTTTGACCTATGAACTTTGGGCAGATTTTGGATCGTAAAATACAAATTATGAAATCAAATGTCTCCGGTCGTTATGCTGAAAACAAAAAACAAATATCATATTAACCAGGAGCATTGGCATAATATGTTGGCAACAACAGGATATTCGCAACAAGAATGTTAATGTAGGGTAAAAATAATGTAATACAGGCAACAGTGGCATATATTGTATGTTCCATTTTGAGAGTTGAAACGTAAACTTATACAGATGAATAAATATCGACTGTCTAATTATTAACTGTTTTTTTAAATGTGTACATTTTAATCCAACCCGTTACACGCATATTTTAGTCCAGAAACAGTCTTATTCTAAACGAACCGCTGAAAAATAAACTTCAATTCCGAGAAATACCTGCTTATCCCTTCTAAACACTGCTAACATAGCTCGTACAGAGAGACTATGGCGCTATCTCTCTTTGGTGCCTATAATTTACGAACCGCGTGCCTTTGAGCAAATATTTCTACGACTTTTTTTCATGCATCTCTCATATGCATGACGCCATGTCAACAAGTAGCCTTGCGATATGTGGAACGCTATTCGCGTAGAGTGCAAACATCATGAATTAACAGAGCAAGGATATACGAAGGGAAGAATTAACGGGAAAAAAACATTTCATTCGTACGAAGTAAGGGGGGGGTGGAAATATTGACGGAGTAAACGGACAATTCATCGGAATAATCGCATTTGCAAGGACTATCCCGTGATAAAATCAGCTAGTAAGGTACAATAAATAATTTACTTTGAATTTGGCATCATATGATATGTCACGAAGGATTATCCTAGTAATTCTGCATTATTTCCTACTTACATATTATTTTTATCTCCACATTTCATATTTGATTTTTAATTGGAGAATTTCCTCAATAAGATAGCAAATAGTTTCATAATTAATGGTGGGGTTCAAGGTTTAATTTTTCCTCCTTAAATGAAATTTAACAAATAATTAGTTTTAAGCTAACTTAGGTACGAGTAATCCATTCTTAAAAGTTGAGTCTGGATTATATAAATATGGATTAAAGCTCTATACAGCCATAAATGCAAGTATATATATTATTTTGTATGTTTCCTTACTATGTCGCAAACTACATCTGATTCACAGCGTTGAGCATCCTGAATTGCCTTCTCTGTAATTATAAAAAATAATCGAAAGAAAAAAGAACTAATTTACATAAAAATTCTGTTTGAAAAAAGATTTTTATATAGCAAAAAACTTAAAAGGTAATAACTTGAATATAACCACACCTACTGGGGCAAATTTATGCACGATTGTAATGGCCTTAGGGTTAAAACGTGGAAAGAATCAGCAGAGTTGCCCTAGTAACTAAATTTTGTACTTCAGAAGGCCCGAAGGTGCTATTTTCATTTCAATTTTTTGAATTTATTCGAAAGTGATTCTTAACAATCTCAGCAAGAGAAGGGCGTCTGCTTTTTCTCAATATGTTTATGCAGGTGCCTATCTTCAGTTTTACTTATTTATAATAACTATAAAACATTATACAGATTCAAAATTTGCGCAAAAAAAAAGTCGAAATGAAAGTGACGTAAAAAAGTCGACTCTTGAATAATACCACCTACAGTAACTACTTCCAAGCACTCTAGGGATTCCCATAGCTCAAACCGAACGCAAATAATTGCCCACATCAGGATCTAGCTTACTTCGTTGATCATCTGAGGTACTAAAATTGTAAAAAGCGGATAGCGGATTTTCTGGGTTATTTTATAAATGACTTTGGAGGTTTTTGCTTAAGTGTTTACAAAATTTAAAAAAGTTTAAATCTTCTATAATAATCTCAATCTTCTACAAAAAGTTCACATTTTTCCGCAACGCGCTACGGCAAAATTTACTTACATGCTTTAGAACGTCAGCACATGCGCTAGATGCTTTTGACACTTCAAAGAAATTTTTGATTAATTAAAATGATAAATGCCATTTTGTCAGTCAAATATGACCTGCGCCTCAACAATAAATGCTGTAAGGACTATAAACTGCCTGACTGTGTGTTACAAAGCATAGGAACCAACAAAGCATATCCAAGAAAGAGTGATGATGAATGTGATTTGTGTAGAATTTCGTTGGAATAAAATTTTTAGTATAATAATAGTCTAATTTTAAACTTCATTTTTTAACCAATTCCTAGATTATTTTCATCAAAATCTAGGATTTTTTTCACAACCATTTAGCGGATTTATTTTTTCGCAGCTGGCAACAATGATCAGGAGACGTTTTATTCGCCTCGTGGATGTGACGCAAGAGAAGTATAAATTGACACCCGTTAGATTCCCGCCATCTTTCCCTTCCCTCCCTCCCTCCCGAATACCCTTAATCCTTTACCCTCATTTCCCCATCACTTCCCTCTCCGTCAAAATCAACCGCAGATCCCTCACTGATTCGTTTCTCCCTCATTCAGATCGGCAGTCATAATATTTGTCAGGGAACGTAAAGAACGGCTCGAGTAAGAGGTCCCGGATGAACGGAGGGGAAATGTTCGGAAATACAAAGAAAAGGGAGTGAGAGCGAAAGAGAGGGAGAGAGAGACGGAGAAAGAGGGAGGGAAAGGAAAGGAGAAAATAGGGAAAAGTAAAGTAGGAAGTGGGAGCCCTCTTTAGTGAGTCAGGTTAAAAAGGAGCGGGTAAAAGCTTCGCTAATCGCCCACCAGAGCGCAGCTCAACGAATCCAACGTGCGCTGCCCGAGGCAATAAAGAGATAAAATCTTCTCCGTTTTTAAGGTGGAAAAAAGGACATAGGCGCTTATTTCGTTTTGGTGCCGCTCCACAACCCGGCTACCAACGTCATTCCCCTCTCTCATTACTCTTGGATACTCTCAGGCCACCGCTCCAGACTTATTGACGAGGTCGGCGGAGAAAGTGATCGGGTGGAAAGGCATCCACTTCGACCGATTCTACTATATCGATCGGTTCAGGGTAATCGATTCTTGCCGCAGTTGCCCCGATGGAATACCTTATTATTCCTCCGCCAGATGGTAATTTTCCTTGCTCGCAAAGAAGAACGGCTATAGAAGAGAAAAAAATTCTACCGTACCCTGAAGTATTTCAATTATTCGTTCTTGAGGTGAATTAGAGCGAGTATCGGAGTGAAAACCCTTTGGTTTAATAAACATTCGTATACATAGAATATAATGTACATGTTAGGTTAAATGACAATTGACAATTATTGTAACAGATGAGATTAAAGTAATTCATTGATCAAGTAAAGTCTAGATGAAAATTTTTCATGATTTGAAATGTTATTACTACTAAGTGGCAACTGAAAAGCTAGGTTACGATTTTAATTTTCATTGTTATTTTAATTGGCGGAGAATAATATGACTTCGTCGTATAGTTTATTTCATCACGCAATCCCCGGAAACATTATTTTTATAGTTCATTCTTATATACAAAATAAATCTAAAATTAAATGTCACGCGAGAGAAGGTGAAGAATTATGAGCTAGACCGGGAATCAAACTCCGTTCTTCTATTGTTAGGCAAGAGGAGTATCCGGGTTTCGTTTTCCAGCAAATTCAGGATTTTTCTCTTCCACCTTGAAATTTATGTTTAGGTATACGTATAGACCTAAACATATATAAAATTCAGAAGCTATATTACGCCTTGTCAATACAATAATTGCTAATTGTTCATAATTCATTTACGCGTTTTAGATTTTCATCTTTCGGATAACTGCGGTTTAAGTTTTAGCATGTCTCTACCTTTATACTTCAATCATTTTTCGTAATAAATGCTACTAATTTGATCGTGGCAAATCTCCTCTTAATGATTGCCAAAATGACCTAATATGATAACTGGAGTTGAAACGGTTGACTGAAACATGTAGTTTTGTTTAACGTAAATTGTTCTTTAATTTTAATTCATTCCGTCTTCACGTAAACGCCTAACAGACGATTATCGCTCTTATTAATCCACCTTACTTGTTCACGAAAAATATCCTCTTCAGAAACCGTCCGAAACTCTCCGTTTCTTTCGAGAGCCCACCAATCCATTCTACCCAGCCTAGCACTTAAGATCGCTTTAAGTTACTTTGAATAAGGGCGGTCCTTTTGTCACACCTTCCTCCTCTACCTACGGAGTCTTAAGGGAATTGCGCCGATTGCTAGGAGACTGACAAATGGCAGCGAAAGTTAATGGAGAAGAGAAAGGAGCTTTTTTTTAATCCCTCCCTAATTTCGTCAAGATCTGATGTCTTATCGCAACTCGACCGATCCGTAATCAAGGTTTTCTTATTTCTTTCGCCCCTTCCTTGTAACTCTTGTTTACCCTGACATTTATCTCTCTACCTGAGAGGAAGAATCTTTTCTCATTTTCTCCTCGAGTACCTTCTCAATTAGACCTTATTTCGACGGAATGAATAACAATAATGTCTCTTTACGTGTAAATTCGCCAATTCGACAGTAGATTTCGCTTTACCACCCATTCAGGAATGGTGCTACGGAGGTATCTTTTCCAATTAAGGATAGATTTTTTGTCTAGTTATTCTCTCTCTAAAACGTTTTAATTTCTCTAATACATTATCGCTAATTTTACTTTACGCCGAAGTGGTTTAATTATAAAATCCCAAATGTTTTATTCATAGTTCAATATGTTTGTTTTAACGATTCAAACATCGACAACTTTCATTTTTATTTTGACATTTATCAAGTCGAGCCAATTATGCAGCTACATTTAAAATCCGAATTTTTCTGGAATTTCTCTAAAATAGATAAGACATGAATAATAATGAAAGGAATCATTAAAAATATAAAATCTAAAATATATATATATATATATATATATATATATATATATATATATATATTTTATGTGGAGTCGAGAACTGTCCCACTTTTTGCCAAAAATACAATATTTACAAATACAAAAACTCGTTCGATAAATTTTTAAGTTGATTTCACTGTTTTTATAGAGTAGCGAATTTGAGATTCAGAGGTAAGTGCATTAAGAATCAGCATGGTATATTCGTGATGGGAAACATAAAACTTTCAGGATGCTTTCAACAAGTAATAGAAGACCGTAGGGACTGCAAACAAATGTAGCTGAGACAACATCGGTAACAAATTTTTTTTAAAAATCCGAAAAACAACTGAAGGAGGGTGATTGAGATGAAGGGAACTCTTAACTAGAGACAATACTGATCCGCCTGAACACCAATGATGACATTGGGTCTGTATGACCCAGTTGTTTTTAATATTTTATTTAATAATGTGATTCAATGAAAATTAATTAGTAAATATCACGCAGGTTTAGAGACATTATTATTACGTCAATTTAATTTATAATTATTTCCTGACCTTTCTCGTTGAATAACCTGACGTCTGAAAAAATTAACACTTAGGTTACTTAACAAATTATAAGTATCAAGATCTATATTTCCACCATAACTATAAATAATGTAAATTCGTTCATAGTATAGAGTTTTATTACGTAAAATAAGAACGTTCCTGATAAACCAAAGCTATGATGTGCATCTGGCGCAAGGTCTGATGCACCGAACGGGACAAAAAATGGCCTAGTCATCCTACACGTGCAACGATTGAGCTCAGGCTGCTAAACCGACGCAGAATAGCATAGGGATGGCACCGACTGTGATAGCGATGCAAATGTTGGCACTTAGTTTTCATCAAAGAAACAAAATCAAGCAGGTCTCACAGACCTCTCGCTTGCTCAGCCGGGTTAAATATTTCTCGCCCCTGAGGAACGGTAAATATTTCCGTATCGAGATAAGCCGGCCAAGCTCGCTAATGGTGGATTTAACAGCTGTTTTCATAAAGTTAAACGAATTTGTTTGCGATATATTACATTTACTGACTAAAATCATAAAGTTTATATTATACTTGCATTACCATAACAAGAGGCGATAAATCGGAAATAATATTTTCCCGCGGTATATCACTATATGTACACGATTTTATGGGAAACAACTTCCTTTCGTTGTATTAAGACGTTTATTTCGCGCAAACATGACGAGCAGAAGCTCTTCCGCGTCAACTAATCCTATAGTCCTCCTTTTCCCGATTCGTCGGTCCAAAAAATATGAGAAGAGAGAGAAAGAAAGAGAAAGAAAGAGAAAGAGAGAGAGACAGGACGGTAAGAAAAGGATTTGTCGCGCAACTGAGCGTGCGTGCCCGCGTGTAGATATTCGTTCTCGTGGAGTACAGGCGGACGGGATAAGTATCGGACGCCCTCCGTGCAACTCATGCGGATGCAGCGCACGTGCCACGATACTTTGCCACACAGCTTTCCCTCCCGCTACCTTCCAGGGCCCTTACCTTCTTTCCCCCTCTTTTCCTTTATAGTGATGGGACTCGAGTCGATATGGTTCACCGCCGGCGGTGCCTACACGATGGAGGAGGAACAGGAGGAGTTGAGGCGAGGGAGCGTGGGAATAGCTTTTGGAAGGATCTCCTGCCGTTATCGCTGATCGCCAGTCGCTCTCTTCCTCCCGCAATCCCCCCTCCCCTCTTTGTCCCCCCCCCTTCTTTGCCCTCCCCCCTCGCCAGCATTTTTATACCTATATAAGGCTCTCGGAGGGGTTCGGAGGAGGAGTGTATGGGAAAGAGGGGGAGGTGAGAATAAGTTCTTTCTCACGTCTACACTCTTTGTACACCCCATAGACCGACATCTCGCTCCTCGAATAAGGAGAGGTTGGAAAATGGAGTGAGAGCGAAGGATCGAATGAAAAAGGAGGAAAGAGGGAGAGGAAACGGAGAGTGGAAAGGAGAAAGTATGGGCAAAAAGAGTGAAGCGAGTGAAGAGAAACGGAGGAGAGGCGATAAAAGCACGAGGAAGGAAGGGATAATTGGATAATGCCGGAAAGGAGAAGGGATCGGAAAGAAAATAGAGAAAAGCTAGACAAGAATATCCAAAGAGATCTAATTTGGCCCTTTTCCATTTCTAAATTTTCAATTTCGTTTGGGCTGTAAAGTGCTTCAGACTAAATTCCGAGACAAAGAACGCGCCGGCATCCTTTACACATTTGGGATAAGCGTATCAAATTAATAAAGTAGTTCAAATGTGAAATACGCAGGCAGGGTCGTGTGGCTGCGTTGTGGTTTTGTAGCAATTAAATTGTTATTGCTTACTAACATACAAAACTTCTCCATGTGCGTAAAAACACAGACGCAATTTATAAATTGAAATAAAGAGTCCAAAATCAGAAAGTCATATTAACTGCGTACGCTAAGCATTACAAAAATTTCTAAATATATTCAAATAAATATGGAGATAACAAGTTAGACGATAAACAAAGAGTATGTAAAGACGTTTTATACTCGGCAGCATTTCATACTGGGGAAATGTTTCACATCGTAACCTAAGAAATGAATACATCGATGGATGCGAAAAAATAAAGGTAGCGAGCCTATCCTATCATAATGTCGAGAATTAAATTGGAAATGTGAACTGCTTTTTTCCGAATAGTGGCGGATAGACGCGTCGAGACCTGTCGTCTGCAATATCTACCAAAACTTTAAGATTTTAGAAATGTAATGCTATGAAAATTATTAGTAAAATGTGCTCAAAACGGAATAAAACTGAATACGACAGATAAAATTTACCTAGGAAATCCGGTTTCGAATTTCATCAAAATCAATAGATAGAGCGACGGCGTCATCCGATCATTGGAGGAAGAACGGACACGTTGAAGTCAATACTCACTACCTAATTAATTCGGATTCCTCCTAAAATTAATATAGGATGGATTTAAAGGAAGTAACTTAGACGACGAAGAAAAATGTGCATAGGAAAAAGGTAGAGGAATACAAAGTAAAACGCATCCGCTCGAAAGTTCCCAGAGGGATTAATAAAGAAGCCTGAAAAATAACAGCAACCTCGTTAAGGTGAACCAGCAAAAAAAAAAAAAAACGATTAACAGAGAGATACGCCAAATTGGTCGGTAAGCAAGGATTACGACACTAAGAGAAGCAAGCTCGGGTAAAGAATAATGAAATAGGACGAGAGAGGAAAAGAGAGCGAGATGAAAGCAAAAAGGGGGGATGAGAATTACACAGTGTCTGTGTTGCTGATGATGCTATTGTCGAGAGAAAACGCAATAAGAGTCGGAGGAAAGGAAAAGACGAGGGAAAAATAGGAGGATAACGGAGCGAAGTAATACTGTAAAGGAGAGAGGGAGAGAAGGAAATAACGGTAGGAAAACGCGAGAAGGAGAAAGAAGACTAGGATATGTTTGTGTGAGCATCTTGCATTTTTTTTCCTCTTCCTTTTTCCTTTGCGTGGGCGATGCCTGAGAGAGCCCTTTCACGCGTCCCTATAAGATTTTCCAGAGTAAGCAGTGCTCAAAATTCACAGGCTGCGGCGATGGAGATTTTTGCGATGAGATTCGTGAAGGGTTCAAAGGAATGCTAATATTTTCCTTTGAATGCTTCTGCCTACGTGGTTCGAAGTAAAATGTAAACAAGACTTTGCGATAAGTCGGAGCCTTGAGAAAAGGTTTTTCTTTTTCTGTTCCCGCCACATCATCGATGTTTTGGTCAACAAATGAAGGGCGGAATCGCGCTCCAATCTGCGTGAGCTGATTATAGTTATTCGTAAGATTATGCACTTCGATATACCCAAAAGCGTATTACTACCAACAACACGGTGTGGTGGAAAGGTACTCTGTCAGTTTTAGCCTCAAATAAATGTACAGTGTTTCCCAAATGTCTCCTCATTCCACATTTTAAGTGTGAATAGTAAAAATTTTATTATCTTTTTTTATATTTACGACTTTATTTGTTGTAGTTACTGTTATATGATACACTTTTATTTAGTAATCAAAATTACATTTAACAATTAAGAACGCCATTACAAGTGTCCTATACGTCTTCACATAAAGATATTTATAGTAGCGGGAAGGTGCTGTTCGTTGTGTCTTCCGAAAAAAATCAATAAATCCCTGACACGTAAGATGAGTCATCGAATTTGGCGCAGCATTAACATTAGTACAGAAAACAATGGCATTCATGCTGATTATCATGGTTAATAGGAATAACTGCGATGACTAAATGTACCATAAATATGACTAACTATAACAACATGACAATAAATACAAGATATACAACAAATATCTATAACGTGATATATTTTTTTACTGAATCGTACCACCTGTGGTAAGGCAATATTGGGGCAACCTGTACATCGAGAATCCCAAATTTTAACAGTCTGAGTGATTGATGATTTATCGACTGTGTAAAACGTTTCCGTGTTTAGATAGAAACTTTCCGTTTATTTATTTTATTTTAAATGCAACTTATAATGCGCTCAAATGTATAAATAGCGCTTCAGGATATCCCTTGCTCGGTTATAAAACTTAACCCAGACCTTTTTCTCCAATCTTGAAGCAAAATCCAGAAAAACAATCATAAAGAGAGCAGTGTGACACGTAAGAAGATTTTTATCTCAGAAACGAATAAGTAAAAGGAAAAACCCTCGCTTTAATAATCGCGAAAATACTTTAGGTTAAAACCTTAATTCAACTATGGATATTAAATCTAAACTGAGCTTCAGTATTAGCGAGAATCAAATTCCTAAAATTTATGCCGTTGCCACGTTAACGACGATTTAATTAAATTTATTTTCCCTCAGTTACGCATCGTGGAAGGTATGTGGAAATTTGCCACAAAACTTGATATTACGCAGCTGGAATTTACAACTTCGACTCAATGAGGAGGAAATTTTCACGACGGGAAATAGGGAACCTTACCAATTAAAGCTCAATAAATATCGTTCCGATATTCACCTTTGAATGAACTACCATCGGAGGAACGTTTCTCGGAAAATACAATAAGACAAAACTACGCCGAACTTCCACATTTCAGAAATGTTTTTTATCGTCTCACAAATTATTCCATTGTCCTCCCACCCTCGCTATTAGCCATTCATACACGGTCCTCCATTTTACAACAAAACAGAATCCCACTTGCCCAAAAATTCCGGGCTAGCCTAAATCTTTCAACAGGATTGTTTCTCCTTTTCTCTCTCTCCCTCTATCACACTCTCACTCCCTCGCTTTATCCCTCACACACTCTCCCTGTCTCTCACTCCCTCTCTCCATCCCTATATCATTATATCCCTCACTCAATCTCTCCTCTCTCTCATCCTTTCTTTTACTCTCCCACTCTCTTTCCTGTCTCTCTCTCCCTCTTTATCTCTCCCAGTCCCTCTCTCTCCTTTTCTCTCGCTCTTTCCCCCTCTCCCTCCCTTTCTCTCTCTCCGCACTTCCCCCTCCATCAATCCATACCCCCTCCCCCTCTCTCCCTCCCTCTCTCTCTCTTCATTAATCCTTACCCTCTCACTCACTCTTAGCCATACCCTTTCGCAATCTCAACCTCCCCTATTTCACGCCCTCTTATCTCCGCACGTCATGACCAAATTCTTCCTTCACCGTCGCCACCCTGCTCATTTGGAAAAGGGGACGAGAAGAAGGGTTGAGAGGGGAGAGTTAAAGACGGTCCGGAGGAAAATGGCGGAAGGAAAGAGGCGACGGCGGAGGCAGGTGGCGCGGAGGACAGGTTTAGGTCGTGTTAAAAACCCTGGGCACGCCTTTCCCCCGAATCCGCCCGATATCGAGTCTCTCCCCCCTCCTCGCCCTCGGCCACGACCAACCGGCTCATCTCTCTCTCTCGAGGCCCCTTACCAACCACCTTCGAACCCTCTTTTAACTTCCAGAAAACCAATCCGGAGGAGAAAACTGAAAAGGAGAAGGGTTTAATTGTTTACCCATAATGGGATATTGAAATTGGCGGTTTTATTCAGCTGCTGTTTATTTCTGCTTCGATCCAAGATCCTTCCGAAAAAAACGGCCAGATGTATTTATTAAGGCCATGCAATGGAGTAGGTATTTTTTAAACCATTAAAGGCTAAAGGCATTAACCTGTCGTGTCAAAAGTTTCATATCTTATGTATATTTACGAAAGTTTGTTTGTTTGTTTGTTTATTTGTGCATATATACATTTCCACACCGTTGAAGCTAGAGTAATCAAACTTTCAGCAGATAATTTCTTCACAAATAGGAAGGCCGTAGGCTACTTTTTAATCCCAAATGTTTTATATTAATTGTACTAAAAGTAAAATGACTTTGTATGCTAATGGCACAAGATTAAGCATTACAAAGGTAATGCCACATTGAATTGAAGCAACAACTTTAATGGATGTGCAAAAGGAGAAAACGTTTTCATACCGAGAATTCCAATGATTCCCACGGACATGCCATTTGAATTCAAGAGACTACAGTTTCCAGTTCGGCTTGCATTTGCTATGTCAATCAATAAAGCACGAGGGCAGATACAGGAATTGATTTACGGCAAGATTGTTTTTCGCATGGTCAGCTGAATGTTGCAGCATCAAGAGTTGGATCCGGAAAAAATTTGTTTGCTTATAAATAATCAAGAAACCAAAAACATGGTTTACAACGAATCACTAAAATAAAACATTAATTTTTGTTAGAACGTCTATTTTGTGTTTCTCCCCCGGGCAACGACGTGTACTGTAGGTAGTTTTATATATTTCTTTGTGAGGTGTTCCCGCATTATCGATCTACATTACTTGCGTACATTAAATCGATTACAGAAATCGAAAATGAAAACCGTTACACGAACGAAGGAAACATGCATATAAAGAACGAGGCGAATATGGTTCTCTGATTCGATTTAACTGATACAAAATTAATGAATTGTCCATGGTGTGTGTAATTTTAAGCTTAGGACGTTGTTGTCTACGTCTTTTTTTTTTTAAACATTTACATAAAACGAACAGGAAAATATCTTCCCAAACAATCACGAAAATCAGGAAAGAACCTCAAGACAAAGAGAAGTAAACGTAACACCCTAGCAAAAAGGTAGAAAATGAACAAATATGAACGATCGTTTCGAAATGGAAAAGCGTTACGAATTGGAAACGCATAAAAAACATTCAAACAGACTTCGGTAATTTCACTTGAGCTAAACTTTTAAATATGACGTCATGAAAATGTTTCATCCCCCTACAAATTCCTTCGCGATAAAAACTGACTAAATTTCGATGATGCTTATGATACGCCGATTTTGGAATAAGCGTACCGTTATAGCGGCCTTAAAATCGTTCCACGGGACGCGGGGGAATCGGATATGGATGCACATCGCCGTCACGTATTTCCCATACAAGGATGGTACGAAAAGGCTCCCAGTCGAGGCATAATTACGCCACGCGCGCGGAGTACGCCGTAAAATACAATGCCGGGGAAAATACCTGTTGAAAATCTCCTCTGGAAAGCAAATACTCGCCGAATAAATTTCTCCGGGAAGGAATATTACGGGGCTTACACGTGCGTGCCCAGGGCCGTTATCGGCATAAAAAAATCAGACTGATCTCATATAACAACTAGGTCTTAAACCGTAAATATTTGAAAAAAGCATCTCTAAATGTACAATCTCGCTTATATAAACGAAGTTAAACGGCAATATACGTAAGTAATATTTTTTCCTTAAAAATCTGAAAATCCTCACAGCTGGAAAATGACCGTTTAGTAGCCGATTTATACTTCGATCCATCCCATTCTACAACCGTATACAATGCCAAATAACAACCGATAATTCAAGTGCGATAAAAATAGCATTTTATCGCATAGCAATGGATAAAGCTTTCCACTAACCGCTTTTGAATGTAAACCCTATGAGTACGATTTCACCTCATTATCAGACAAGACGCGGATTTAATGCTCTCCGGTAGATCGGCGAAAAAGGGTTAATTTTCAGATATTTGAGAGATCGATATCATTTGACATGGGTATCTTTTGGGTTTAATGTAAAGCGAAGCTAGCGGACTTTAATGACGTCTGTTCGATATTCACTATAGCATAAAGTTTAATGAGATTACTCATAGTAACTCCGTCGCCGATTCTATAGTTTTATCGAAGCGCGCGCGTTTGATGGCGCTATAAAGAACAGCGCTCCGGCGCAAAATTTCCTCGAATTAATTCAATTCGAGAATAGATCCATCAAAACGACAAATAATGTTTTCGACTAGCATTTCCTCGATACTGTGTTTAAATTAGAAAACTGCTAAACCTTTCAATCACGAGTGAAAACCATCTCCGATAACGAATCGACTGAAAACCGCGCTTCCCGAATAATACAATTAAAAATGAATTCGAAGAATCTGCTAAACTTTTGATTGACGCAGATTTTTCTGGATTAAAAAACGATTAGTTTTTCGAGTTCCGAAGGACAAAAACGTTAAATAGAACGAAAGAAGGGGAAAAAATCAGCTAAATCGTTCCAGGAAACTTCTCCTCTTAACCTACTCGACACTTTCAGTCCCAAACTTTTAGGAAAAAAAAAAGGGGGTCATTAAGCAGAACCCGGAGCGAGTCCGCGACGCACGCACAATGACCAACTGTCAATCGCGCGTTTTTAATAGTAGGGGATTTTGCACGGCATAAATAAGGCCGGACACGAACGATTTTGTTTTCGGAGAAAAAAAATCGACCAATAAAACGGACGCAATAAGGAAAACGCCGCGCGAGCGGGGAAAAAACAAGTGACCGGAGATAAAACACCATCTCTTGGAGCTGGAAGGTAAATGCAAACAAAAAAAAACACTTTTGAATAAAGTTTTTGACCCCACATCACTGTCAAGTCGGCATTGCGGCAAAAAAAAACCACCGAAATAAAAATCGGCGAGAGAGAGAGAGGGAGAAAGAGACGACAGACAAACATTCCAAAAATGATTTTTTAAAAAACTCCTCCGAACCCCTTTTTTCCAACCCTTTTTTTTCCTCACGCGGTAATTTTCACCTTCCCAAAAAACATTCTCGTGAAAGACTCAAGAGAGACCAAATATTTGCCCCGACCCCGGTAATCGATTAGATAGGGAATGAGGGAACCAGAATGTTGGGTTAGGTTGAAAGTGGGCGGTTTTCTGAAGGGGGGGAAGGGCAGCAGAAACGGAGAGGAGATGGTGGGAGTGAGGAGAGGGATATAGAAGGGTTTGAGGTTAAGGTGAGGCGAAGCGAGAGAGAGTGTGGGAGAAGCGTGGAGTGGGAAATCTAAGGCGTCATCAGTCCCGAAATTGAGAAGAGCCAGCGAAATGGAAAGAGGTGGGAGTAAAACGGGTTAACGAGTGTAGCTGGGGAAGGAGAGAGAAAGAGAGAGAGAGAGAGAGAGAGAGAGATGAAAAAAAACGAAAAAATTAGAAGGTGAAAAGAAGAAAAGTGGGGGGGGAGAAACGAAAGGAGACGTGAAGAAGGAGAGGGGGAGGAAGGGGATGGGAGTTAGTTTAGAGGAGAGAGAGAAAGTGAAAAAAAGTCAAAATAGTAGAAAGACTCCATTGCCTCGGAGATGAGAAATTCAGGAATTTGGAAAGAGAAAAAAAATAACCGAAATAAGTGAAGAGTCGCTCGTAACAGCCATTAAAGAAAAACGATGTTTCAACTAATCGCTAAGTTGCAATATTGATTTTCTCATTAGACGGCGATTGCTCGAAAATATTACTTTTAACAGACTGTTCGCCATAAAACTATCTAACATAGTTAACACAACGCCAATTTTAATTTTATTGTTGAAACTAAAATCCAACCTTTATATCTAATCCTGAACTTGTAAATTTACGTTACGTGATTCAATTGGGTCGAATCCTAGAAAAAAGTTCATAGAGTGATTGAAACGAAGAGTTGTGAATGGCAGTAGAATGCATGTAATTCGAGTATAACTGAACATTGGTGAGAGTACGAAATTCTGTAATAGGCCCTGAGAGATATAAAACGACTGAGAAATAAAACCAAATATAAAACGAAAGAAATTGAAAAAGAATAGGATAATGCACAGACATGAATGAAAAATCACAATGAAGATTTCCTACTCGAGACGATAAGAATGGATCGAAAATTAACATATAGTGAAGATAAGTACATATTTTTAGTATCAATTGACTATATATACTATAAAAATACCCCAAAATAAGGCACAAGAGGAAAGTTAGAGTACGTGATAATTACTACGGATATAAGTGCCTATATTTTAAATCGAACTGTCCTTTACATTCTAAACTAGTAATAACATTTTCAACAACAGAGACTAAGATTCTTTCCAAGTATAATGCCTTGAATTCGAAGTTTTACCCAAATATACTATGTTTTTCGATGATATACATATTTTCTCTTCAGCTTTCCTACGGATATTTCCAGAAAATCCATTTCTTCCATGCCTTACATCCCATCCCCATCTTCCACTTTCATAAATTCAATTTTCCTTAATTTCTCTGCTCCTATCTCTATTTTTACTTATTCATATACGTAGTATAGTGGTTCTCGGGCAGATCTGCCATGCGACCCCCTCCCTGCGGATGCTCGGTATCCGCGACTCCCCGTGATTTTTTGAGACGTAAAAAAAAACAATTTCTCCGAATATGGGGATTTAAGATAATAATCTAAAATGTTATCACTAAATTTACTTTATTTACAAATATTTATGCGTGTAGATATATTTTTAGATAGTTATTATTGCTGAGATATATCTATTTGTTATTTATTACATTTAAATAAGACATTTATTTAAAAACTGTAAATTTATAGGTTACAGAATAATATTTATCTTTTGAACGCAACTTGTCGATTCTGGACCACAGCTCCCTTAACACAAAACGAAATTCACTATCGACATTTATCAAATTGTTTGTCGCTTTACATTTAATTGACACTAAACTAGAAAATCCATCTTCACAAAGATTAGTTGTGGGAAAAACCACTAGCACATGTACTGCTAAGTTGGAAATATTTTCATATTTTCACTTCATCTTTAACCAAAACTATTAATCTCATATCAGAAACGAGCAACATTTTGGTATCTCCGCCTCGGCGTAAATCTAGTAGTTCTTCTTATCTCGCAAACGACTGAACCGAATTTGATGACATTTTCAGGATAGAATTACGATATAATAAAAAAACGTTTTAATGTATCAAATCGAGATCAAAGACCCGGGTTCGACCATAAGGACCACGTAAAAATGGACGTGTAGGCTTTCATTCTTTTTTAGATTAAAATTAGAAAGAATTGAACTACAATCTTCGGATATAAACCATTTTGAAGAAAACATTGTAAAGTTCCTTATTCTTTTCATCTTTTTTCCGCCTACAGTTAGAAATCGCTCAATTTAAACGTTTAATTCACACATTTTGAGGAAATCTTGCCAGTTTTAACGAGATGTTACCTTGTCCACCTATTCCATTGTCAAACCTCGATATCATATTGTTATTTCAATCCTTATGGGTATAAAATTGCTTTGAATGCTTTTAATACAAGAAAGAGCGGGAGAGAGTGGGAGGGAGGGGGGAGAGAGTGGGATGGAGGGGGGAGAGAGTGGGAGGGAGGGGTAAACGATTTTCAAGACAGTTGAAGTTTCTGATGTTAATATGGTCTCCCTAAATATTTTGAACGATCGTATCTTTCCTCCCGTCATTTTTGACGGGATATACACTAGTATATATATAAAGCTAGGTTTCCGAGAAAGAGATATTAGGCGTGTCTGTTTAAGACACGAAAGTTTAGGTAGGCAGATATGCTAGAAACTTGAAATTTGAGAAGATGATCAGTCATAGGTCACAACCAACAGAAAAAATCGAAAATCCGAATATTTTCCATTTTGAAGGGGTATTTTTGACCCCAAACTTCCATTTCATTACCCCAATAAGAAAAGCATTGAAAACGGAGCATTTGCGTTTGATTTACGACCGTGCATGATGGTGAACAAAATGTTCCGAATTGTTCCAAGAAGGGAACAGGAAGAACGCCCGTCAAAGCTGTTTTCTAAATATTTATTATAGTAAAATAAACTGGCGAAGATAAATATTTTGGAGAGTTTAAGACATTATTTTCAGAAACAGGTTACACAATTAAAACTTTTGCTGGTCCTTTATTTATAAATATCATTTTTGATACAGTCCAAACACGGAAGTTGTCTTTACAAAGAGGAAGATTACTGATAAACTTATTATAATACCGCTAGATGTATCAAAAATGAAAACCACCTCCTAAGGCAACGCTATAAGAAGATATATAAAGTTAAAATCGTAATACATTTTACGACTTTCATGTAATATATTTAAATCCGAATGAATATTAGTAATTTTCGTATAATAAATTTAGTTCTTTAGATAATTTACTTTAATATGGTGAAAGGCTTCTGTACTAAATATTTCTTATGATTGAAGTTAGCTTTATTATATGTCTTTTATTCAGACAATCCACACGTTACTTTACAGCGAGTTTTTCTGTGTGTGTGTAGTAATTTATATAAAATTTCGTTATAAGTTTCCTTGTGATGAAAACAGAGGATTTTGAAAACAGATAGTAGTGGCGATATTTTACCGATAAAGACCTATTATTCTCGCTCGGTCTACTATTTTGGTTTTCAAGAAATTTATGATCTTAATATAAAACGAGCTTGCTAACGAATTAAAATCAATAAGCTGATAAAGATAAGAACCAGCTTAAAATTATATGAATGCTTCTGTTAATTTATTTTTCTCCCACATGATATACAAATTATTTCTGTTGCAATGTTAGTTGTGGTACTATAATAATTTACGCTAAATGTTTACGATAATTTAAATCACGAGTTCGAAATTTGACGGGAAATAATTTTAAAAGGCAAACTTATAAACCCCTACACCGATATACGGGCTTTCCTTATGGGGCAATGCGCAACGAGTTTGTCCTGCGACGAACTGACGTGCGACTAGTTTGTCATGCGACGAATTGTCTTGCGACGAATTGACTGCGACGATTTGACTGCGACGATTTGACTGTATACCTTTCAAGCCTATACTTTTGAAGCTCTTCCATTGGATACACAAAAATAAACGCAACTAAAAATCACAATATTTTTAAATGATAGAGTTAAAACTAAAGCTCTTAAAATTATAATAAATACCAAAAATATATTTAAAAAACAAGCACCTCATTCAATAAATAACAATAATTTTCCGATAGGTAATTAATAAACTCGTCAAATTCAGATTTAAATTTATCCGTAAAACAAAGATGCTACTAAAATTAGACGAGGAGAAATTGAGATTTCAACGGCCGCATACCGCCATTCATATCTATATTCATCAGTACTCCGGGGACCAAAAAAACTCGAGTTTTAAGCCAAACATCGTAAATCAACTTAAAAGTTGAAAAACAGTTCATTAAAACTACTCGTATAAAATCACATCAGGAGGCGAAAAATCCCGAGGGAAGGAAATTTCCAACTGTGATGAAAAGCAGAGCGCAGAAAACATCGAAGTCTTTAATAGGATTCTAATCCGAAAGACCGCTAAGGGAGGGAGAGAAAAAAAAAGACGCAGCGGCACAACAAATTTATGTGCAACTTATAAACAATACGGACGTGTTTGAAACTTCCAAATGGATATAGCTCGAGGTGGCTTTAGTACTCAAAAACTTTGAGCATTAAAAACTTCTCAGACGGTGTATGTTTTCACTAATATTGGACAAGTGGGGGGGGGGGGGGGGGAGGGAGGGGCTGAAAATCCGGCTAAGTAAGACTCGCGCGTTTAGCGGGGCAGGGGGTGGGAGGGATATGAAATATTTTCATTGGAAAAACTATTTATTAAGGAATGATATTTGTAAAATATTTCCCATTTTCGTACGAGCGAACTTGGAACTCCTTCGTGAGATAATCTGAAGAAAAAATAAGATACATTTTCGAAATAAAAATACGTTCCGCACATTTACCCCATTTTTTTCCCGATGAACCCTTACCACTGAGGGGAATAAATGAGAGCGTTCTGAGGAAAGAGTTGAAGCTATATGATCATTGATAAAACGAGGGAAATAATCCTTCATTCGATATATAAACTCCAACTGTTCTCATTCATTCCCCAACCTATGTCTCTCTATGCATCGTGCAACCCTCATACACGCTACCTTCAATTTTTCATTCTTACCTCCCTCCAACTACAATTTTCCGAATGTTATGGTTTCCTAACCCAAGTTATTTGAACTTTGTACTTCCTCTATTCCATTTTGCCTCTTCCCAACACGACCGATTCCGTCTCTACTCTCCTCAATCCAGTTTCCTTCCGTTTCTTCTCACCTATCTCCACTTTCTCCCATAACCTTAACTTTGCACCTCCTTTCTTCCCTCAATTTCACTCTACTGCCATATTACGGCATCGCGTCATTTATACTTCCTTACTCCTTCTCCCTACTTTCTCACAAATATATCTTCCCCTTTCTCTCCCTTCTTATCTCGCCCTCCAATTCTTTCGCTGTCCCCTATATCCTCGTATTCGCCTCGCTTCATCCCCACGTCCTTCTACCGCCTACCGCTCCCTCTCTCTCTCCCATCTCCTTTCTCCCCTGTATACCCCTTCCTCCCACCCTTCCTTCCTTCCTTCCTTCATCCCTGCTGAAAACCCTTTCACGCATCATATTTGGGACAACTATAAGACCATCTCAAGAAGCCGCGGGGAACCATGGAGAAGAGGGTGAAAGGAGAAACTTGGTAGACAGCTGGTTTATGAGAAAGAGGTAGGGAGTGACACATTTTACACACAAAAAAAACTAGGATCTAACGGGAGTTTGATAACATCCTTAAAAAAAACGATGTAATCTTTTTATCATATAATAAAAAGATTACATCGTTATATAGTTTTATTATCGAAAATCTGCATTCAGTTTGCAATTATTTTTTTAGAGATAAGATTAAATTTAATGTGGCACTACCGTGAAAATATGCATTAATCATATTCCGAAAGACAAAAATAAACTACAACTACGATTTATAAGTATCATAATCATGCATTGCAATTGTGATAGCATGCCTTAGCACTGTTTAATGTTTAATCATTTTTACGCATACGTAACACATTCATATTAGATCCTTGGTTCAAAATACTGACACTGTTTCTATTTTATAGAAATTTTAAAGTAAAATAAATATTGGCAAAGTACCAAATTAAAATGGACTTAAACATTATCTTGGGTTTCCCGATCATTAATAGTTCACAGCAAGCTAATTAAAATTCTTCTCGTAATCATTTGTCTAATGAGTAAATAAAAGCATATGAATAAAAAAAATTCTTAAATAATGTATAACGCATATAATTGAGCCGTGCCGGTTATAAAATAACAATGGAAGTTTTTAAAACTAGGCGAATTTAAAGTGCGTTTTCTGCTAGTTCTATAACTCGACGTAGATTTCTTTTACGGAAAGGACGCCGGTTTCATTCTAATGAATAAGATGGCTCACGCTTTGCATAAGTATTTCACAACTGTTCGACAGGAGATAAAATGTTCAGACTAAAGCACTCCCGAAATCATAAATGAAACCCATTTTGTAGCCCTAGAAGCAAAAGATGAACATCCATAGGCAAGCCATTTCGAGACAAAACAAATAAAACATACAATAACATTCTAATGTATCAAAATCCACGACACCGAAAAAAAAACTTTCGGAATTTCATGCAACCTAATCAAGTAAAAATAAACAAGCTTTTTTATATTCTCAACAAACACATATAAATCATCCCCATGTACATAACCACCATTCTCTTAAGAAAATATTTCCACCATCCCCTTTCCCCTTTCTAAACACTAGACTAACATCTAAACCTTTCCATCCCAAGCTCTTATACCTTCCTATCTCACCCTTTTCTTGATCTATTTATGGTCCAATCTTCCAGCACAGAGCCGCCCTCCTTTTCCTCTTTCTCAATTCCTTCTCACGCTCTTCTTCTGCCCTCTTTTTCTCCACTCCGGCGCACACTCTTTTCTCCCTTCTCTTAAATTCCTCGCCACCGTTAACATTTCTCTCCCTTACTATTGCTGGCCTGACAGTTATACAACCCTCTTACCCATTGACAATGACGCAGGGGTTGAAATCGTCCCACCTTATCATTTTCCCCCAATCTGATCTCTCTCTTTTTCTCCCTCTCTCCCCCCCTCCCCCCTCCCCCTCCCTCTCACTCCTCTCCAATTCACTCCTCCCATTCTTTCTTCCATATTCTCATTTCTTCCTCTTCTATTTATTATCACACCATCCTTTTCCAGTTACATTTTTCGTCAGATTTCTAGTACACGTCGTCTGTGTAGTTCTGATTATTTAAAGTTTCATTTATATTAGGTCGTATTTTTCTTTTAATTTAATTTGTAACAATGTTTTTAGTCGGTTCTTCTCTGAATTTTTCTATAGCGGAATATTATTCATTATTTTACTTTTTTCAAATCCACATCCTTCGTGAGCTTGGAAATCACCTATCCTTAGTTGTCTTCTACCCGTACAGTCAGAGTTACATTATAACATTCTCGCTACAACAAATCCAGAAGATTTAATTTAGATTCACTGGTTTTGTGATACATCGAACATCTAAATATATATACAAATAAGTTAGGAAAGTGTACAACGTATAACAAATGGGCGTTTCGTGCAATGGAGTATTAGAAAGAAATTATATACCTGTACGTGAGGGAAATAGCGTTTTAAAGTTCTTTTCTTCATCATAAATACTCCATTTTCTTCCTATTTAATAATATTGCATGCACGCGTAAGAAAATTAAACGTTTGTTTGTCGTATACATTTTCTAAGTTCAACTCGAATTAAGACATTCTCATTTGATTTTCTCGATAACAGCTACTCATACGATAAAAATGTATAGGAAAGAAAATACTCTTCTTTACAAGTTCTACAACTTTTATTTGAGAAATATTTTGATATGAGCAATACTTTACGAGATATGACGAAAATTTAATTTTTTGTCACCAGTAAAGTGAACCCCTGATTGGCGTACGTGATTCATTTTTGCGATTTTCTTCTTATATTTGATTGTGTCCTTAATATCAAATTTCATTAAAATCCGTTTGGTAGAAGCCAAGAACAAACATGCGGACGTACAGACGGACAGACCGACGATAATAGGCGCTCACGGAAGCGAAACACGCCTAAAAAGCGTTGGTAAAATAAAAAGCGTTGGAGTTAATATTTTGTGGAAACTAATCGAAATTTTACCAATGAGTTACAAGCATAGCACACATTCAAAAATGAGAGCATAGCACACATTCAAAAATGAGAACTGAAGTGTCAAAAATTGAAAAATAAGTGCTTATCTTAATTATATCTCCAATACAAGGGCATGAAAAACCAGATGCGTACTTCGGCTACGATTCAGAACAGAAAGTAGATTACATTCTGCGCACATAAAGTATACTATATTTAGAATACTCATTTTTCAATTGCTGATGCTAAAGTTCTTATTTTTAATTTAATTTCAGCCAAAAGGCGAGCTACATAGTTCTCTAATGAAGAGAATACAAAATCGTACCAGATTTTAATTGACACAACCAAATGAACAGTGATGAGCTATATATTTCCGAATTTTTAAGAAAGTTAAAAATAATTTTTAAAAAATCTTTTCGCATATGACTTTTTAAACCTTTTGGTCCCATTCAAAAATCTATCATTCTTCTCTATTTTATCGATTACGTCTCGTCAAAATCTCTCCTGATTTACGCCGCAATCGTTTTTATCTCATGTGCCTCACATAGGTATTCCACATCTGAAACTCCATTCTCCAACACTAGATCTCTTTCTTTCTTTTGCTTCATCTTTCATTTATATGTCTCTTACCCTTCTCCACCCCTCTTCCTCTCTCTCTCTCTCTTTCTCTCCAGCTCTCCCTCTCAGCAATCTTCAACTTCTCTCTCTTCCTCTCCTTATAGTTCCTTACATACGCGCATCTACATCTTTCCCTATCTCCTTCGCCACGCATCGTTCCTCTTTAATTCAACCTCCTGCGCCTCTTGAATTTAATATCCCCGTAAGAAACAATCCTCGACCTGACGCCGCCACAGAATGTCACTGCGTGTCTTTTTGTTACTGCTAAAGAATAAGTCAATACTAAATGCGCATGGGTAAAAAGTAACGAGGGTAACATGAAACTTTGATATTAAGCTATTGTTAAGACGGAAATGATTTTTATTTTCTCGTGAGATTTACATGCGGCATAAAATTAGATAGTGAATGCGAAATATGCATATTATCGCTGTGACTTCCCATCAATCTTTCATTACAGAATCATTTCGAGTAAATGAAGTTAAAAAATTAAATCTATGCTCCCCCACCACGCCCTGAAAAAATCCCTTGACTCCAGACCACCTGGCGCAAGACCCTCCTCCCACCACCTAACGAAGCTGGCGGAAATGGTGCTCTACAACAACTTTATCTTCGGAGGGCGCCACTACCTACAAATAAAAGGTACGGCGATGGGCGCCCTCATACGCCCATATCTTCCTAGGTGAATGGGAGGAACGTTTCCTCGACATACACCCCAGACCACTCCTGTGGCTGAGGTATATCGACGACATTTTCCTTCTTTGGACACATGGACCCGACTCACTCCAATCCTTTTTACATCGCCTCCCTTCCCACCCCTCTCCTTCACCTACCACTCCTCTCCCTCCAGCATCACCTTCTTGGATGTCGACCTCTCCATCCGAGAAAACCAAATACACACCAAAGTACATTTAAAACCTTCCAACCGCCTTCAATATCTCCACTTCCACAGCTGCTACCCCCTCCACAGTAAAAATTCAATTTCCCTACGCCCTAGCTATCCGAGGACGGAGAATCTGCTCGGACAGAGACTCACTCTCCGAGTACTGGTCCGTCCTCGAAAATGCACTCCTCCAACGCGGATACCCGCCGGACCTGATCCGGGATCAAATCCGACGGGCAGTCGCACCCAGCACCCCTAACCTACACTCCAACCGCCCCGGAACCCCCGACTCTACCCCCCAACTCACCTTAACCACAACCTTCTATCCCGGCATCCACGATACCCTAAAAAGCATCATAAAGGCAGCCCACCCAATCCTCACTTCCTCCCCCAACCAGGTCTCCTTCCCCACACCCCCAATCCTCTCCTTCCGCAGACCTCCCAACCTAGCCAACATCTTGTGGAGAAAAGAACCCCCATCACCCACTCCTCTGCACCCTGCAGGGTCCCACCCCTGCCGCAGACCACGATGCCTAACATGCCCTATAAACCCACCCTCCAACTCATTCTCAAACCCAACCACCAACATCACCTACCCCATAACATCCCCTACCAACTGTACCACCCGCAACGTGATGACCTACTAACCTGTAACCAATGCCCCGCCTTTTACGTCGAACTCACCAGCAACTCCCTCAACATTCGCATGAACGCCATTGCAACAGAATCAGTCTTAAACGACAGCAACCCTTGGCCGTTCATGCAATCACAATCTCAGTTTCAATGTTTGTTTCACGGTGAGGGCCATTCGCGCCCTCCTGGACGACGCTTCCGCCCCCAACTCCGTCAATGGGGACGGCCCATATCCAAATTTTAAACTCTTTCTCTCCTCCCGGTCTCAATATCCGTTAATATTTCCTTCTTTCCACCCTCTCTTTCTCCTTCCCCCACCCTGCATCCTTCAATCCGCGATCTTTCCATGCTCCCTTCTCTTCCACCCCCACATCTTCACCCCAATGTCACCGCCAAACAGCTGTGTCTCTCTTGTGCTGACGAAGGGATCATCCCGAAAGCTCCAATAACTTCTACAAATGTGTCTCTCCAACACACCAGCGGCTCTCCTTCCGGTAAGTGCTCACTGGGTTTCCTCCAACAACTAGTTGTCCTAAATATCCTCATTTACCTTTGCTCTTCCGTGAGTTTATATATATATATATATATATATATATATATATATATATATATATATATATATATATATATATATATATATATATATATAATGCTTGCTGAATGCAAGCATATATTACTAGTATTATATATTATACTAGTTATATGTGCTTGCAATCTGCAAGCATTTTATCTCACCTTAATGTAAAGAGTAAGAGCCGACAAATAATTTTTAAACATAAAAGCTTGCATCTATGCGCCGATTTACGTGTTTTTTTAAAACAATACTGGGGTAAAAACAACACTTAAAATTTATAATTATAAAATTTTTATAGTTTTTCAGCATTTGTTGCGAATGCCTCATATTTCAGCAAAATGTATCACCTCTAGAAGTGCATTTCTATATATTTATTTGTTTAAACTTTATGAATTTTTAACAGCCCCAATAATAAACTTTTCTCAAATGTTCATTGTTAATTATTACTGGAATACTATTGCCTAATTTTCTCAAATTTTTCAGCTCCCTAGTTGACCGAAATTACACAAACATTTGTCAATTTTTTTAACGTTTATAAATTTTTAACGGCCGTATAAATACACATTATCAAATTTATATAATCTCGCTTTCATTATTTGCAAAGTTCTACCGTTAGAAAAAATTCAGCATCGTATCACATTTAGAAGAACCTACACCATCAAATGTTTGTTTAAACGTTAATATTGTTTACCGGTGAAGAAAATAAATAGTTGTATTTTCAATTTTTTCTGTCGATTTTACCATTATACCTACCAATGTACCAAATTTCAAGTTTCTATCGCATCTGGAAATGCCTTATAATTTTGTATCCTCCTATATAAGTAGACGGTACGCATTCTGCAAGCATATTTAAAATTTAGCATTTTGACAATTTCCAATTTTTCCCAATCATAGAACCGGGCCGAATTTCAAATCTGTAGCTCATTTAGAAGTACCTTATAATTTTTTTCCTCGTATGGGGCAATAATGGGACAAAATAGCCCCTAAGATTTCGAATTTTTACAATATCGGATTTTTTCCTTCAGATGTAACCAAAAACCTGTAATTCTGCCAAATTTTCAGTTTTTAGCTCAATAATAAGTGCTATATAATTTTCACACTCGTATGGGGCAGAAATGGGGCAAAATAGTCCATAAAAATTGGAATATATTTAATATATCTGATTTTTCCTTCGGTTGTGACGAAATTCCTATAATCGTGCCAAACTTCAAGTCTCTAGCTCATATGGAGCTGCCTCATCATTTTTGTTCTCGTATGGGGCAATAATGGAGCAAAACAGCCCCAAAAATGGGGATTATATCAATATCGGATTTCTTTCATTAGTCGTAGTTTAATATTAATGGCATCCAAACTATATAAAAGACAGTCACTTTGTCAGTAATGCTTTTTGAAGCTTGATATCTCGCAAAGGAATGAACCTCATTTGATGAAATTTTCAGGATACCATCGTGATATAATAACAAAACGGTTTAATGTATCTAACTCGAGATCAAAGACCCGGGCTCGACTCCAGCTGGTGTAACTTAAATCATCAGTTCTCTAATTAAGAACTCTTTACCTTCATACACCTAATTCAACTTCCTTTATACGTTCTTTACCGTACCGTCGAGTATCATTTCTGTATATCCCACCGTAACCTTGAGACCGCCGACGTAAAAAGACTCGAATCAATTATAGTCGATCCGAAATCGGAAGACTCCTGGCCTCGAAAAAGGGGCGGACACCAGTTAGCAGCAGCCAATAGGAGACTGTTTGTTTGGGAAGGTAGTGGGGAGGAAACCAGCCTCACTCCTGCTCTCGAAGAGATCGCATCGGACTGCGTTGCCGTTTCTACCGCCGTTTCCTTGCTGTGGATCAAAAAGAAGGATGGGAAGTATTTTATTTAGAAACTGCGTAGTATATCAGCTGAGCAAGAGCTGGCAGCGTGCACCGATATCTGCTCTCCCGCACGAAAGTTGAGAGGGGCGATGGAAGGGGAAACGTTCGTGATTGGCTACTTGCTCTAAGTAGGCCAGGAGTCTTCCGATTTCGGATCGACTATAATACACTCTTTACATTTTCTCCTTCTTTTTATAAAATTCCCTTTTTCATTGTCGCTTTACAGCGCCGGCCCATATTTTTCCTCTTCTCTTTCTCACCTTTCCCACCATTCTCTCCGCCCACAAAAATACGCATCTACCTCATCTCTTATCTTTCCTTTTTAGACCTTCTTCGCCACATGTTTACGCCCCTTCTCCTTTTTTCATTCTCGGTATATTTTTTTTTTGAAACCCTCTCCTTTTCTCCCTTTTCAAGGTCCGACAACTCTCTCTTTCTCTGTCTCTCTCTCCCTCTTTTCCCTCTCTACCTCCGTTTTAACCGTCCTTCATCCCTTTTCTCTTACACGGCCCTCCGCTCCACCGCTTCGCCCCTTTCAACCCCGCCCCGGCACCAAATCTTCCGTCTCCTTCCGCCTCCGCACGCTTCTTCCACATCACCTCCCTCACATAACCGTCAAAAGTTCCCCCGTAGCCTTTCATTTCACACCGTAATCCCTCTGCTTCGCATTTCTTTCTCCCTTCCTCTCTCATCAACCCCCCCGCCTAACGCCACCCACCGCTATCCTACTCACCCACACAATTCCCATCCTCTGCTTCTACTTTCCACCGCCAAATAACAAACATACGGCCAACACCTTCAGCGGCATTCCCTTCCCTAAAACCTTCTCTATATTAGGGCCGACTAAAAACTAACCCGCCACGTCTCCCGTTACGAAATAGAGAGGAAGAAAGGGGAAATCGCGAATAAAATATATTCCGAGAATATACCGCGGAGTGTTTTCTCGTTTTCTCGGTCAAACGATCGCCTGAATCATAAGATTTCCTACGGGAAGGACTTTGCGTTTGTTTGTTTGTTTGTTTGTCCATTTGTGTGTGTTTCTGAATGGGTTTAGATGTGTACGTGTGAGCAGTGAGAGGTAAACGACAGATAAAATCCGAGAATTGAGCTGTTAAAGTTGAGCCGTATGATGATGGGAAGGTAGGAAACGCTCCTAGACTCGTTTTTGTTTGTTTTCTGGTTTTATTGAGTCATCTGTTCCGCCTTATTGTTACAAATGGTAATGTGGGACTCGATACGTTATGGTGGCCAAAATGGTCTTATTTTGGCAAACTTTGAGGGCAATATTGAACCTTAAGCTACCATAAAGGGCTATCATAGCATGGAAAATATATATTTTTCCATGAGCCACGACGTGAATTTTTCTTATGCGACGTGAATTTTTCTTATGCGCCGTGAATGCGAGTGGCTCTGTAATTGTCAATTGCGTGTTGGTTCTCGAGCTTAAGTGTGCGTTTAAATTACTTATTGTTGGTGATAGCGTCCTAAAATAGCACACACCAAGAAAACTTCCTTGATTATATTAAATCTATTATACTACATCCTGAACACAAAGGCGCATTTTTATTAAATTACTGTAGGCGCTATCCTACTTCAGGAATGCATGGAGATTTTTGGCTGAGTTAAGGAAGAATGCACTTAAAATAGAAATATTTTCCACAAATGACGGTGGAAATGGGAAAAACTATACATTATAAAACATTGCCAGGATCTAATAGTCTTTTTAATTACGTAGCTGTGCTACTTTTTTTGCTGTCACTGCACTGAAATTACTACAATAATCAGGAAGAATATCATAACATTTTAGCAACATAAAAACATGAAAGTTTAAATATAGTATTAAAATTGGGAAATTTGTTGACAAACTTGCCAAAAGAAGATTAATAAAATGAAACACAGGATTAGTAGAACTAAAATTCAGGCATTTTCTAATAGGCCACATAAATAGTTAAATAATATAAAATTAACATCAAAACTGACAATTAGAAATAGCTTCTTAATTGCAGTAAAAGTATACATTCTGATATTTACTACGCTCTTACATTAAACACTATGACATCAAAACATCAAAAATACGTTACCAACGTTAAACAAATTTGAGAGATAAACTCCGCGTCCCTAAAAACCAAAGTACAAACTCCCAACGATCGGGAAGATTCCCTCGGACGGAAAAAAAAGAAAGGAAATTAGTAACCAAGTCTTACGACACACTCAATATTCAAGAGCATTTATCCGTCATAATCTGATTTGCGAAAATATACGCTATGCTGTTTGAGACAAACACTTTCCGGCGTCGGTTCATTCAACATCAATATTCACCTAATCTCCCGAGAGAAAAAAAAATTAAAACACTTCCCGTCCCTGAGAAGGGAAACCTCACGTGATTGAACCTCGAAAAACCTTATGGAAAAAAGATTGATTTTGCACCGAAAATTGATTCAACCGACCTCCCCCCCAAAAAACTTCTTACTCACATCACAGCCTCCCCATTCTTTTTGCTCTGTTAAATCCTAACCGTTATAAAGCGGGCAATCACACGTTATAACACACACGCTTCCATAGCGGGCCCTCAAAACCCATCAAACACCTTTCCCCTCTTCCCTCTCCCTCTTCATCTTCCCTTTCTCTCCATCTGCCTACTTCATTTGCCCCTCTCACAGACCCCCTTCAGCCTCTCACTTTCCGTCTTCATGCCTTTATTCACTCTTAACTTCCTTCTTTCTCTACATCCAATCTTTCCACTCTTTCTACTTTCGCGCACCCTTTTTCCTTCTCGACTTTCCCCATATCTCCCGCGTTTTCATCTTTTCCCGCATTTCCACCGCCTTAATTTTCTCCAGCCCCACACCTCCGATCCTTCTCGAATACCCTATTCTCCATTCCACCTCCCAAAAACCATCACCCCCCTCCCCCCGCACCCTCTATCCCCGCTGCCTCCTCCACTCTCTCACATCCCTTCACGTCAAACCAACCATCCCTTTCCGCCGTGCTCCTACTTTTCCATTCCTTCCTCCACTCTCGTACTGTCACATTTCCCTTTTCATCCCCTCTCCCTCTCTCTCTCCCACTCTCACTCCCCTCTTCCGCCCCCAAATCCCTCCCACTATTACACTCCTACTCTTCCATCCCCCATATCTTCAAGCATACCCTACCACGTTTCCTAACCCTTCCCCTAGTACCTTTCCTCCGCCCTTTTCTCCCTCTCTCATTCTTTCTTTCATCCGAGACCCAAAATCTCCCCCCCCCTCCCCCCAACCGCCATTCCTCTCTCTCTCTCCCTCCCTTCCCTCCAGACCTTAAGACCTCCTCTCCGCCACCCCGACCTCACTCCCACTCTAAACTGATTATCCCCTACCCTCCGCCCCACCCACGAGCGTGACCCAAATACAAATCTCTTTCTTTTTTGCATTAGCGCCTGACGACGACGCCGCTACAGCCACTAGTTTCGCTCTTGAAATTCTCCTTTGGTTTAGGGGAAGGTCTTGCGGGGAGGGCTGGAATCGAGAAGGAAGGAAAGTAAAGGAGAGGGATTGAGAGGAGACCGAGAGGGAAAAAATATTTTTTCCGGTGAAAGCGACACTCCGAGGTCAATAAGGAAGACCGTATGTCGCCTCCGGTAAGGGTCTCTCCTCCCTCAAAACGCTACGGTCTGAACCAGGATCGCAGTCTACCCCTCAAACATACCTTATCCTTACTAAGCATCCGTTCCCCGTTCATATCCCGAAACGTATAGGGAATGAGGGTAGAGAGACGGGGGGAGGGGGAGGGACTACCTAAAACGCATACGTACAAACCAACGGTCCCTTTATCTCCTCCTCTGTTCGCCTTGCTCTCTCTAACAACCCCCCTATAACTTCCATTTCCTCCTTTCTCTTCTCTCTCTCCCTATCCCTCTTCCGACCAAACCATAAATATCGATTCGAAAGGCAAAAACCACGTAGGGAGGAGATTTCGGTCCATCCCACCCCGAAACTTCCACCACCCCTTATCCTTCCTCATCTCCTTCCCGTCCTGTTCCTCCCTCCAATTCCTCCTCCTTCTCTCTCTCTGTGTGTCTCTCTCTCCCTCTCTTCCCCTCTCTCTGTCTCTCCCCCTCTCTCTCTCTCTCCACGGTGTGAATATAAAGCAGAAAATGGCCGCACCTCCAACACTCCAGCAGACGAGGCGTGAGTTTTCGAGGGAAAGAGGGATGATGGCGCAGAGATGCCTCTCTCTCTCTTTACAAAAAAAATTGTACCTTCTCTTTTTTCGCCCGATGCTTTTCTTTTTTTTTTAGCTTTGCGTGTATGTAGGGAGGAGTGGGGGGGGGGGGGGGGGGAGGGAAGAAAGACGGGTTGTAAACGCATGGACGTTCTTACGCAAAAGGTATAGAGGATGGGGGAGGTTCTTTGTTTGTTTATTTTCGAGCGAGCTTAGCGACGGGCTAAAACAGGGAGGTTTTGTCTTTGAAGTGTGTTTACACGAATCCTTAGGGAAATTCCAGGACGCTACAAAGAGGGATTAAATTTAGAAATTAAACGGTGTATGAGAGGGGGATAGGAGAAGCTGCGGTGATTCCGACGTTCTTTAGCAAAATGAAAAAGACTGGTGTATAAATTATATCGCTCCTAGGACAAGAGGGGATCATTATGCCGGATGATATTCACCGCGCATCGACGGGTTTTTGCGGCGATTGTTTTCGGATTTCTGCGGTTCCATAGCAGTGCTGCAGGAATCTAGGAAGCATTCGTTTTGAGTACGCGGCAAAATCCCGTCTTTACGGAATCGGTGAATATAAAACGCTTGTTTATCCAGTTATGTTGCAAGTTAAAATCTGGTTTGGCAATTTGATTAGGAAAGAGATTAGGAAAGTTCCAGACTGAATCCAATAAATATTTTTAAACATTCCTGCAGAAATAAACGTGGATGTACCGGAGAATTACACAAAAGACAAAACAACTGCTTCTACTACAAGGGAAAATGGCCGCCTGCTAGGGCTGATGTATCAAAAAACTCGCTCCTAGATTCACCTGAGTACTATGTGTTTCTACCACCAGTTAGGAACAGAGGGTAATTCAAAGCAATGGAATATCTGAAGAAATCAGTTTCTTAGTATTCGATTAACTTCGATGTCTTTTAAGAAACAGGACATCCCATCAGGACATAAAGGATTATGTGAAGTGCAATTAAATCCCCTACGAAAACATCGGTATATTTTCTCACAATAGCCCCGTTATTAATAATTTCGTTATTACGGACTACGTTTTTTCCCTTAAAATTTGTACTCATAAGATTGTACTGTATGAATTTACAAGATGTAAATACATCGATGATGTCGTAAATTAATTTTTGTGATTAGTGAAGTATTAAATACAAAGAAACTACCTTGCCTTCATCGAATGAAGAAATGTTTAAATTTTTATTTTTACAATAAATTAATCTATCTACAACATTACAGCAACAAAATAACTCCTGTTGTATTGGTGTGTTTCAATAATATTATCCTTATAAAAGGAATGTTGTTTTCAAAATAAACTATGGCAAATTACAACTGATATTTAATAATATAGTATCTCAATCTAAAACGCGTTCTTGGGATGTAGCAGTTACTTTAAACTTCGAAACGCAGTCAATAAATCATACACGGCCGTTAATAAAAAAAACGAAATTCAGGCATCGCGGAACGCTGTTATTCTTGGAAGGCGATTTTTTTCAAGGGAAAGGGAGAGGATCTTTGGCGAATTAAATAAAGGAACACGCCACGGAACAGGGAGCAGCAGCCGTCACGGATGCATTTTTTAACACTCGCTGTTTCTTGCCCACTCCCCGTCTCTCTCTCTCTCTCTCCGTCACGCTCACAAAAGTGACAGGTATGAAAAACAGATGGGCTGCCAGGGCCAGATAACACGGGAAGAGGGTGAGTACCACGAAACATGTTGCCACATAAGGGAATGTGTTCATGACAACGCTAATGGTTAGCGGGCGATAAGGCAGGCAAATAAGAAAAAAATCCCGTACAGGAAAATTCACTTATGCGCTCCGAAATCACATTAATTCGAAGTTTATTGTCCGCGCTCATAGTTATTCATAAACTCTGATAACGAATCTCGAAAAGAGCTATCAATCTAGGGACCACTAGATGCATCTATCTTTAATTTAATATTTCTTGATTACGCTTGACAGTTGAAATTAATGCTGATACAATTTATTTTTATAAATACCTACTTTAATCAATTTTACGCTATCGGATTACTGTTCTATCAATGAGGCCTTGATAAACGGATGGACAGTATTGCTTGCTTCCAACGCTAGAGTGGTAGATTCAAAACACAGTGGGAATGTAGGTATATAATAGCCTTCGTTATTTTGAAATAATAACTGAAAATTGCCGTAAGTTATTATTTATTGGTCGATTTAATATAGAAAAACCATTACATTTTCACTCTTGCGAATATGTTCATATATAGTGAGTAGATACCTAAAATAAACGAAACTGAACATGGAAGCAACTTAATAATTTACAACAAAAAATTTTACGAAAGCGATAGTTTACTTCTAATTATAATACTGCAAAAACTGTAACAATTGTGGCAGTTTAACGAATATAATAAGTTTGCATATAAAAAACAAATTTCAACAAAATTATTCAAAGTTAAAGAGCATAAAAATCAAAGTCACACGAAATATTAACTTAAATGCAATCAGACGAAAAATAAACCGCTTTTAGCACCTAAATTGAAAAGTTTTACTACAAGAATCTATATATATATATATTTAAATTTTCATACTTAGAAAAGGCGAATCTGAAAGAAAAATCAATACAATGGCCAATATTTCCACGAAAACTTGATTAAAATTAGGAAAGACCGCAAGTAAATCGACATTTAACGTAGCTTATATATTTATACCGCGCAAAAACCCTCTATTTGAGCGAGTAAACAATTGAAAGAGAGACGTTTAAAACGATAACGAACATTTCGTCGCTTGTTTCACAATCACCACTAGAAAAACCGTCACTCATTACACACAGCCTCAATCTCTTCTACTCTCTATAGAAGCGAGCATCAGAAAGTGGCGCCTCGGAGATGTGTGTGGAGATGCAGAGAATCACACTTTAATGGGACGTCTTTATGTCTTTCCCAAGGTTGCCGGAGAGAAAGGAAAAGAAGCAAAGAGTAGAGAGATCTATCACAGAGACAATAGCGCACGAGTGAAAAAGAAGATGCTACAAAAGAAGAAGCTAAAAAGTAAATGCTATCCTTTGGAAAAAGTTTCACGAAAAAATATTTCTCTCGTATAAATGGACTCCGCAAGGAAACGACCCAGAACACTATTTAGAAGAACAAAAGGAGTCCATCAAATCGTACAATCATCAGCTGAAATTGTGGTTGCTTACATTATTTGTATTCTTTATATGGCCATTAAAAAATAAGGCCAGTAAAACATATTGAACGGCGAGCGTCATTAGCATACGAATCTCCAAATAGGCTACCATAAATTAACTTAAAAAGTGAATTAGTAAATTCAGTCAATATACGATGCATGTTACCTCTCCTCTGAGATTTATAAATAGATTTTTTAGCCACCGAAAAACAAGCAATTTTAGCAGATAATCCTCTAATTTCAGAGTTTCGATTCAAAAAATGTTTATTCTCTGATAGATAAAATCAATTAAAATTAAGAACACTAAAGTCAATCAAGTATACCTTTTTCAATAGAGTATTTTAGTATAATTTGATGATCCAGTATCCATATGGCCTTCATAAACGAGTAATAAAAGCGAAATTCAATTCACTTAGCCGACAACAACCGATTCGCCATTATAGATAGGGTCTCATAATTCAGAAGGCAATAAACATCTGGAAATGACTTAGGATGAACGCAAACAAGCATCAAACACAAACAGCATTATTACAGAGGCATTAAAATTTGATTTTATGAAGCATAAAAATAATATATATTAAAAATATCTATAAAATCTGCGTATAGTAATGGCAAGACAATAATTCCCCAAGCCTAACAGACAATTTTAGGCACACCTAAAAAATATAACAATTATATATTCGGAGCTTTATTTTAAAAAACAAAGAAAATTTCGCAAGAATAGAGAAATATACATAACGGCGCGATATTTAGAATGTCCGATTATCCTGGTTCGCACATTTATTCGTTTGGAAGAAATTTTCAGCTATTTTTACTTCGCAAATTAGGAGAAATGGTCAGCTAATGCGTCAACGATGAAAAAAGAAGTGAAAACAACAGGAACTTATTCAAAAAAACTCGGGAAAATTAAACTATGGTAACTTCGAGAAAAAATAGGCATTGTGATTCCTCAAAACCGGATTGATATCCCGTAAAACAAGAGGGTCCTAAGCGAAAAATGAGATTCCAGATTACAAATGCCACAGAATAATAATCAATTAAAACGTCACATTCTGGAATGGAGCATTTATATATAAATTCATTAATCACGTATAATATCCTGGTTAAAATAGCTTCAGAAAAACTTTCTTTCGTAAAAGAGAAAATTAAATTCGCCCGAAATTAAAGCCGAAAAAGCGGACTAAAAACTCTCACGCTTCGGACAGAACACTTTACTCCATATCGCGTCCTCTCTCTTTTATTTTAGGGTGCCACAAAGCTCGCTATTTTTTGGAGCCTGGAAGCGCTGAAACTCTCTAATCGTTTTTCACATGTCATATCCCTGCGCCAGTTCCAAGTTGCTTCCCAATGGTAAAATGTAAACCTAAAAGAAGGGGAGGCTGGGAGGTTCTGGATACCACCCACATCAAGCCCAGAAGGTCCCTGTCACCATGGCAACAGTTAGTGGGAAAGAATAAGAATTTTTTTCCCGAAATAGGATGAGTAAAGACTTTCGAAAGTACACTTTCTTGTAGATGAACAAATCGACCGAAAGGATTCGAGTTCATCGAGGCAACCTATTGTCAGTAAAATTCCGTTAAAACTTTTTGACACCGTTACAAATAGATTATAGAACGAGCTAAAAAGCTTGTTTAAAAATTTAAGCTGTTCGAAAAAATATATAATTAACGGTTATAATAATTCTGTGAACACAATATTTTCTTCTTTCGAAAGTGTCCATATTCCTTTATGGCTTATTTCGGTTAAAAAGTCTTTGAAATTTATGCTGTTATAAATCATATATTAATTTTTAAACAATTAAATTAACGATGCTTAACATTCATGTTACCAACAATGCACAATAGACCAACAATGGTCGCAGTGCAAGGGCTGTAGATAGCCCACCCTTCTAATTCTATTCATGTTACCAACATAGGATAATTTTTTTTAGCTAAGTGAATATTGAAACACTTTAAAAAGTTGCTTTAACAGTCCTTTCATAAAACGATGCATAAACTACCTAAGGCAACAAATGAATCAATTCACGTAGGACTAAATATATTTTCCCAAACTACAAAAATTCTGGATTTTAAAGAAAAATATTTTCATACATAATAATTAGATATAATAATAAGATATAATTGTCAACCTTCAAAAATCAGATCAACCACGAGAGGTAGTCGGAAATGGGCAGGTTTGAAGTTTTATCTATGGAGTCAGGACAGACATTGGTTTATTTCAAGCCGTAATATGTCATTACATGTCAAATTCATTATTAATTTAGTAGGCGTATGACATATTCTCTAGTTTCAATATACAAGGTTCATAAAATGAAGTGATGTTTAACATACGCATCATGGATTTAAGAATAGAACTACGATATGAAATAATGCTTTGTGAGCATAAGTGTAAAACAGGTCAGAAACGTTTCGAATGCTTAAAAATCATTGAACGGAGTTTTTTTTCGAGTGATCGTCCGTTCACATCACTATTTGAAATAAAAGTCGATAAAATCTATGAATTGATAATAACTGTCACATCAGCTTATGGAAAATGTCCGCTACTGTGGCCATTAGTTATAGAGTGGATCTGTATGCATAAGAAATATATACCTTCAATAAATGCCAAATCTTCCCTGAAACTAATCGACTTACACTTTTGCTCCTGAATCAAATACCACCAAACTTGCTTGAAATATTCCTTAAATTTTATCCCTCTTATATGACGCTATTTTGCCTCTACATAATATAATAACCAACTTACAACATGCAAGTATATTCCCGTAGTTTTATGCCATACATCTTAATCTAGTTTAACCCCTGGAAAAGACACCAAACACACTAAAACTGTCCCCCATATTATCTCTCTCCCAACTTACACTCGACTGCTCCTGCAACATATACATATAACCTAACCCACACAAAATGCCCCGATTTCATGGCACCCAAATTACAATCAGCTACCCCTGTAAAATATAAAACCAAGCTTACACAGAATTCCCCTGATTTTGTGCCATTCAACGTACATTCGACTGCCTCTGAAACGTAATCCACAAAACCTACAACAAATTCCCCTTGAATTTATGCCACCAAACACTCGCACGCCCCTGTAAATTATACCGCCAAACTTACGAAAAATTCCCCCTGAGGTCATGCCACCCAAATTGCATTCGACTGCCTTACATTTAACTGCATCCGCAACGTAATCAACAGAACTTACATCAATCCTTCCCTTGATACCATGCCACCCAACTTACACTCGACAAACCCTGCTACATATACAACCACATATACACACAAAACCCTGCTTTTATGTCACCCAAATTACACTGGACCTCCCCGGAACATAATGCACAAAACTTAATCCAAGTGCCCCTGATTTTATGCCACCCAACTAACACTCGCATGATCCTACGACGTATCTCACTAAACTTACAACCAATGTTTCCCTGATTTTATTTCACTCAACCAGATCGCTCGTTTGTCCTTGGATCATGACACCATGCATACACCGGTTATCCTTATAACTTATACTACCAAATCTATGCCTGTACTCCAGCAGCATATGCATCCCAAGTAACACTTAAGTACAAGAAATTTATTCAAAGTTCAGTTTTTGGACCAAGTTGTTACTTATAACTTGCGGTTTCACCACTATGATCTTAGATATCATAGGGTTCCCAGATGTACTACTTTTGGTCGTACAGTACTAATTTTTTGCCTTCTGTACTACCTTCAATTACTTTTCTTCTACTTTTTGGATCTTTTGGAGAGCAGTAGAAACTGCTCAGGAATTTCTATCTTTTTCCCCCCTCCCAAAGCTGTACTTCAACAGCAATTTGCTGATTACACTGTGGTTCATTGACTACGAAGCGAAGCCTCTATCGCTGTTATCTGGAGTGGAGGTTGTAATCTTCAGAGCAAATATATCTTCATTTCAGAGAAAAATCAATGAAAGGATATTTTTAAAAATGGTGCAAACCTCATCCAATGTTGTAAACTCTAAAAGATTCAAATACAACTGTTCAGTTAAAAAATAATTTCTTGAGTTTTATTCCATGACGGTTGATTATATGCGTTCAGAAGTAATGACTATCCTTCGTCTACTAATTGATTAATGTTTAAAGGTACTGAAGATATTCAGTACGATGACATTCAAAAAAAACGACAGAATTTTTAATCGCAGAAATTGCTGCAAAGGATTCTTTGTTTGACGAAATGACTTAATTGATTTGATTCCTTATAATTACCTCAAAAGAATTTAATAATTTTTTTTAAAAAGTAGGCCACTTTATTTTAAAATGATAATTTTGTTGATCTAAAGAAATTAGTGCACATAATTTTAGTGATCACAACATCGAATGCTAATTTTGAGCAAGTTTTCTGTTTGTGTAAAAAAAACATGAACGCGACAGGAACAGACTGAAAATTGAAACAGTTAAAAGTTTGCTACAAGTGAAATTAATTAGGCCTTGATGCAGTGAAATGTATGAGAAGTTACTAAAAGACAATATATAGCTTAAGCAAATATGTTCAAATACAAATATATGTATATGTAATTACTGTTTTGTAAGATAATATTTATTAATGTAGGTTGTAAATATATGTGTACTACTTTTTGTAAAAAAAATGTCCTACTTTTTGCAAAATAAAGTCCTACTTTTTCGGAAAAATGTTTAAAAATGTACTACTACCTTTGCTATGAAAGTGAGTGGAGACGTCCAAGGAGTCCTATATCTCAGAATGGCAAGGAAAAAAGTCATGCATCGTGTTTTCATTGAAAAAATCGGAATTATTTATAGTCAGTATCTAACAAGAAGTTAAGGAGTAAACAGCAAGAACTATTAACATGTGTTGACAGGATGGCTATTGGCAAAACTCAAGAAAGATACTTTCCCATCTTATTAAATATAGATGGATATTACACCGCGATAACGCATTAGGCATCGCTCTCAAGTTCGCCAACAAACTATCGAAGAATTAGGGTTCGATCTCATCGATCGTCTACTATACAGGGTGTCCGGCGACGTTATGTCAATATGTCAAGATTTTATTCCTGAGTTAATTCCCAGTCAGAAATGGCACGTGAACATGGGTCCGATTCTCAAAGGTATTTTAAATGTTTAATACTACTGCAGTAATTGTTCAAAATGGCCGCCGTCAGCTTGGATGCACATCCTGACTCGTTCGACTAGGTAACGATTACGGAGCATGCACACAGTAGGCGTGGGCGTGTTAACGCAAGCCAACGCACCAGTAGCACGTGAGCTAGCAAACAGTGCAGTAAGGTCGTACTGTGAGACGTGTCGTATCAGAATTAAAGTGAACATGTCGCATACGTTTTCCACTGAAGAATACGCGGATATTCATATATTCATATACCCATAGGGGAATATTTTAAGAGTAGTAAACAAATATTGTAACGGCAAGTTATTTAAATTCATTTTTCCTTCAGTCCTCTTTATTTTCCGATCACTCTTTTTGCGAGAACCTTTCCAAATTAAAAAGATACAAAGGCAAATTATAGAGAGAATAATGAATAAATTGGTTCGAGCTCACTTTTGGTGTTCTTGGTGGCCATATTAATAGGTAGAATGCAGTCTCAACTAACCTGAAAGAGGCAAGGAAATCACGCGTTATAATCACATTCTAGATTATAAAAATTATATTTCATTATACTAAAAGACTTTCTCGCAAAATGTTTACAGTAATTAAAGTAGCAATACTATAAAGGAATATATCAAATAACCCAATGTACATTCATCAAGTGATATTTAACACTCTTTATCAATTTCATACGTATTCCTTAGACACATTCTTTCAATTTATACTGAGAATTTGAAAAAAAATTTAAGACTACATTTCATATAAAGAATACGGAACATTCACTTACACCAGCGTTTCTGAAGATACCTCTAATAAAAGGCTGAGGGCCAAGGATAACAGAGAGATAAAAAATAAAGTGCACAACTGGCATAAGTTTTAAATAATTAATTATTTTGATTTGATTCGTTTATGCTGAAAGATACGAAACTTTCATATTCGAGGGCCTGCTGTGTACAAATGGAAGAACCGGACTCCCGACAAACGTTATGATAAATAGCGCTCGTAAGCAAACTCGCGCGTGTGAACATGCATAACATAAAGCTGGCTTAAATTTATCAAGACAAACGAATAGACCAAATTAAAACGTGGCGGTGTCGTAATACATTTCATAGCAACTTTTAAAAACAGCTACCTATCCAAAAGATATTTTTTTTATCCTGTCAGCTCTTTGACCTGGGAAAACGGAGCAAGTACCGCGACACCCTCGAGTCGACGCATCCTTCCTCAAACAGTGTATGTACATGCCGAAGTGACCCCTTTGCTCGGTTTCCCACCCCCCCCCATGGGACAGATATCATGACACAGTAAGCTAGCCTACGACACCGAGGAGATCCTTCGGCAAACAGTTCCTGATTAGCGTCCTCTCGCCACGGCATTCACCGCTCGCACTCAATCTCACACTTTGGGCAAATACGAGAGGAAATCGCAACGGATGGACGGTTTTTCCAGATGATGTATACTCCTTTTAACGCGATGGCCACTCCGACGGTCTTATCGCACGCGCGTGGGAATTTCCCAAGTGTCACGCGAATCGTCGGAGCGCATCGCCAGCGATAAATTCACGTGGAAAATTGTTTTTGCAGAATGAGGACGCTTGCAGATGTAATGACGCGATATCAGGAGGTTTTAAATTCAATTCGGAGGGTGTGGAAAAAAAATTTACAAGCTCCCGCGCACAAGTTGATGCATACAAAATTAAAGCTTATAACGTGAGATCGAATGAAAAATATTTTATTCGTTTAATGATAATTAAGGATAAAGATTTTTATGAAACACTAGTTCAAACGCAATTGAGTAAAATATTGAAACAAAAAATGGGTATTAATGAATTTTTATTATTTGATTTTCATTCATAAAACATGAAAAATTCTACTTTGGTCGAATTTTGATAAGTAAAAAAATTAACATACTTAATCGAATGAAAAATACTGTTCAGTTTTTCTCAGCACTTTAACTAGAAAAAATACCTATTTATTAATAATTATAGAGTATTTTTTGTCGAAAACTGTCAACCTTCTAAAAAGGATTTTAGAACGACATTCTATAAGTTTCCATTTAGTACATGAATGCACTAGAGACTAAAGAATTATAAAAATTATAACTGATTGACATTCAAAATAAATGTTTCATATTTAATTTGTAAGCACGCAAAACTTTTCCAAAGGGTCGAAGGACACTCTGCAGCTTATTATAAAGACGAAACATTCTGTTAATTAAAGGTTAAAGCACATTTAATACATCTCACTCGAATCACTGTACCAGTTATTAACGTAAAATCAACGTGAATATTTGAGTAAGATAAAAAAGAATCTTTTGAAAATGTATCAATTATTAACACGAAAAGCGGCTACTCCATCTTTGAAGTAAAGAAAATGAAAGGATACCGCCAGATTTATAAAGATACAAATAAATTTAACGAAAACGCGTCAATTTCCCTTTGAAGTTAAAAATACAAGAATCACATAAAATTATATCAGGGGCGGCGTTGAATTTCGCCAAAGATAAACGAAGTCGGAAAAAAATTTAAAACCGCCATTTTGTGAACCGACGAATAAAACAGTGCCACGGTATCGTGTGGGTCAAAAAAAAAGAGATGAAATCGCGCAAAAACGCCTCGTTCTTGAGTTACGCAGGACAAAACTACATTTTCAAACAAAAAGAAACCTCCCCTTTAAAATAAAAACAAAATGGCGGCCGGACGGAACGCGATGAAATGGAAGAGATTAAGACTGAAGGAGGGGATATTTATGATGTGAATAAAAAAACGAACAAGAAGTTAGCGCGGCGATGTCGTGCGCCAGACTGCGTTCAAGATTTGGGCACCGGGAATTACTTGAGAGCGAACGAGAGAGAAGGAGAATGGAGAAGAGGGTAAATGCAGAGAAAACGGCGAGGGGATGGAGAAAGAACAACGTGGGCGGAAAGAGAAAAAGTAACAAAGAAAGTCGACAAGCAAATGAAATGAAAGACTGGGATGGAGAAATGGAAAACAGGGACAGCGGAAGAAAAAGAAAGAGGAAAAACTGTAACGAGAGAACGAGGGAAGGATGAAGGAAGGAAGAGGATATGATGAAAGAGAAGGAGATGAATAAGATGGATAAAGAAGAGAGGGAGAAAGAGGAAAAGATGGATATGAAAGGGGAAAATATAAAAGAGAGAGAGAAAAGGAATAGGAAAGAAGAAAAGAAAAAAAGGAAAAAGGAAAAAGGAAAGGAAATCCAAAAAAATAAGGAGAGGAAGAGAATAGAATATAATGAAGAGGAAGAGAAGACAAAGAAGGGGTAATACAGAGAAGAGGAAGATGGGTGGAAAATTAAGTAGAAATAAGGAAGAGGAGAGAATATTAGTTGAGGAGAGGATAACGTAGGAAAGGAAAGAGGGTATATAGAAGAGAATCAGGGAAGAAGGAAGCAAATCCAAAGACAAAATGGAAGAGGAGGAGGGACCAAAAAAAGAGAGGTTCAAACTGAGAATGGGAAAAGGAGATTAGGACGAAGGGAAGCAGACTGGGAAAGTGAAAGAGAGAGAGAGAGAGATCGGGAGGGGAAAGATAGATAGAGAGAGACAGAAAGGACGAAAATAGAAGGCGCGCATTCAGAGACACCAGGTAAAGGACAAAATACGAGAGAATGACAGCGAAAGAGATAGAGAAAGAATCTATAAGGAGTTCACGAGAGGAAAGGTATGGCAGAGGGGAAAAAAACTCCCCCAGCAGTCAACGGTGGTGGGACCAGGCGCAGGGGACGGCCGTGGAACGGATTTGGGAAGGAAAAAAATAACGAAAAAGATACGAAGGGAGGCAGTAATATAAGCAAAAAAAATGGTGATACGAAAATGTGCTTCTTTCCAAATCCTTTCAAATCGAATGGAGAGCTCGGGAAAAATTAAAAATGACGGAAAAAAACATTTTTACTCACGTCGGCTTTAACGACTCTATCTCCCTCTCTCTCTCTCTTTCTCTCTCCCCCTCCCGCCCTCTCTCTCTCTCTCCATCCCTCTCCTCTACATGCGTTCCAATTTTTATTCAAAAACGAACTTCCTGGCGGCTTTTGATGTGACACTGTATTGGGAAGGGGGAAGAGGATGGGAGAGAGAGAGAGAGGGAAAGGAGGAGGAGGAGGCGTCTATGAGATGCGTCGCTCGGATACTTTGAAGGCCATTTTCATTCAAATGACCATACAGGGCGCTGAAATAAATTCAAAAATTCACTTACATGTAAAAAAAAAAACTAATAAACGTAGCTGACAGACGCGTTACAAAATTATAAAAATAAAAATTATTATTAGCGCACTGGTTAACATAACGTTCATTTCGCAATAACAAGTTCGTCGGTTCGATTCCAGGCATGGGCACACGTCTGCATTTTCCTTTTTGCTCTAAATGTCAATATGAATAGCCTAAAATCTGTTCTTGAATATTTCATATATAGATATGGATTAACGTTACCAATATCACCTTTTTATGGGTAAAATTTTGGTCTTTTAAACCGTATATTTATAAAAGTCCTAATAAAAATGTAAGCAACATTTATAGCATAAAAATGACAACGATAAATACATTCTATTACCTTCAAAGTTAGATTTAAACCAAATTATCTTGATTTTAAGGGATACTTTAAACAACTTTATTGGTCTTATAGATTCAAGTGCCCTCATCGAACCACTACTGGTGATCTTTGATTTGTTTGCTATTAACAAAGACAAAATATCAAGTACATTATTTAAAAAATGGACTCTGTGCAATCGATTCATTTAACGTCAACCAAACAAACATTTGGTCGTATGAAGAAATATTCGAAAGATCGACACTTCTTGATTTTGCAACTTACAAAGTTGTACTTTGGATAAATTGATATTCCAAGTTATGTTTAACGTTTTCATTATAATAACATTTCGAATAGTACCTTTTTACGCATTCCTTTATTTTTGGTTTTAAAAATACTTTATTAGGTTGATTTCATACGATAACGTTTATACTTGTTTTGAAACAAAAGAAATACAAAAATAGTATGATATTGAAAAACTTTCCTTGTATTTTCGACTACTCTGTTTACCTCGAGAGCTTATTTTTTTCTAACATTTCCGAATGCTTGGAGGCCATTTGTTTGTCATTTCTGGACAGGATGAGGCACTGTGGGCTGTCAGCCCAAAGACTCTGAGACATATCATATAGTTTATATGCAATGCGGCAGAAATAAATGTGAAGAACTTTTTGAAAAAAATAACATACCATTCACATTTATACTAAAGAGCAGTAATGATAAAACTTTTTCAACCACTCGTGCTAACTATTTCGCTGTTAACTATTTTGGACAAATATTGTAAATGCATTAGCATTCGCTCTCATGAAAGAACAACAAGAAAGTTGCTTAAGTAATCTCTGGGAAAGTTCTGATGATGCTATAGAAAACCACTCGATAAAAATGTCCAATAACTTACTTACTAAGCAAGTTTCTTCAATAAATGCATCTCCCAAGATGGAATACCTGAATATATCAAAATAAGTTCACTAATATTAATTAAAGCTAAATTCTAAAATGTACTCAGCACTATTTAATGTTTATATTTATAAATGAGCTACACCTCAGAGAACACGCACACATACTAAATAACAAACTATGTACTTATGTTTCTTCATTATTAAACTCAATTTAATGTATCAATCAGGGATTTAAAATTAAAGCATTTTATATATTTAAACAATAATATTAATTACACTGTATTCAACAAATCACATAAAATCAGATAAGGCATGGTTTGTAGCTAGGAATAATTGCAGTGTTATCTCACTCCACTGTTTCCTACATGATTATTTAAAATCCACTAAAATACGTTAAAATCTAACGAACTATGTAATTTTTTCGATAAAATGTTTGACAAGAAGAATTTACAAGTTATGTAATTAAAGAAGACCCTTAAAATTATAATTTAGTCTCAGGGAAAAGGAAGATATGGCATTAAATGGAAATATCAGCTTTCTCAATCTGAAGTTAGCCTTAACAATAGACGGACACTAAACACACGCCAACGTACATACACGCACAAGACATTACGCAAAGTGTCAATAATAGCCCAAATCCCAATGAATCGACGTAACCGATTCACTTATATCTATCACTCTAACGAAACTCATTATTCTGAAAAGAAAAAACAACGAACCTATAGACTTCCCACGTTTTATGGACTCAAGACTCTATCGCTTGAAAGATAGAGGTAAAATAGACACACAAGTTGAACAGCGAGGAGTCAAGAGAGCATTATGGATTGAACGGGATGTCCCGATGCGAGTCGAACATTTCGAATAATGACCCATGGTGTCCATTTTTCTATAAATACATACACATACGTATCAGTCCCAATGACACGTTTGCCTAGAGGAAGCGACGTAGTATTCCGCGAATAAAAGAGATTATCTCTCAACGCTCCGCCATCCTCTCCGTCCCCTCCCCCACCTCCTCCTCCTCCTCATCATCCACTACTCTTTCCTCTAACGGCCTTTCATATTTTATTCCCTCCCCTTTTGTTTGTTTCCAACCATCGATTATTTCATTTTTTTCAAACTCGTACTTTTTTTCCATTTTCATTTTTTTTCATTCTGACCCAATTTTTTTCTTTTGAATGTGCCCTCCATCGTTATGCTGCGAGGACGACCTTTCTCCGATTCCAGAGCGAAGGGACGGAGAGAGAGAGAGAAATAAACTTAAAAATATACGGGAGTGGAACGGAAGGGAGAGAGATAGAGTTAAAAAAGAGTGGTCTGCTGGAGGAAATAAGGGAGAGAGAGAGAGGGCGAGTTGAAGTAATAAAAGGAATAAAGGACAGAGAAAATGACGGAGCAGAATAAAGATAATTGGAAAAGGTAAGGGAGACGTGATGAAGATGAATATAGAACACGAGAAAGGAAGAGGGGAGGAAATAGAACGGAATAATGAGAGACAGAGAGGAGTATAGAGATGGGGCAATCATGAAGGACAGATATACAAACATCTTTAATCGAACGCTATCGGAACTACTATTATTATTAACCAAATTTAACATATTGTAATTTATCGTTGCGTAAATATTTAAATACGGTTGAATATCAACATTAGGGGAAACACAATATAAATTAAACGTATCTCATAACTGTACCTCTATCAAAAAAAACTATACTGTTCATTGAAATAATAATGTTTACAGATAAACAAGAATATAAATCGAAATGACGTTGCATTATTAAAAAGAAGTGTAACAAGTTGGCCGAGCTGGCTATGTGTTAAAAAAAATAGGACGATAAAAATTTATAAGATATAACATATTATAATTAATCCAAACAGATCCAGTATATGATTTTCAGAATTCATGCATTCCCGTATTACATTTAACACCGTCATAAAAACGGGTTGTGTTTTAGCATTTAAATGTATCATAATAGAAATGGGGGAACTTAAACGCTGGTCTAATAAAGGGCTGGCAACAATGGGAATGCGAAAAATAGTGGAAATTGAAATTTAAAAAATGGGAAAGAATAGGAGAAAGCGTGAATTCTAGAAGACAGAGAAATTGCGAGGACAACATAAGAAAATGGAAAGAATAGGTAGTGAACCGGTTAGCAGAGGATAGAACTGAAAATAGAAAGGCAAAGAGAAAGGGGAGAAAATGGGATAAGGGAGTAAGATAAGAAGAGAGGAGAGAGAGAGAGAAACGAACGAATGAAAAAATGACTGGGAAAGGTGCTTTTTCATTTCCATCCGTTTTTATTCCTCCAGCGGATTTCCATTAAAAAAGTAGGACCACCCGCCCCCTGGTTACGAGTCTAAGAGTTTCAACAAGGGCCATTCCGACCTTTAATGATTGCTAGCTATGGAAAATGAGTGCGACTATGTTGTTATTTTAGTGGAATGAATAAGTGAAAAAAGTGCTCTCTCCAAACTCTCTCGACTCCCCTCCTCACGCACAAAAAGCCTTTGCCTCTTCTGTTAAAGGGGAAGGTCATTCAATTAGAATGCATCTAGCGTTTTTCGCGTATTCTCAGAAACAAAAAGAGACGTTTGTCGAATTTTCATCACTGCGAGTCACCTCAACCGTTTTCATAAACGATAAAACATTTTATAAATTTGAAACTTTCGCGAAGGAGCTAACTAATTATATTTTGCCGTCATTATAGCAATGTTCGAAAGAGTTGTTCGCCTTAATTTCCTACAAAGACAAAGGATTTACTTTAAGAGAGTGCGTCTTTAAAATGCAGACACAGTCGTTAATCATTTTCTCTGCCGCTACTTCAGTTTCTGCTTTCTTACAGAGAATTTTTTATCCAACTCCATGTACACCGGAAGCGTAAATGAATACATTTATTCTTGAGGCTTACTGTAAAGTTATAACTTGGAGAGACAACGCTTGCGTTGCGCACAAAGATTTTTTGAAGTCCAAATATTTATGACGCAACTAAACACGCCTTTTTTGTTCATAGAGCTATATGTATATATTCGCCAAAATTCTTATACGTACGTTAGAAAACCTGCAGAAGCAATAACACTCAATACAATTTAAATTACTGAAGGATAAGTTGAAGAAATTTAAAAAAATCCTATGATGGTGACGCCAAGCGTTTATAAAGCGATTGACATAAAAATACGTTCCACTTCACGCGATTCGATAGCAAAAAATGTTAATTGGAGTAAAAAGATAAAAATCAAATGTGTGTCAATATTCCACAAATTATTCATGCTGTCGACACGCAAGCTATGGATGAAATGAATAATATTATAATATAATAATCTTACTACCTCCGTCTACAAGGACAAAAGTGAATAATTTCGCAATCAATCTGACACCTTCTCACGAACTCCTATACACAAGTATCATAAAAACCACCGGATAAAGTCTTCGAAATGAGACGCAGCCCGATTTGTCACTAGCTGAAACTCAAGATAGATTACAGGCATTCCCTTGAGAGGCCCTTTTGAGTTAAAGATTGCGATAAATCCTAGAAACGCGCTTTCTCTTAATAAATACGACACTCAGGCGAAATCTAATCCATTAGATAAAACGGGATGATGGTTGGAGAACGGCTACCCGCTTCCGGAAAACGACGAACTGAGCGCTCCAACCCGTCATTCCTTTCAAACTCGAACAAGTGAAGGGTTGAATGCGTTCTTGGAGGTGAATCCGCGACAAAATCCGTTTCTTTCCCAAATCCATGGGCTAGAAGGAAGTAGAACGATTTACGCGCTCTTATTTCGACACTCGCATCCCGAATGATTTCTAATCACGTACCCTTTCACTAGCAGAGCGATTACGGAAACGACAGGTAAGGAAATCCCATCACCTGCCGAAATTTGCTGAATAACTGTAAATTTCTCAACAACAGATGCTTATCGCTACGCGAGTGAGGACTGCAATTTCGTTATGCATACACTGTCACTATTTTTTTAGTGCAATCCGAGTTTTCAAAGCGTCAAATAATGCTTTGTCACATTAGAAAGTTATATAAGGGGAAAAAGCAGTACAATTTCAATAGAAAGCTCTAAAAAACAATCTTAGTACACATTCCACGGGTGAGACAATTTTGTTGAATAAAAATTCCAAGTTTTGAACAAATCCAAGAAGATTCCGGTGTATCTACAGGGCATCAAATATAAATATCGAAAGCATTAATAATTATCAAAAATGTAATTTATAAAGAAAGAGGTTACTGACTCTTTCCACTTTTTTTTACTACATGAAATTCACCACCAGAATTTGAGATGTATAAAAATGATTTAATAGCTTAAGACTTTAAAAAATTATGATATCTCTTATACAAATTTCAGAAAAATGCCTCTTGAACTGCGAATTCAAACATCAGTAATGATATTCACGATTAATATATCGCAAAAGGATTATAATTTAAAATAGAAGATGCATTTACTACATTAAAAAAAAATTGCATGAAGTTTTCAAAGTATCATATTCAACCAATATTTAGATATCCTTATTAAAGTGATATAATAACAAAAAAAACGCTTAATATACATTAAAGATATTACAAAGGCCTAATCAATTCACGCACGTATCAAGATTTCACAAGTATTTTAGCAACATACAGTAATTTTCACTACAATGAAATCATCAGTAGATATTATTAAATATACGACACACTGAAAATGGAGACCCGTCTCCCTTCTCAAAGAAGCTTTGAAAATTCTTCTGATATTTAATTCAAGAGGAGCCGTACCTGAATGAGACGAAACAGAGTGTCTACTTCCGCGTATAACTTTGAATTATTAAAACGGATCTGACACGACACAGCGTAAATTATCAATGTTAACATGAGAGCATCTCAAAAGCAGATTAAATCTTATATGATGAATATAATGACATAAAGTTGCAAAACAAGCGAACATAAAATTTAATAAGAGGAAGAAATATAAAAAGTGACTGAGAAAATGCCAAGATTGCCTTCTATAATGAACGTAGAATCGATTTTCGATCCACACGCCTGTGAATTAATGAGACAGTGAGAAAATTTGGACACGCCAAATGAAGGACGTTGGGACGTTCGTTTAAAAAAAATCGAATAAAGAATGAGCCTCGCATGGCGAACAATGGAACCTTCGAGAGGCTGCATGAATGGACTATGAAGGATTATTTGTTCGCCGCCTGACCGAGGAAGAGAGAGAGAGAATAAAACCCCCTTAAGGGATTCGCGAGACATGGGATACGGGATGGAACAGCAGATGGAACAGCACGGTAAGAGAATATAAGTAGAAGTGGAGAACATAGCTATAAGGAAAAAAAGACATTGCTTAGTAAAGAGAAATGGCAATTTTATCATTTTGGATAAATGTAGAATTAACGGCAAAAGGAAAATAATGCGTGCGAAATATGGATAATAAGATTAAAACATGTTCATTTCTCAAGATAACGACCGATTCGTAAACCCTTAAAATTTCTATTCTCAGGAAAATGTCGGCAATTAAGCAATACATATAATCCTGTAAGGCAAACTAATATCAAATAATAAGCTCCAAGTTGTAATAAAGACGAGCATCCATGATTCATCGTTATGCTGAAGCATTAACGCATTAAAAATTTAATTTACTCCCAGATGTGGAATATCGATTTGATTTTACAACACAACAAATTGAATGCTATATAAATAATTCAAGATTAGAAAGGAAACGTTACACGATGAAATGATTGTAGCAGTCATTCTGTTTGCCAAAAAATATATTTACCTATTTATCAGAATTACCTAGTAAAAGGACGAATGCTTTTTACTACAGCTTCATAGAATTAAGATAATAATACAGTATATATTACGTAGTTACACAGTTATTTTTTTGACCTAATTTTATGTCTTCACGTCAGACTGCTTGATTAGGAAATGATGCATAAACTAAAAGGAACGTCAAGTACAGTGTCTCCCCGACCCAGAAATCGGCTTCAAATGATCAACAAGGTTAATTGGCCTCTAGCATTATTTTATCATGGAAGTATCCAACGCTACTGCAAAATTACAGCGAACGTTCAAAATAGAAATATAATGGACTCTGATAGCAAACGTGCCAATTTCAGGGTAAATTCTTGAGAGAATTCGAACAGCAAACTAACATTAACATCACTCACATCACCAGAAAGGCTAAGTAAATAAACGAAATCGATTTTAAGAATTAAGGAAACCTGAGTGGTAAAAGTTTCTTAAATTATCAACTCGTAGTAAATATGTGCGATAAATATTAACCAAAAATAAAGATAAAAACAACCATCAATAAAGTTAAGCCTTTTCGAGCAACAAAATGACCTTTATTATACAAAAATCAATTATATTGTTTAATTTTTTCGAAATTACAAGCATTGTTTTTCTTCTGTTTTATTACATGTTGAATGTAGCTTAATTTATTTTTTGTTGATCTTCAATCGAAAAAAATTGCTAAATAGGGTATGCTGGTTATCTTTACCATCGAGACTCACAGGAGTGAAAAAATGCGCTAAAATGAATAGGAATTAGAAGACAATAAAGAATGCAGCTGTCACGGAGTGAGAAGGGCAGCTAGGCACAGCGATGAAAAGAAAAAATCCGATTAAATTTTATTGTTGCAGAATAGCAAGTTTGAGCAGCTACATTTTTTTAATAAGTAAAAAAATTCTTGAGAAAGTAATGGCAGGGATAACGACGCAATCTCTTTTTCACAAAACGCAAACAAGAGGATTGTCAGATGCGTAGTCTCCGTCACTTCCACCATGGAAACGACGAATCAAAATTTAATCCGTAGTTTTTTATGCCCATTGCGAAACTGCTCGTTAATTCATCTCTCAGAATTCAAATTACATATAACTTATTATCGGTCTAAGAGGAAACATATGAGCAAATTCGGATATTGTTACGCTTAATACAAAGGATCTTTATTAATTTGTGTTTTCATTTTGGTTACAAGAAGCAACATTACTATCACCACAGCCAAAAACGAGTTATACGATGCCGTTACCGGAAATAACGGTTTTATAAATCTTTTAACGGCCTGATAGAGAATAACAGAGATAATTTTTAGTCATCCCTCGTGTTCTCATTTATTTATTTCGTTTACAATGCAATTAGGCTTTAAGCCTGGTGGAAAGGTCAACAGAACGACTATATCAAAGGTAAGAAAAAGCAAGAAGGCATACAGTTAATACAGTTAAATATAGTTAGTTTAAATGGCCCTTTAAGATTATCTTTGTTTTTTAGATACTGAAACCATATAGTCAACCGCAGCGTATTGATTATACGAATTGTCTGTTATCATTAATTACTTTGCATATCACATGTCGCGTATAACAAGTTTTTCCTAACACTTTTATTCTTATTGCCCTAATATTTTTTGTTAATTTCTCGTAATGATAGTATAGCGTTTTTATTGCGACCTAAGCACCATACGACATTAAATATTCGGCGTGATGATGTGATGATAATGTCTCGCCATAAATTAAAGCACGAGTTCAAAGGGTAACCAAATTCAAAGTGTTTTCAAACTATGTTGGAAGAAAAAGTAAACTACTTATAAGCTTATGCTTTGTGAATAAAATCTTAAAGATGAACACAGCAATTTATTCTACATATAAGTCGCTAATCTTGATTCAAATTCGACGAATCTGAGCATAACTGAATAGTAATATACATATAACTCGTAAAGATTTATATTAACTCAAGAAAATATGAGACAGTTGAGAAGAACAAGCAGCAATTATTTATTGGTACTTTCGCCACTGGCACTGAAAATACATACATACATACATTTATAACGAGCAGGGTTATGACGAGATCACGGCTATTGCTAGCAAATAAAAAAGAAATGGTTGGAAATAATGTATTTTAAGAGCAAAATTTTACGTTTATAACGAGCACGGTAGTTAAGACCTTCACGGGTATAACGAGCAAATTGTTAAAGCAGCATAACGAAATGTCGATTTTTCCTACAGTTTAAGAAAGATATCAGAATTTTAATGACAGATGTAGCTGTGCGACCTTACGAGATGCTAAAATTTATCTTTATTGATTTATCTTTCGTGCTGTGTAAACTTAAGTTTCATTTTTATACCTTGAAAAGAAAAACTCACAATTTGGCGAGAAAGTAGAAATTATTCGTGAGTTAGAGGGCGAAGCAAGTAATGCATCAATTTGCGAAAAGTTACAACTTAACTCGTCGGCTGTTTCAACCAATTGGAAAAATCGGGAAAACATTACTAGTGCCTTTGAAAAAAATCGGTACAACATACATTGCACAAATTTTCTCATATATAGGTACTAATGCGTCAAATGCTTTTAAAAACATTAAAAACCTTCCAGTCAACTACCGATTAAATAGAAAAGCCTGCATGACATATGCAATTTAGTAATTTGAATTTTAAAATAATAAAAATATACGTATAATTACATATTATCTTTGACGATGTAATTAGAAGATATTTTTATTTTTCTTCATTGTTATTTGTGTAACATAAAAATAGATTGCTATAAACTGTTTACCTACTATAACGGTTGTAACGAGTAACGGTTATAACGAGCAATACTCTTCGGTCCCTTGGATCTCGTTATAACCGAGTTCCACTGTATTTCGAAGTTTTTCAATCCCGTTAATCAAGGAATGTCTTTTTTTTTAATGGAAAGGAATTAGAGCATACGAAAACCGACCATCTAAAAAAATGAACATTTAAAGGCGCAAAAGAAAAAAAATCGGTCCATGGAAACCAGAGCTCCCGCGAAATACTTGTATTCGATACGAGTGTGCCACCTACCATTTCAACTGGAAATGAAAAAGGAGAAATCCCTAAGACGGGCAAGGCGGAGAATACTCGAATGAAAGAGACGTGATTCCACACAACAGGTGATCCACTCCTGCTACAAGACGTCAAAAGGAAGGAAGGGAACTTCAGGCGGTGCTCGGTAGATGGCGCAATGAGGTAAGAGGCTGGCGGAGGGAGGACCGAGATGGTATTCAAAGAAAGAGAGAGAGGGGAGCGAGGAATGGAGGGAGAGTGCATGGAGTGCGACATGCATGGCAAGTCACTATCCTTCTCTCTCTCTCTCCACCTCCCCCCTCTCTGAATCCTCGAAGTTCATCACCGCACAAAAAGGAAGCAATCCGCATTTTTGGCAGACTTTTTTCGGATGCAGGTCACGTGACCTAGGCAATCCAAACCAGCCTTCCCCCTTCCCCCTCAGGGGAGTGGAAAAAAACGAAAGTAAATGGAAAGTGTTTATTTTTTCGAATTTTATTTCGCTCGGCATCTCGAGCGACCTCGGCGAATACGGCAAGTAGGCCAATGAAGAGGGGCAAAAGGGAGCTCGAGCCAGTCAGCTCCATTTTTTTATATTTCTGGAAAAAAAATTGAAATAAAAAATGGAAAGAATGGGGTAGAGAGACCGAAGGGGTAAGGGAGAGAAAGAGAGAGAGAGTGAGTGAGTTTGTACCCTTTGATTCCGTGCCAAAAAGGCGCAACCTATTCAAACTGCCGTTTTTGCACGTTTAAGGGACACTAACACGAGAAAATTCGAGAGATTAGGATATGGCAGAATGATTCACGATTGTATGGATTACGAACCTTCTCTTCCTCTATCTCCTCTCTCTTTCCATCTCACTATTTATCCATAGTATTTTTATCCCGAAAAACTCACGACTGTTTCTGTTCACCCGTGTGTTAATATTCAAATGATTTATATTCCAGTTATATTATATTTATTCTTCAGTTATTCATGTAATGCGTGTATGTTAAAATATTATGTATAATATATGGCGACGGGTTAAAAATATGAGAAGTCTTCGAAAGTCTATGTTTTCCTCTCCCTCAATCTCTCGCAATACACATTTCTCTCCATCTTTCGCACTCCGACAGTCTCCAGTATACTTTCCTCTCTCTCTCAATCTATCTATCCTTTCATCCGTTCCTCTCCCTCCCTCTCATATCTCCTGCTATCTTTTTAACTACCTATACCCATATTTCGAATGTTGTCCTCTCTTATTCCGACTTCTTTCCTCTGTTTCTCTCCATCGCTCTATCTCTCTCTTTCTCTCTCGGATTTCCTTCCTCTCTTCCACACCATATGGAAATAAACGTGTCCACCATAAAGGTGACTTGAAGGTTAAGATATAGAAATGGACGTACGACGGGGGCACCAAGGAAAACACCAAAAATTAAATAAGTAGTAGCTTAAGAAATCGATGAAGCTGAAAATTATCATCTTCTAGACCAGTGGTTCTCAAACGTAGGGTCGCGTATCAATTTTGCTCGTAGAAACAAAACGCAGTTTACCGCATATCTCTACGACAAACGGCTTTAGAGATACAGGGGGGACGGACGGACGGACGGACACTTCCAAAATTATATATAGGATTTACTCTGGAGGAAATAGTGGGGCAAAGGGAGTAGCTCTTGTTCTTCGGAAAGATGCGTATGATGAAGAGCGTGACAAAAATAATAGCAATGAAAGATAGGGTGATGGCAATAAAGCTAAAAGCAGTACCAGTGGACATGTTGATAATCCAGCTATATATGCCGACATCCGCTCATGAAGAAGAAGAGATCGAGGAGATGTATGAACAAATTAACTGCATAATAATGGGAGATTGGAACAGCATCGTTGGAGAAGGGCAAGAAGAAAATGTTGTCGGTCAATAATGGACCTGGGAAAAGAAACCTAGGAGGAGAAAAACTGGTAGAATTCTGCGTTAATAACGAATTAGTAGTCACAAATACATGGCTTAAAAACCATAAACGAAGGCTGTATACATGGAAAAGTCCAGGTGATAGAATAAGATGCCAAATTGATTACATCCTAGTAAAACAAAGATTGAGGAACAGCATAAAAAATGCTAAGACATTACCAGGAGCAGGCATTGATTCAGATCACATTCTTCTAATAGTCGATGTAAGTACAAAGCTTAAACAAATACGGAAAACGAGAAGAGAAAGACAGACTTCGCACCTAGAAAAACTGAAAGAAAAGGAAGATGCATTCAGCACGAAGTTGAAAGATCGCCTTCGAAATTTGGAAGACACACCGAAGACCGTGGACAGAGAATGGAAGGAAATTAAAAAAACTACCGGAGATATCTTGAATAAAGAGATTGGAAAACAAGAAAGAAAATAAAATCAGAAAATGGATCATTAAGGAAATTCTGGAAAAAATGGATGAGAGAAGAAAATGGAAAAACGTTAACAGTGAAGAAGGTAGAGCCAACTATAGACGCATAAACAATGAGTTGAGAAGGGTAACAGATATAGCTAGGGAAATTTGGATAAAAGAAAGATGTGAGGCAATACAAAAGATGGAGAGGTTAGGACGGTACGATATGATGTACGCTAGAGCACTAGAGTTAGACGATAAGAAGCCTAATGGGATTCGTGGTAAAGGAATTATGAATACAGATGGAAAAATAGTCGCAGAACCAAAGGATGTAGCACAGGTATGGGAAGAATACATTAAGGATCTATACAACAATCAGGCAGGATCGGCACAAATAAAAATGGAAGAAGACGATAACATTGAAGAAGACAACTTGGGACTAAGTATTATGAAAAGCGAAGTAGAAAGGAAAGGCTACAGGAAGCGATGGAATACCGGCAGAGATACTTAAAGTAATGGGATCGGAAGGACTAAAAGTGATTACGAAATTAATTAACAAGATTTACGACTCGGGAGAGTGGTCTCAGGATTTCTTAGATGTAACAATGATCCCTCTAAAGAAGAAGCCAAAGGCAATGCAGTGTAAGGACTACAGAACGATATCCATACTGTCACACACTTCGAAGATCATCACGAGGATTCTTAATAAAAGACTAGAGAAAAAGGCCGAAGAAATGCAAGGGGAAGATCAATTCGGCTTCAGAAAAGGACGTGGAACCAGAGATGCTATCGGTGTAGTGAGAATCATATCAGAAAGGGCAATAGAGTACAGTCAAGATTGCTGCGTATGTTTCGTCGACTAGCAGAAGGCCTTTGATAGAGTAAATAGGGTACTGCTGATGAGGATATTAAAGGATATAGGTGTAGACTGGAAAGACAGGAGACTGATCAGGAATCTATATGTGAATCAAGTTGTAAATGTCAGGTTGGAGAATACGGACACCAGCGGAGTACATATCGGTAGAGGAGTAAGACAGGGCTGCTGTCTATCGCCGATTCTATTCAATATATATGGAGAGAGACTAATGCAGGAAGCGTTAGAAGGCACGGGAGATTTCAAAATCGGAGGAAGGATTATAAGAACAGTGAAATACGCGGATGATCAAGTACTTCTATCAAGAAAGGAAAAGGAACTCCAGAAAATGATAAATAGACTAGTGATAACAGGTAGAAAATGCGGAATGGAAATAAATACAGAAAAATCCAAGGTAATGAGAATATCAAGTAAAGAAGAAGAAAATTTGAACATAAGTATTGGAGGAAAGCCATTAGAACAAGTTTCAGATTATAAATACCTTGGAAGCATCATAACGAGAGAAACAAAATGTACCGATGAAATCAGGACTAGAATAAAATGCTATGTATGGAGTATAGCTTTATATGGGGCAGAAGCATGGACGTTAAGAAAAAATTATATAATATACTTGGAAAGCTTCGAATTGTGGACATGGAGAAGAATGCTGAAGATGGACAGATAGGTAGAAAAACGAAGAAGTACTACGTAGAATAGGAGAGAAACGACCGATTATACAGACTACCAGAAAGACGAAGGCGAACTAGATTGGACACTACCTGAGGAGATTAAAGAAGTGCTAGAAGTAAAATTGGATGGAAAAAGAGAGAGGTAGGAAAAGGTTTCAGCTGGTAGACGACTTGAAAGGGAAAGAGAGCTATCAAGACATGAAGAAGACAATGGAAAATAGGAGCATGTGGAGAACCAGGTTTAACCAGGAATAATCACGGACCTGTCTACGGGAAGACTACCTATGATGATGATGAAACTTTATCAAATACCGCTTTGAAAAATAAACTATTTTTTCGTATAATATACATGGAATATTTCTAAAAATTAATTTGTAGCCCGAAAGGCGCATCTGTTGTTCTCATAAGTGTTATGACTACTGGAGTCATCTTGACCATCACTTGGATTCCAGCTATAAGGCGAACTCGCTGATTCATTCTCGGAACGTTTTCTCCCAAAGCATTCTTTTCTACACATTTTGGTGTCTCTGTCTCGTTTTACATTCGCATTTTTCATATGAATCTCTGCTTTTCAATAGACCTTTCCCACATGTGATTATTATTGTGAATATAGCGTTAGGTTTTGGTAGGGATATAGATAGACCTTATATTTCTCGACAATACGATTGCGTTTTAGAATCCCTCTGCGAGGATGGAAAGCTGTGATCGATAATTTCACTTCCGATCGTATCGTTGTAACCGATCTTTAAATCTGTTTAGGAGATGATGATAAACGGATGAACACATTTTCTGTACAATTCCTCGCTCACGGACCGGTTTTTTTTCATTGATTCCTTCAATCGGGAAACCTATTTCCGAGTTATTTTTCCCCGAAAATTCTATTTGTAATCGCTTAAAAGTATTTTCTTTCACACTTCCCTCCTTCATTTTTAACTTTTTGTATTTTATTCACCATGAATCACTCTACTGGAATAAAATAATGAGAAGTTCTGTTCCTCGTTTCCTATCGTTTCAAACACACGACTGCTTATTTCACGTCTGTCAAACTCTATTCCCTTCCCTCCGTTTTCAATTTCTAATTTTTCACACCGATTGGAACGTTCCGACTTCATGTACTCTTTAACCCTCCCCCTCTCCTACACCTTTCTTTCGTCAGACTAGCAAAACCTTTCTCCCTTAAAGCCCTCCCCCTTCCCCGGCTAACTTATATCAACTACCTTTACCCCACAGGCGGCCCGAAATATTCACCTTTCTCCTTCCCCAACTCCTAGCGCTTGGCTGCCTTTCACTTATTTACCTTCCCGACAAAAACACAGAAGCCACTTAGCTAAGTGGCGGACAGGTTCCTCGAGGAACGGAAACGGGGACCAAATTCCGGACGGTTGATGAAGAGGGGGAGGGAGGAGAGCAGAAGGTTGGTGGCCGCTACGCCTTCCGCTAACCTTTTACCAATAAAGCCGGTTGTGCGCCCGAATAGCCGGCCAACTCTACGGCTTAATAGCAGAGACCGAGAGGCAATCGAAGGACTAGTCAATCGCATTACCATAGGTCGCTAGGTCGACCGGGGCTCATCCTCCCCCACTTAAGTAACCAAACCCAACACACCTGCAAAACGCTTTTTTTTTTGTCTCGAACCAATCCTACGACATATCTCCAGTCAGAAATTCCCCGTAAGTAATTCTATGTTTTCGTTTATCGAAAAGATTTTCACTTAAATGCGATTTTGTTTTAATTCTATCCCAGTGGGAATTGATTTTAAGGCAGTCAATCTAATTTATCCCATTGGAATGACTATCTGACAAAGACATTTTCATTTCGTGTCATGCATAAATGTCCGCGTAATGGGGAAAGTGAATATGAGTAAATTTTAATCTCTCGAGGTCATTCTTCGAGAATATAAAAGTAATGAGTTAGGCTGGGGGTAAAGCAAGTGTCAAAATATTATGAAAAGAAGGAGAAGGGAAATTTTTGATCGAAGCGAATAAAAACATTGAAAAAAAGATTAACACAAATTTTGGGAAGATAGAGTATACAGAATGAGGAAGAGAGATTCTGAATGGTTAAGAGGGTAAAACAGAAATATTTAGCGATAGGTATAGGAAAACCCACGGAATTTGGTTAAGTTACAGAGCATATACAAATATTTTGCCAAAGAACCGTGACATATGCAAAATATTTAACGGGTGCCACCAATATTTTAAAATAGGGTTTCAAAAATAACATTTCTTTTCAGAAAACTTACATAAATGAAATAGCTTGAAGATAATACAACAATTTTTATTGCGTAGTAACAAGATCATTGCAATTATAAGAGTATGTAAAAGTGTAATTTAAATCACAATGCAATGAAAGGGAATTTGGCGGGGAAATTTCAGAAGACAGAGCTGTATAAAATTTTATTGCAAACTAATATTTATTCCCTAATTAATTTGTTGCTCGATGAAAGTATTCGGAGCGAATGGAATTGAGGGGGTTTATATATTATATACATACGCCTCCACACACCATAAAAATACACAACATATTTATTGGTTAACACATGCTTGTATCAAATTCCTCTTACCGTGCGTGAAATTGTAAACCGAGATGAAAAGTATTCATTTAGGTCGCACCGTTTGCGTGAATGCAGCTCAATAGAAATGTTTCTACATAAACAGAATCGGTTAACGCCTTTCGAAAACGTAAACCGCCGAGTGGTTCGTTCGACCATATACCGCATAAACACAAACACACGAGGTATAAAAAGAACCGCTTTAACAAGTGGATATGTTTAATCTCGCACAGAGTCGCATTTCATTAACTCGAAATTCCTTCATGCATTTTTGAATCGCTGTTCGCGCAAAACGACAGATTTTCCGCGCGCCAATTAGCACGCGTGGAATTCGCGCGATTTTATTTGCTGGAAGGTATGTGAGGAGGCAGTGCCGCTTCTCTCTTTTCCAAACTCCTCCCCTCCACCTCTTTCCTCACCGTTTGCCAATAATTTGTAACGCCGCCTTATTTAGCCCCTCTCGCAAACGTTACTAACTGGTAATCACTGGTGCTCTGCGGCGCTTCCGCTATAAGCGCACTTCAGATGCAACTCTTTTATTGATTTCTCCGGTTTCGCAACTGACATTTTCTGACGCAACCAGAGCCAAAAATATTAACAGGTAGTCGCGCGAAATATTTTATTCCGTGTATTCGAGCGATTGAAAGAAAAACAATTTGCGTAATTACATATGAATTTTTAAAAAAACTCAAAAATATTAATAATCCACTGCGCATATAAAAGTCATTGAAAAAATTCAAATGATTAATTACACCTTCCTCAAATGAATTCTCGCATTTTGTTTTCATTAGCTTCCTACATATTACCAGTGCATATTTTTCGTGAATATTTTAAATCCATTCCCATAATAATAAAGATTTGAATAACTTATAGAGAAATTATTTTGCCATTGACAGAGTAAATTAAAAATGAACTTTAAGGAAAAACGTGTCAACAGAAGAAATTATAACTTTATTATTTCCACTTTATTTTTAAAAATCATTGCGAAGGGTTACACTATTATTACTACAGCGTCTTATCTGACGGAAAAAATTACAATATTCTATATGGCGCAATATTAGGAGATATACTATGTACCTTTTAAAAGCCCATAAAATTATCGCCATACACATTAATGGAACGAAACTAATAAAAGCAGCGATTTTTTATAAAATTTCGCGAAGTGGAAGAAAAATCATACAAACAAAGCGAAATATGCATAGTTTAACGAGAAAAAATAGCATTAAAATTTATCCATCGAGATTAAAATCCCTGTTATAGACGCTGACGGAAGTATCTCTGTGGGTGAGTAAATGTATGTACAAGTTTCTGCCAGTACTTTTAATTTACAGATAAACTAAGATACTTATGACAAATGTTAAAGTAAGAATTTCTATTTATAGAGATAATAACAATATACTAGTATTTACCTACAGTTACACGATGGATGCCAATTCCATGATCGGTATGCAATACTTACATTAAAAATAAACTTTGTTCCGAGGCCAAGTAAAATTGAAAAAAAAAGTTCTTTCAAGGAAAGGCGTAGAGCATAAAATGTATAAACGGCGACATTTGGGATCACCCCGGAAAGAATTTGGAAATCTAGTAAAGGGGTAGGAGGAGGAAAAGGTGGGTGAGCAGAAACTTTTCAAAGGGTAGAGGAAATGTTAATGGAGGATTGAAGAAGCCGAGAGAAAGTTAGGAGGAAGAAAAAAGAGAAGGTGATGTAGGAAGGGTGTAGAGAGGGAGAGAGAGAGAAGGGTGCAGAGGAGAAATAAAGGGGGACAAAAGAGGGAGAGAGGGAAGAAAAACGAAGAGGAAATGAGGAAAGCTAAAGGGAAGTGTAGAGGGAGAGAGAGAGAGGAAGTAGAGAACATGGAAGGAGAGTGGAAGAGTAATGAAAGGAGAAGAACACGGAAAGTACACTAATTAGCGGGAAACGAACTTCAAGAGAGGTTAAGGAAAGAGGGAAAATTGGAAAAGAGAGAAATTTGAGGGGAGGAGAAGAGCAAAAAAAAATTCAACCAAAAGACGATCCGAAATTTCCCCTGTACTTAAATCAAGAACGTCGTGTGAGGACTGAGAATAAACTTTGTAATTACCCTTTTCTTCTTTCCTCCATGTGTTATCTTAATAGAATACCTCGGATCTTAACGCTTTATATATATTCTATCCAATCGATTGAAAATAGAGGACTCCATTTTCAAAGTCTTCTAGTGTTTCACCCAAATTCAGCCCTCTCTTTGGAATATTCGTACTCACTCTCTTTTGCTCTCTTTCATTTCGCTTTCATTACGCCCGACGTGATTGAATTTGAACTTCGACGTTAAGATCTCAGAACATTTGAAACATCCCTCGGAATGTGAAGATTCTTTTTAATGATTCCCTTAGTAACGAAGAAATGATAATTCTATCGACATGATGCAATCTTGAACTGATGTCTGAAGTTTCAAATAAACGGGCGCTTAACTTCTTGAATCTGTCAAATTTTGCTAGAACAAAGGAAAGAAGAGCGAAAATAACTGAACAAAGGGTCCACGTGGATATACTGAATTTCTCTCAATGGAGATAATTTCGAGAAAGTGACTGAACAAACAAGAATTATGATTCGGTGCCGCCTTTGATGTAAAAGTACGAAAATATCAACCTTAAACGCAAAATTTCCTTCTCCCAAACGTAAATGTTTGTCTGGGACAACTAAATAGCTATTACATTAAGAGGTTACACCTGATATTCATAGCCACCTTTATTTCTCGGTCTATCTATAAAAAAAAAGGCGAAAAATAAACAGCACATTCCCGATCGGTACCCTCGTAAACCCGGCAGCTAAACAATAAGAATGAAATCCTGAAAATTTTCTCCATTGCAATAATCCCCAGAAGAATTTAAATTCCCTTTCTGATTCATCCGCGGATAAACTTGTACAAACGAACGGGATGGATTTTTTTACAAATATTTTAAGCATAAATATTGGCACAATGAAAGCGATTAAGCGTTCTCGATACTAGATAAATACGTGGATTTGTATGTTTACATGCATTCATAACGTAGCAAACATGTACTCACAATAAGGGGGTATCAATTTTATAATCCGATTAAAACGAGAAAGGATATTCAGAGGGAAAAAACATATTTCTGATTCGCGAAAGTAAAATTTTCGCTTTTTCATTGCTTTCATAAAACTCATTGTCCTCTTCCGAGCGGTTAAAATAGGCCTTTTTTAACGATTCCAGAGGGACACCAAACATTTTGCAGTCGTTACGGAGGTTAATGGCACATTAGGTTAAACGGTTAACTACTGGTATTGAATAAATGATAACTTCATAAACCTCATTTGGGAGAGTATGGGACCTAACGGAGACGACTCGTGAGCATTACCACCGAAAAAACATTTGCATTTCAGGGCAGTTTAATTTTCGGCTGAAATTTTAATAGTATCTTTTACAAATATCAATATGTTAAATTCATGATAATATAATTAAACGCTAAATTTTCTCGGTAAATAACAAAATTAGCTTACCTTTGTAGTTTTGAGTTCTAGAAAACATCGTATGCGAGAATTTCAGCAGTGATTTCCCGTGAAAAACAATCAAAAGCACTGATTCCTTACCTGAAAGAAAAAATGACAATTATTAGTTTCATAAATTAGATACCTATAAATATTGATTTAGGTTATTAGTTTCGATAGAACCCTATAGGTATACTCCACGGCTTAGCCTCTTAATTAATATTGCTTTCGGTGAGCGCATGATGATAAAATTACGCGAAATTCCACAACATAATATGTACTACCAAACTATCCTTAACCTAAAATTAATGGACATTCCAGTGGCGGATTTAGGCATTCTGAGGCCCCTGGCGCTAAACAATTAGGGGCCCTGTAATCTAATATATAGCGAAACATCACCTACGATTACCACTTTATTTGACCCCTCTTAACGATCACATTAATAAATAAAGTATCGCAGAGTAAAAAATTAAATTTTCTTCGTCGTTTTTAAAATTAGTTATTAAATATTTCTGATTTTATATAGAAAAACATTTTTCGGGACCCCTTATTTCAAGGGTTCCCTGGCACGCGCCATGTGCGACCACCCTAAAATCCGCCACTGGGTAATTCAGAATATATCGATAAAACATTTTGTGTGATTAAATAGTAATGTGACGTAATAGGCTTGAAGAATCATAGTTTTCACGCATAAGTAAATAATATAAAACTAATCGATATTTAAATGATGCGAGCCTAATATCGGGTCTGGCTCGTCTCCTTCAATTTTACCCAAACCCAAAGGCATAAACGTACGGCTGGATGCTCTTAGAGGAGCCGTAGCATCTCTTGGGACTCAACCACACTCGCTATCGTACTTGACGAAGCGAACAAGGAATCCCGTTGCCTATTCATGCGAAACGCAACCAAGAGGCCGCTAGAGTTCACGGCTTCGTCACCGCGACCCTGCTCAAGTTAAGGGGCGCTGAGATGGCGTCCCCCTCGCATAGTACAATCAGGGCAAGGATGCAGCGACGAATCGAATTCCGCAATCTCCGAGATTACTTCTCAGGAATCAACGTGATACAGATATCTATAGTACAATACTCTAAATATTTTAAACGAAATAAAATTTTCGCAATTACTCTCTGCAGCAGCATCGAAATTACGTTTTTGGTGGGTTTCAATATTATATTATACTAACAGAATTTCCCGTTGAATTTCAACGGATTTAGTGAAGCTACTACAGCACAACATACAAACTCTTTAAAATTATAGAAGATACTTTTTAACTTACAATTAGCTTTTCTTAACAATTAGTCATATTTGCTTATAACAAACCGTTTCCGAACGTATTGCATTCAAATATAACGATAATTTTATTTCCTATCATATCACTTTGGCCAAATCCAGCTTCATTTCTTGTGAAATTATGCCTATGAAATGTTTACATTTATGTCTTGTAAGCAAGAAACCCGTGACAAAGCAACGTACAGTTGTCCATGATTGAACACTGACTGGTAAATGTACACCAGATACGTGAGCTTATTTACGTTAATGAACATTATAATGTAGAATATAATGATTTTACTTACAAAAAATGTAAGACTCCAGTATTCAATAGACGAAAGAAGGTTCAATTACTTTCATCAATATACGCTTCCTGAATAATAATCAGTATCTATTTACGTTGCTATCCTTAAACATCCATAGTTTCGTTGCTTAAACAAAAGTGCGAATCGAATAACGTTAAACTTTCGTCTATTTGTAAGCTTCATTGAAGCTAACTGAATCGGAGGTAACAATGACGGCCGCCTTGGCAACGCACGGAAAGAGTACGAAAAATCCACAAAATTTCGAAACAAATAGCGTATTTCTGAAAACTTCGACCATGTAACAAGTAAACTTCGAAGGAATAAGATAGTATAGAGTTTTATTCGTCGAATAAAGTAAAAACGAAAAAAATCGGTCCATATTTACGTATTTTAATGCTTGAAGGAAGAATACTTTGCAAGTCAAGAAATGGATTCGAACTGTTTTTGGATGGTTGGTAATGTTTCTTATTTGAAGTTTTCTTAAATGTTTCATATTTCTTAATTTACATAATTCATCAACTTTCTGTCTTTGTTTCTTTGTTGTTGTTAATGAATGTGTTAAGATCAAATAATTATTTCAAATGTAAAACCTATTGAAATATTGAACGTTCCAAGGAACAGCCTGGTACTTACTGTAACATATTTTGTCAAATAAATGTGTCTGTTCAAATTAATTATTTATAAAATTCGAAAACAGCTTAAAGTGACAGCGAAGCGTCACAGGCTCTCTAGTTAGAATATATTATCGTGCGGTTATTAAACCGAAATAGTACTCCCTATTAAGTATATGGGAAATATTATAAGAGAAAGATGTATATCTACCCTAAATATGAGGTGAAAATTTTACTTTAAGAGAAAATGAATGAGATCTATTAATTTTAAACTTTAACACCACGAATATGCTGTATTTATAAATTTGATGTCACTTGTTTATATATCTTTATATATACTTTATATATCTTTATGCAAATATAGTAAATATAGTTTTTCTAATGCAACATCAATAAAACTTTTCCAAATAGTTTTAGAATATAATTTATGCGAAGGCATGACATATGCTTCCACGCATCTACAAAAGACACAATAAAATTATTTCCAAATTTTTCTATAGATAGATATATAATTTCATATTAGTGAATCCCATTAATGGAAATATGTATTGGGTAGAAGTAGGTGATATGATAAATACATTTCATTAAAAAGGGAGGAAGCAGTAACATTATTAATCAATATTATAGGTAGAACTAAAAAATTACCTACACATTTACATTAATGGAAAATAATTAATATGATGGAACATGTTGAAAAATTAAATTCTGTTTATTACAATGAAATAATCTGAAATTAGTCACGAAAAATCAACAAAAAATGTACAGCAATGGAAAAATAAATACCCAATTAAAGGTAAGGCACATTTAAGTGTCAAATCAGGGAGTAATCTTTGAAAACGATTGTTTTTACTTTAATGAACGTTTCGTCATTTAACGGTAAGCACTGCGATAAATGCGGCATTAAACAACTCTATTTTCAGTACAAAATGAGTAAGTTCCAAGTATAAAATGGCTAATTCCTACTTAAAACGAGATACGAAGTTTATTAGCTTGTTTATAAACCTTTATGCTTGGATTGTAGCAAACAGCTGTGACAATATTTCACAAATAATTATATAATTAACTAATATATATAATTAAATTGATGTGACAAGTTTAAGAATAGCAACATTTATAATAAACAAATCAAGGACCGGAAATTTGTTTTAAAGGAAAGAAGATCGCTTTCTCATTAAATACTGGTTAATATTATTGGGAGAAAAAAATACCATTTATCAAATAAGTTAGTGTATTTTTTCGACTAACATGTGACCAGATGAATGATAATTGGAAAGGAGTGAATATTACAAACGAAAGTTGAATACATGTATCCATTTATATTTATTTCATTTTTAATGCACTAAATTGTATACCAAATTATTCACGGTCAAAAGTAAATAGATTTCAAATTCTTTCACAAAAATAATATTTACTTGTTTAATCGTTATGAGTATTTCATTTAATCTGTATTTTTAAAAGTTCAGAACCGGTATTTCCAGCCAAAAATGTTTTTGTTTAATTTGTGAATATGACGGTAAAATATTTTGCAGTTTACATTGTATTATGAGACACTCGAATTTTAAGTTGTGAATTTACTCGTAAATATTCTGGTGAAGAATTTCATGTACACTTTTACAGGGGAAAAACATTAAGTTAACAAAAATAAAAAGTAAAGCAACTAACGAGTCATAATACGTGAAGCAAATTAAACGAACATTTCTGTTAAATTGTTTTATCGCTGTAATAGTACAAATTACCACTGCTACATCTAATTCTATAAAGCTACAGATTGGTAATTGATTTTATATAAGAGAATAACTAAGATAACTAATGTTATTACAGCCTAGAGAAAAAGATCGTTTATGCAAAGCAAGTATATCTGATAGTAAAATATAAACGTAATTCTGAAAAACAATCATTAAAATTCTAAAAAGCTATTTAAAAACAAGATTAAACAAACTCACCGACCTACGTTCAAAACGTGCGACTTCGATATCGTGTATAACATTAAAAATATATTTGATGCGTCACAAGACATTGTACACTGACAAGCCTTTCCACTGAAAATCTATTTACTATATAAGATGCATTACTCGCACCTATAGGTGCATGTTTTACTCGTTAATTTTGCAAGTTGAAAATATCTGTGGTAGGAAATAAGGTTCCAAATATTTTGCGTGTAACTGGCGCCGTTAGTTATATAAATTAAAATATAAAAAATCCCATCTAAAACGAAAAATGTAACTCTGGCCTTCCAAAGAAAGAAACTCGTGTATAATAAAAATTTAGTTGTATTTAATTTAATTCTCATGGAGTAAATTAAAATATCTCGCACATTATTGTTCGAACACACGTGAAAACTTCCGAATAAAAGCTAGGACATTAACAATCACCGTAACGACCTTGTTACGCGATTCCATTTATTACCTTTTCTCAGGCCTTTGTAGATATGTAACATTTAGACCAGAAAATGTTTATCAAAGAATGGGCAATATATCGCCATTTATATTAGGTTTTCGTGTTTATTTTCCCGACGAAAAAATGCTACTAAATCTCTGCGGTATCATTATTTCCACGTCTAGCATATTTCGTGAGGATAATTAATCACGAAAACTAAAACATAGACGTAACCAATGAATAAAATAATTAAATATGGACTTCAACGGTAGAATAATGGTAAAAATCAGATGAACAAATTCTCTCCGTTTGAATATGATGAAATTGAAAAAAACGACAGTAATGAGAATAAATTCATAGTAGGTATATACACGATGTGTTCTACTTTGTACTTGTAAATTAATGCATACCTAAAAGTGTAATAAAAGCGATAGAGATTTTTCACGTCACTGGATATATAAAAATGAACAGTTTATCGAAAATATTTTTTCAAGCAAATATACATTTTACAGGAAAGGAAGTATAAATCAAACATTTAAATCGTGTAGTGTCGTTTACATTATAACGTGAGTGAATTAATAATTTTCCAATTGCTACGCGTCATAAACAAAATTTTCCGACTCCATCATAAAGCAATGAATGAAAGCTATAAACGAACACATTTTCCATTAAATGCCTTAAACTAAATAAAATGAATGGGAGACAAAAATACATTTTCAAAAGTAATAATCCTTAGAGAACCTTATTGCTATTTGGCCTTGTTCCCAAGACCTAGAAACACGAGAAGGTTGTATGCTCCATTTGGCAACTACCGTAGCAGAACTTCGGAATCAGCCCGGCGTCCGGTAATACTTTATTTTAATGGAAAATTTTCAAACAGGAAACTAAGTGAAATCCGAAGAGTAAAGTTTCAACTATTGACTTCCTATTTCTGCTCCCGAGGATTTTTTTCTAATAGGAAAAGTTTTCCGAAAAACTTTCCGCTCATTTCCGGTTCATTTGTAATTTTTAACGATTAACGTTGATAGGCACTGGGAAAGTTTGTTCCGACATAAAAAAATGAGAAGTTTAGCAAGTTGCATCCATCGACGAGTTATTTATAAAATAATCCAAGTAGATTGAAGTATCTCTTTTGTTTAAGCACCGATTATTGCATTTATCATTTTAAGCAGAAAGAAATCACTTTACAGATTAATGCTCTAGTTAAATTCCACTAGAGCGAGCGAAAATTATTTTCTCTTCTTTACCAAAAGAAAACAGAGATAATATAAGCGGCGAAAACTATCTAAGAATAAGATTTAACTAGTTTTATTTTAATTTTACGGCGGCATGAAGCACGTATATATCTATTCCTTTAAATACAACTTATTACCAGAAAATCATTAGTTAAGGAAAGGTAATGGAGAATTGGACATATCGGTAGGAAGGTATAAGTATTCGGAAAAGCAAAGACTATAACGATCCAATAATCATTTTTACGCATATTACAGAAGCCAACTTACAAATCCATACTCATTAGTCATAAAATAAAACCCACACAGAAAGAGTGAAACCTCAACTCCGGATGTAATTACATTGGTACCGAAACGGAAATTAATTTAGTCCAAAGTGAGGTTAACAAAAACGATAGGGGGAGTCCGCCATAAGAAAATTTATTAGTCGCTCGATATTCCGACCGAACGAAAAAAAAAACGATAAAGAGGAAAGTAACCGGAACAAACAGGACGCGGAGAGGAGACCGATTGAAAAATTCCCTTCCCATCGCCGATAAGAGGAGGAAAAGAGAGAGAGTAAGAGGTAACAGAAGGAGATAAGATAGCGTTCGGAAACGAGGGGAAGGAGTGGCGGAGGAGAGATTGGAGTCTCGAGATAAAGGAAAAGAAAAGGAGAAGCCATGCCGTCTGCCCTCCCCAAACCATGTGACGACAAAATGTGATCCTAATGCTCGCACAGCCTGACCTCGTCCGCATGAAAAGGTCGCTATTCCTCCATTGCCCCGTCTCCCTCCACCTCACCCTCTCCAGAGGTCATCCAATCTGGGGAGAGGGAGGAGGAGAGATAAGCAGGGAGTGATTGAGGGAGAGGAGGAGAAAGACGAGGAGGAATTGGAGGGGGGAGGGGGGGAATGGGGAGTGAAGCAGAAGCAGAGGGAGGGAGATATTAAGAGGGAGAGAAAAGCAGACAGACGGAGATCATGAGATAGAGGAAGACGGTGGGGATAGGAAGGATGAGAGAGACAGAGAGAGAAATAGGAAATCGGGAATCTTGGAAAAATGGGCGGTATATGAAGAGAGACAGAGAGATGAATGGCAAAGGAAGATATTAAAGAAGAGAAGGCGAAGAGGGAGAAGATAGGAAGAGGGAGGTAGAGGGAAAGAAGGGAGAAGTACGGCGGGGAAAAAGTGATAGTGATAGAAACGAGGAAAGGAAGGGACGGGGAGAGGAAAGGATGATAGAAAGTGATCGAGAGGAGGATATAGAGACGTGAAAAATGGAGATAGGGGAGAAAACGGCGAGAGGGGGAAGAAAAAAAAAGCGCAAAATGGGGAAGGATCGGAAGATGAAGGTTGAGTGGTAAGATGCGAGAGAGAGGATGGGGGAGATTGAGTAAGTTCGGATGGGGCACAGTGGATTTAGAACGGTTTGCTCGTTCGGGATATCGATCCCGGATCTGTCGGCACCTCGGCAGCGGTGGTGCCCACGCTCACACACACACACAGGGCACCAAATGACAGGATAGGGAGGGAGGAAGAGGAGAGGTATGAAACGGTGGAGTGGATTTTGGTTTGAACCCACCCTCCCGTTTCATAGCATTACAGAAGAAGGAAACAAGATCACTCCCTCCTCCTCCTCCACCTCGTCCTCCTCCTCTACACCTCTCCCTCCCCTACCTGTTACTACTTCCACTCTCCGCCCACGATAGGACAGTCCAACTGACCCCGGTCGAAAGAGTGTCAGGTTGAGACGAGAAGGAAATAAAATAGTAAAGATGAGAGAAAGAAATCCCACTTATCAGGCCCTATTTAGAGTTCAAGGGGACCGGAACGGAGAAATTGGAAGAGTTGGATCTCCCAGAATCCTCGGAGTTTGATTAATCGCTAACGCGTTAGTCGCAATATCGGAAACTCAAAAGATGCCACATCAATAAGGTTCAGATTCTTCGGGCCCTCGACTGTTTATTTGGTCGAAGCATCGAATTTCCTGGTTCTTTTTTACCAGTTACATTTTCGCAAATAAGGAAAGAATAAGGCGGAGAGTAATAAAATACTTATAGTACATGATCTATTCCACCCTAAATCGTATACGATAAGGAAAGCAACGTGGAATTCATTTCTGACTACATTTGCTATTTATTACGGATACATACCAAGGGAGAAGTTTTCTAGAACATTGCATACCACACTAATATCTATTAATTTCAACTAGCTTATATAAAACGCCGTTAAGGGTGTTTTATAATGACCGTACTGATGATAACAAAGACTAACACCTAACCTTCGGTAGGAATGGAAGCCAAGAAATAATAAACCCTATAACAAGACCAGATCTTTCAAAATATAAATATAAGGTAAAAGAAGCAGCATAGGATAGTTTTGGAAAAAGTGAAATCTACCGATATTCATAAAATAAATACATAATATTCAAATAATACATGGTAACAACGTGAAAATATGCACTTCAAACATTTTGTTAACTAGAAGCATTTAATTAAACACAAGTACAAAATGGGCTATTTTTTCTAATTTAAAAAGTAAATCTGAAAGACAATTCACGCAATCGCCGTTTAATTAAATTTATTTAATGATCCGGGGGAATAACAACTTTGAGGAGGCCGCCGCCGCCGCCTAAAGTCAGCAAAACAAAACGACGAAAAAAAATCACCCCCCATTTTTTTCAATCCATCGTCAGTTATCGCGACAGCGCCTTGAAATAACAACGCCTTAATGTCCCGACCCGTTCAAGCGTCATTTTCGTCTGAGGAAGAAAGTGAGAGAGATATCGCCGGGGATAAAAAGAGAGGTTCGATTCCCAAAGCATTACGCCCTCTCGTATTGGACCCAAAGGAGCAGCTCATAGGCCTAGAAGAAGCTTGAAAAGAGGGAGGAAAAGGTTATCCTCTTAAGGAAGGAGAGGGGAGAAAAGAAGACAAAAGGTCCGAAGGTAGGGAAGATTAATTGAAGGAAAAAAGAGTGAGGAGAGATCGAGGAATAGAGTGAGAGAGGGAGAGGGGGGGAGAGAGGGAGGGGAAGGAAGGAAGAGGATGAGTAGGAGGAGTTGGAGAGGAGGAAAAGGGTTTGGAAAAGAACGGAAAGCAGTATCACTATCTCCGATGCCATCGTATTATTTCTCGAGAGGGTTTTATTTGGAGAAGGGAAGGAAGTTGAAGGAGAAGAAATAAGAGTTTAAGGAATTGAGGAAGTGAAAACGAGGGGATGAGAGTATAGATGGGGCGGAGTTAGGGGATAGGATAAGGGTACGTTAAGGATTGCAGCAGAATAAATAGACACTAAAATTTGAAGGAGATACTGTACAGATTAGATCCAGTAAATCGAACAAGGCATTCTAATTCTACGACAAGAGGTTAGAGATTGTATTTTTTTTTAATTTGAAAAATAAAAAAGCGACATCGAATGATTTTTCGACCATTTCTCGAACAGGAATAAAATAAAACTCGATTTTTACAAGGAGATTAGAAATGTTACAATTAGGTCTAAGGGAATGAAATGGAAAGACGTTGGAATAAACGGTATCGCAAATTTTCCAATTATAGTCCGCCAAATTCGTTTATCAACGTTGATTTGAAAGGGACTGTAACAATCACGTACTTACCAGTTTAAGGATAAATATATGCTCCAAACACTAAAGAAAACGTACGAAAGACATTTTTTGAATAAAGATTGATTGTTTTTATAGGCTGATGAGCTATGTCAATGCCGGAAATAACAAATTTAAATTATCCATTGCTCTTTAATATTATATATTTCTGGTCACGCGCGTATAAAGGAAGAATAATAGCAAAAACTTATAATTCTAGGTTCAAAAACTATTAGAGACCAAATGGTTAATCTGAAACACGCTGATGCGATGGGCGTAACGATGAAAAAAAAAACATCGGCAAAATGGATCCGAGAAGGAAATTAGGAAAACCTCGAGGAATACCAGAGGGAATACGACGAGGCAGGCAAAGTAAAGATGTGGGAAACTATCGAGGAAGGGAATGGAATTGATTGCAAAGGCATGGGAAAGGGAAAAAAAGACAGAGATGGAGAGACGGTTTTTTGGAAGGAAAATGTGGGACTCTGATGGATTTCTCTCGTTCTTTCGGTTGCTTCCTTGGATACACTCCCATCCACCGCCACTTCCTCACCTCCCCCCCTCCCCACTCCTTTACCCATGATCCCACTCGCCCTATCTGCTCAGCTCTTCGCATTGTTATTCCTTCCGCTCGGTACGGAGGCGAGTCTAATCGAAAGCCGATTGGTGGACCTAGGCTCCATCCTCTTCCACTCTTCGACGAAAAACCTCACTTTTCCCCCCTTTTTCCTTAACCCTTTTTAAACCTTCCATCTTCCCAGCACCTTGTCCTCTTTCGTCCGAAAGAATAACAAAAAACAGAGTCTCCTCGTGGATAGGTGGCTATCTAATGAACTACAGATCACGTAACGTCCGTAAAAGACAGAGGACAACCGCGATGACCAGCCTATTTTTTCTCGTCGGACAGTTGGACTTGGAAATTGTTCGCTGAAATGACAGCGATCCTAATAAAAAAACCACGTCAAACTGAATGTTTAAAAATTTTCATGAGGAATCTTATGTTAGCTTTCCTACATTTTCATAATTAGTTTTGAAATATCATATTTCAGGAAATCCTTATAAAAAATAACAAACAGCTTTCAATGACCAACAGATTTTCAATTAGCCCGATAACACAACACTGCTCATTAACTTCATTGTTTTCAACAAGATTCTTAAGTGAAACGGGTTATCCTACAAAGTAAACCATAGAAAAATAATATTTCATAAACACAAAGGTATTGAGAGAAATAAGAATAGAAAGCATTCTAAAATATCAATGAAAATTATAGTATTAAAATTAGCTGTGCTAATACTGTAGGCATCCATTTATATTTTAAAAGAATTTTAACGGGCAAAATATTTCAAATTTTTTTACGGAACAAATCAAAGAACGACGCAGAATTCACTTGGTTGAAAGATTACGATCAATGACCTATAAGCCATATATATATATATATATATATATATATATATATATATATATATATATATATATATATATGCAGAGTTGCTCGTGACAACACAGCCCGGTCAATTCTACCGTATAGTTTTATAGTCCCCAACCTGATAGCAGTATTTTCTTTTCCTAACAAAACAGTTTAAAATTGAGGCATCTGTTTCACAGTCTATTTTCTCCATTCTAACCGTATTAAATAATAAGGTCGTTTGCCCTAGGTAAATAAAGTTATATATATATATATATATATATATATATATATATATATATACACACACACACACACACGATATAGACAACGCTTTGATGGGACCCTCTTTACCTACGTCTATCTTTTTAGACAGCGTAGATAAAAATACGCCGAATCTCTACTATTACGGCCTATTAATATACTTAAAAGCGCACTAAGGCGCGTGATTCCGACCTCTATTTATCACATGGAACTTCATTACTCTCCAAAAAAGGAATAAGAAACTTTTTATAGACTTTGTAATGGCCAGGAATAGTGAAGCACAGGGAAACGAGAACTAAAAGGCGAGTATATCAGATGAATGGGCATCTGAATGTAATCTATAGTTTTTCAAGGAAGTATTGCCGAAAAAGGAGAGTAACTTCGCAACCGACTGCAAACAATGAGCTCAAAAAAAAACACATTTAGATCTCAATACTTTTTTATCAAAGTTTCTTTCGTTACAAAAATTTGAAAAGTGGTTTTGTTGAATATATAATGGAAAATAAATAATCTAACGTCCGAAATTCTTAAGCAATGACTCATTAAAATTCAACTGTGTGAAAGCGAAAAAAATTCATTGCGAACAGAGTCAATGCACTTTCTACAAAACGTTCAGAGCTGCGCATAACAGCTTAATATTGGTTAAAATAGCCACGAGGATTTGGGAAGTATGCGGCGTTATGGGGACAGTCGTTTCAAATATTGACCTCATTCTCCCAGAAAAGAAAATAAGGTAAAAGAAGCGAACAAAGAGTAACTCGCGAGCTACGCCCATGCAGTTGCGAAATAAACTTCGCCGATGCCTAACTTCACTTTATTTGAAATCGAATGTCTGAAAGGCGGCCAGATGCACCCAAGTACCAAAAAACTAAGAAGGCACACATCCGACGCGAAGCAGAGCAAATTTACTGCATACAAATCGCTCAACGAACGTGAGTTCAGGCGGAGTTTAAAATGGGTCCGGGAACTTATAAAAATCGAACGGAAGGATAGAACATGACCACGTCAAAAGTTTATAATATAAATTACGAAAAAGTTTAGGTATAAATTACGTTCTGAAAGTTCAGTTATCTAACCAGGCTATTGTGATCCGGAGGTTTATATGCGAAATTTTCTTCTTCCTTGATAGAATGTTTACAATATATCAAAGAAAACGGTATCTAAAACTTTCGGGAGTGTTATGAAAGTTTTCAATGCCTTTCATTTAATATTACGCAGAGGTCTCGGGAGGGATAACTGTAACAAACATCTTTTAAACAAAGCAGTTGTGCTTGAGTTTGCTTTATGACACATTACATTTTGGCTAATGAGAAGAGTTAATAGAAATTTCAAATCGTGACCTTTGTTGTTAAATCTCGAGTGATGTGAGTCGAACTTGAAATAAGAGCGAAAAAAGACAAAAATTCGCATTTAACGAATTAAATAAATTTTAAATGTTTACAAATATTACTGAAACACATTTCCCTAGCAATAACAACATTTATATAAATTTAGACACAATTGAAAAACTATTCGCCTACTTTAAAACTTCCGTTAGGATCTAATCTCGACTATTAAAACGAACGACAACATGCTGATTCACTTGCACGCGTAAAAAGCACAAAATACAAATTTATGACATCCGCAGTCGTCATTATCAGGCGTTCCTCATTTTTTGATACAACGATAAATCACCGAACAATAAAATTTCCCGGGTTGAGGTCTTTACCATACTCCCAAAGCAGTGAAAATGGTAACAGCTTTTATATAGTGGCTCAAACCAATCAGTTCGAGTTATTAGAAAAAATAACTCCCAACGGGTCGCTGATAGGGACCACAAAAAATCTATTTTCTTCTCCGTCCCTCAGTGCTTAAAAAATTTCGCAAATTAGAACTGCGATCCGAGACACTCTCTCTTCCCCCCTCCCCCCCACCCTCTCACATCTCCCTCTCTCTTCTCCCCATCACGCCGAAGAAATGCGTGATTAATTGCGAAAACTGATCGAGGGATAGGGGGTAGGGGGAAGAGGGGGGAGGAAAAGGGATCCTCCCATTCATTCGTGCGTACGCTTTATATCAAATGGGAAGTGCAATTAGAGGCGCGGATCAATACTTATCCTCTCCCTCCTCCCCCTTCCCTCGTTCGTAATTAGTAGAATTTAACGCGCGACGCCAGAATGAATCGCGGCGTGGGATGTGGAGGGAGGGAGAGGAAAGGCGGGGGAGGGGAGTGTAGAGAGGGAGAACGTTCTGCTATTGAAAACTTCAGACTTTTATCCAACGCGGAGAGAGGGAGAGAGAGAGAGAGAGAGAGAAAAGATTTCAGTCCGCTTCATCAAGTTTTAATTCCTGCAGAAAAGGGAAAGTGAAAATGCGTAATGGAGGGATGGTGGACGAATGGGAGGAAAGAGAGTCGAACAGATATCGATTAATCCTCGAATAACACCACTGGACGTCGATAACATCCCACGCGCCTCTTTGAATAACATTTAACTCCGACACTCGCAATCTGTGCGTTTCAACCGAGAAAGAATTTGGACGAGGAATAACGCAGAGAGAAAGAGAGAGAGAGGGAGATTAACGGCGAAAAAGGTTTCCGAATGAAATTCTTGCTAGATTATTTATTCATTGATTTCGCGCAAAATAAAATTTTAGTTAATTGTGCGAAAGGAATCGGCTGAAGCTTGATTAAGGATTTCGAAAACATCGGTTGAGTATATCAAATTACAAAATATGTGTTCCGTTTGAAAATAAATTTTAACATGTAGTTCTATATTTTTCACAAACACAGCGACTTGTTTTATATGCATTCATGTGCGTATAACTGCCAAAACTAATTTAACACTAAAACTGATTTAAATAGAACAAAATATCTGGATTGCTTAAATAATTTCGAGCATTTTCAGTGATCATTTATTGTAGTTAGGTTTCTATTTAGAATCATTCATTCGTTATATGCAGAGATTCTTCAATTTCTAAAAATTTTGTTGAAGCCTATCTATGCATATTTGGATTCAGTTAACAAAGAGTTAATCGATAATGAGAAAAACCTTTACCATATTCAGGGGCGATTTGCAGCAATGCGATAGAGCCTATTAGTCCCGCCATGTCCGCCCGTCCGTCCGTCATTACCCATAGAACAGTTTCACTCCCGGTCATGAAATTTGGTGTTGGAAGCCCCTCATAAAATTCTACCGCCAAATTCATTCTTGGTCCATGCTGAAAACTTGGATTAAAAGTTTATATGGTACTCCAAGTTTGGATTCTTAAAAAATGCATCGCCCTGATGAAATCTTTCACAACGAAGCCTTTCATCAAATTATATTTCTAACAATAAGCAAAATACGCTGATTAAGATTACTATATTTCTGTAAAAAACGCTGTAACGCGTAAACCGTTCTGAAAACAATGAATGGAATACTAAAGGTAAAAATATAAATGTTTTCCCGAGTATTTTATGACCGGATAAGTTGTCTTAGAGATCATGACAAAATCTACAGAAGCAACTAACTACCAATTTTATTTATGTACTTGTGGATTGAAAATTAATATGTAATAATATATAAATTACTACCAATAAATTACCCAAATTAGCGAATGATAAATTTAAAAAGAAAATATTTAATTGTCATAATTGTAAGAATCAATGATAATGTTTAACGCACAAATGCTTTGTTTTCTGGAATATCACAAATAATGTCAATGTAATAATGTAATGTAATTATCCTACATTCGAATTTGAAAAAATAACAAAATACTATTTTAATATTATATTATGCACAAGTCTGCACTAAAAGTTTTCTTAAAGGCATAAAATTTAATTTTTTGCTCTATCTAAAGATATCTCCAGAACTTTAATAATTTTAAAAAATCTAAAGGAAAACAGGTGGCTTTAGATGCCTAACTACATGATAAAGCCTCAGAAAATCGAGAAGCTGTGTCACCTGGCTATTAGGAAGCTGTCAGCAGAATATTTTAATCAAAATAACAATGAATGCTAGTAGATTGGAAGGATCAACTTAATATCACCACGTGACAACATAATGAAATTCTAAAAAAAATTACCTCACTCATCATATCCAAACTAAGAAAATTAAGACGAAACACGAAGCAACGAGATAGAGACAACGAGATTTCCTAGAAGCGAACCCTCAAAATTCGTGAGCTTGAAGGGATTGGAGAGGATGAGGGGGAAGGAAGTTTAAATTAAAATTTTCGATACGCTAAAACGGCAAGAGATGGAGAGGGGACACGGAGAGGAAAATAGTGACAGAAAGGACGTGATGGAAGAACAAACGGAATATAATTTCCAAAAGAGGGAGAAAAGTCCCGAGGGCAGCGAAGGAATGGACGAAAAAAAATCTGATGTGGCCAACACGACTTTCTCCATATTTGAGGCATAGATATTTAAATTATTATGAATAGCATTATAAGGCTAAATTATTATTTCGTGTCGTAAAAGAATACAGTCGTCCTTAACGCTGTAAATTAGGTATATTTTGAATATGTTTACAGAATTCACCGCTACATGGTGGTGGCGCTGTATACTCGAAATTAAGAAAAAGCAAAATATCTCCGAAATGGATGGTTCTACGAAAAAAGGGTTTCAAACAAAACTTGGAAAAAATATTATTCTCTACAACTTTGGTCCTCACGAAGAATACCAATAACGACGTTTTTAAGGTGATATTTGACGGAAACCGAAAAAACCGATTATTTATAAATAATTCCTAAACAATAACTGCTATGGAAATTTGTTTCAAATGAAAGTTGTAGGAAAGTACATTCTCTATAACCTTTGTGTAGAGTTGTATATACAATAATGATGTTTTAACAGAGAAATATCGCAAAAACCGAATCGGGTTTCGAATAAACCTCGACTTCCGGTTAACCGGTATTGTCCAAAAACTAATCAGTTCTTTGTGCTCATGCTAAAGTATTATATATGAAATTTGGTATTAATATGACAAATACTTTTTGAGTTAGAGCGACCACAATCACATACATCCACACACACACATCATTCCGAAAATAGTCTAAACGTGTTCTAGGGATCTCAAAACGTGTATTTCCGTTGAAATCTCGGAGTCGACAATACTTTCCCTATACTACGTATGGAGAACGTAAAAAGGGTGGCGGGGTTCGGGTATTCAAGACGACAAGAAAGGCCTCCACCCTCGAAAAAAAAACCACCTCTTTCAACTTCAACCTCTTTAAAACACCCAAGACTTGAATTCACCTCTTCGCCCCACTCAACGCCAAACTCTCTTTCCTTCCGCTCCTCGCCATTATAGACCCCCTTCATTTATTCCGCTCCTTGCCTTCTATCAAACCTTCCTTTCGAAATACGACCGCCTCCCTCCCCCCCCCCCCCCCCTCTCCCCGTCCCTCTCACCCACCCCATTCCTTCTACCAATACATTTCAAATTTATGTCCCCCATCATCTAAACACTACCCTCCACGACCAACGTCTTTATGATGCCTTTAGATAATTTTATCGTAAACTTTCCCACTCCCAGAACCGCATTTCCTGCTCAAAAACCTTATTGTTTTCCCCTTTCATAATTTATTTTTCCGCCCTAGCATTCGCAATGCTTTCACTTGGCTCCGCATTCCTGATTCATTCGAGTTCCATTCTCTCGCTTAAATTTTATCCGCCTTTGGATTTTTATTTGTGATTTTTTTAGTCTTTCGCGCGACGCGTTTTAATTTAGTTTATAATGAGAGAAATACCGCATACAGACTAACTACAGAATTATTTCATCCTTGATTATATATCCTAAAGTGATTTCCCAGACTTAAGCACACACAAAGTGGAGAAGTTATCTGAGCATTGAGGCAAGAAGATTTAGTTGACACCTAACAAACGACCATTACTTACCTAATAGCATGGTTAAAACCTAAAAGCTCTACTTTTCACTTTATCAGTACATGCATACAAAATCAAGTTCTCTTCAAACTATCAAACTTTCTATTCACACCCTTACCTACGCAAAATTCATCACACAAGTGTGTAAAAGGAACAAATAAAAGCAGTCCCTGCATCGCTTTGCAATCGAAATGAGCGCCAAGATTCCAATCCGGAGCAGCCGCTTGGTCATCCAGCACTTTCATCACGTACGACGATGGAAAAAATAATTTATTCGGAAGCAATATCTCGCCCCTTAAAGCGTTGAAGGGGGCATATATATATAATTTACGGCTATTCTATATGCTTTTCATTAGCATATGATCCACTGCCCTAGCTCTGTATCACGTGTTTCATACAACCATCTCCACTAAGGCACACGCAACACCGACACCCTTATATTTCTTTTATCCCCTTCTCTCTTTCCCTCTCTCTTTTCTCCCCCCTTCTCACTTTCCTCTCTCCCTAACTCCTTCTCTTCGACCTACCCCTCGAATCCTTCTCTAACTCTCACATGCCAACTCGGTCAAGTTTCCAAAAGTTACCACGGTCTGATAGAGAGAAGGAAAGAGGACTTCGTTCTTCTTTACTACTTTTGGACCTTCCAGAATCTACCTCGGCGACCAACTCAATCCCTCTCTCTCTCTCTCTGCCTCTCTCTCTCTATCCTACTTTCATTAGAAACGAATGAGAATGGCGACAGTGAGAAATAGCTCGTAAATGGATGGAGACGGGGATGGAATTGAATGCAGAGTAATTTTTAAGCGAAAAACTCTCGCTGTCGCTATTAATAGATATTATGGAACGACAAATTGCGTAAAAGCTGAGGTGTGATGTTGTAAGAAAGAAATATTGAACCAAAAACATTCAGTTCAATCCTTAGAAGCAATGTTATAAGAAACACCTTCACGAAATCCAAATACTCTCTACGAAGGATCACTAACACCGAATTAAAATTTTAACGGACGAAACATGAAATTAAATTTATTTTTCTTTGACGCAATTTAAAGCTATATATCAATTACTTATCCAATAATATAATTTTCTTGCTATGCGTGAAATGTAGCGTCGCGTGGCTTGTCAAGGTATATGCACCACCAGCTGCATAAGATACAGGGGCTGAGTATACTGCTATGGTGGAAAAGAAAGGGAGAATGGGAGGGGGTGAGGGAAAATAACGGGATAGAGGGAGAAAAAGAGGAAGAATGGGAAGAGTTTTAATTTAATAATTTAGTCATGCCTACCCGTCATTTTTGACGGGCATTAAGTTTCACGTCGCCAGCAAATTATAATCACAATAATTATTGCGAAGATCTAAGTGACAGGAACAAACAAAAAAAATAAAAATGAATTTGTAAACATGTTAATAAACGATAGGCATTGTGCTGTTTAAACTAAAAACATAAATAATGGGCCAAAAACATATATATATATATATATATATATATATATATATATATATATATATATATATATATATAAAGTTAGGAATAAAATCAGAGACGATAGTAGACGCCACGGTGACATGGTCCCGATATTTTCCTACCTTGGGCATATAGCATACGTGCTTGTGTGGGTGTATACACATACACACACGGGTATATATATCTACACATTCTAAAAGTTGGAAGCACAGAGATGACGGCGTAAAATATAAATCGCCACCTTGGAGGATCGCGTCCTTCTGGGGATTAGGAAGAACGGATCCCACGCCGAAGTCTTAGCCGACAGCAAAAAACTCCACCGTGTCGAGAGGATCACGAAACGGAGTTAGAGAGGGGCACGAGTTAGAAATAAATTCAGGAGGTTAGCGGTGAAGAGAGGGAGAGAAACAGAGAGGGAGAGCACCTAGACGAATGAAAAAATAAATAAAAATGACGCGGAACCGCGAAGTAGGAATGAACGGATGAAGAAAGAGAGAGGAAAAAAAAACAAGTTGGTACTCCTCCGGGAATGTGCAGTTGGCGAAGGAAGTGAAGTGAGCTGATACCGAAACGAAGGGTATTATGTTATCAACTTCCATCCGCGTCTTTTACGGAGAGAATTGAGTTATTCATGGTGACCTAAGGCTGGGAAAATTTTCAGCGGAAAAGTTTCGCGGGAGTGTAGTGACGGTTAAAGCGAAGAATGTCTACTCTTATGTGTCTTCGGCCCCTTCCCCCTTCATTCCCCGTCACCCGACGGCATCTAGACAATTTCCCTCGGTTCTCTTAATTCAATACTAGTTCGCTAGGCTCAAACTAATACAGCTGCTAGAAAAGCAGACGGCGGTTATGGAATTGAATGTTGGTTTGACTTCCTGTCCTATTACTACAACTCAGAGAAATATTTCGCGACTAGATATTTTAATCCCCCACCAGCTGGTCCATGTTTGTTGCAGCTTATACAACTGAAAATCTCCTTTATTTTTCGGATATGGTTTTACAGTGTGTTCATGACGGTAATTCGTGGACCGATTTGCCGTTTGTTAGAGGAAAACATACAACTGAACGAAAGGCCGTGGTTGCTACTGGTACTTTTACCATTAAATGGATAATCTTACACGAAACAATAAACTTGTTTAAAATTCGTGCGATATTTTCACGTAGAAAACGACGCAGGTGATATGAAATCATCAGAATTTCGTCGATATCCACAGTAGAAATTTCTTTAAAATAAAGATAAGAGAAATAAACAAAATAAAATGGGACACGAGAAATTTCATATAAAATTCCAGCAGAATCGGAAGGAATTTTAAGACAATTTTAATAATAATCTCGAAATCTTTCATTGTGCGCCACAGAGAAAAATTCCAAACTCTTACGGAATCCAAGAAAAAGACTGTACGAATGACTCTCCCCTGTTCATTTTTTTATCCTCTTAAAAAATATACCAACTCCCTTTCCTCGTCTTATTTCTCTAACAAAAAAAAAAGAAAACATTCGAATTCGCGGGATAGAAAAAAAAGAACTTTCCTCGATGAAGATTTAAAGGAGACTATTTCCACAGAGTTCCTTTTCCGAGAAAGAGAGAGGCACGAGACCGGGAGCAGAGAAAGGAGTGCTCACCAAAAGAACGTAATGAAAAAAGAAAGAGTTTGACGCCGGGACACGGATGGAGCGAGGAGAAAAGGGAGCGATGAGGGGGGGAGGGGGAAGAGGGGTGGGGGAGGGGGAAGAGGGGTGGAGGGGGGGGGGGGAAGAGGTTGGAAAGAAGACGGGCAGTAGGGGAAAAAGAGAGGGACGAAGACGCGAGCTGGCGAGGAACTAAAGAGGTGGAGACGACGCATGAAATATGTAAACTTAATAAACGTTGGTCGCCCTGGGAGGGCAAGAATCAAAGGCTGAAGGGTCGGAAAGAAGTAAGGCGGAATGCCACGGGGATAGAGGTAAAATATGGAATCCAAAGAGCCTTTTTTTTTTTTTTTAGCTTTCGGGGTTAGGGCGGAAAAGGGGTAGCCTTGGAGATTTGTAACGCGCCGCTTAGACAAGGCTCCTTCTGGTCATGATGGCGAGGATGAGACATTCCAAGGTTGACGAGTGGGACAATGACACGGCAAAAGGCGAAACGGAAGTGTGAACAAGGTTTCCCGCCGGGATTAAATCCTAAGAGAAGGCCGCGCTGTTTTAAAAGTATAATGCCTCGACATAAATTTCACTCTACTCCGTATGATAAGCAATTTCTTTTATTTTTTCCTCCTGCGGCGGAGCAAATAAATTTCACTCCCCGCTTTGCATTTCTCCACTACTCACACTGAGCCCTTCTCAACTCTCTTAAAAAAGTATCTTGGGTTAGTAAAAAAAAATCCTTCGGGATATATGATCTAACCTTTTCAATTAGCAAATATAATCGGTTAGTGGTACTTCGCGGCGTAAAAAAAAGCCTCCGAATTACGTCTCGCCACGAATTTTTAAATCGTTTGGGTGAAAGAATTTTTCCCAAAATAAATTCTGTGCATCTATTATCCAGCTGACTACAGAGCATAGAACTTAAACAGTTTTTAATATTCTGTATCGATCAAAATTTAACATTTAATCGCAAAGTAATCACTTTGTTTTAAAATGTTACATGACAAGTGACTTTGGGAAATAGCTCTACAAATGCAAACACAAAAGCAATAAATTTTGCATGGCGAATTTTAGGCGATTGCCAGTGATTTATTTAATAAATTACAATGATGAATAATTGCGGTGATATGCTGAAATATGCGCCTGGACAGTTATATTAACAAATAACAATTTTTTAAAACCAGGAAGTTGAAAGAAAATGTGAACCATACAGTTTAATTTCCCCATTTCTACATATTCAATGGCGTATTTTAGCGAAATATAGCTATTGATCAATAATTAATGTAAAGCATTTGATTAAAAATTAAATTTTATTGAATTACACAGTGAATATCTATTATTTTCAACTTGAAATTTTACTTATCCGCTTTTCCGGGTCATTTTAAAAGGAAAAACCGCTAATAAGTCCCGCATTTGAAGAATAATTGAAAAGACTAATATTTAAGAAACGCTTGAGAAATATTTTATTCTCAAAAGATAGTATCATATATATTTTTTTACTTCAACCGCTCCGCCCGCTAGGCTTCAAAGGAAACCAGAACGTATTAAAAGGGAAAGCAAATTTTAACATGAAAATAAATAACTTTTAGGGTTCTCGAGGAGGGGAGTAATTAAAACGCCGTTTTGCAACTTCTTAGAAGCAATTTAACTTCAATTTCAACAAACCGCATGAAATTAGCCGTGATACATAAAGTGGGAGGGGATTTCTCCTCCTTAATTTTTAACGACGTCCAATTAATATTTGGTTCCACTTTCCACAAACCCATCACAAAAGGCATTCAAAAATCTCGATTTAAATCTGGGATGGATATGAAAGGGCTCTTTAATCGTTTAAAACTCGGCAGACTCCGACAGCGTTCAAGTTTTATGTGGGAATAGGCCTTTATGTAGCTGATTATAAATGACCGATTGAAGATGTCTTCTCACCGTAATAGACTTAGTAACCAAATTGTGCAGCAACGTGCGCGGAAGAAACGCTAATTTAAAATGTTAAAAATCATTTTCTGATATTTCCTTCTTATAAATGGAAAAAAATAATGACGATATACGAATGGAAAAGGATATAACGAAAAAAAAGCTAGGGAAGAAACAATAAAGTAATTAAAATTTTGTCGCTTTATTTCGGAACAGTGAGTCCAAAAAATATAATCACAAGTTTGTGTATTGAAGTACTAGAGATTATTACCTCCATAATATAAAAATCACGATTATTACTCTTAAAAATTAATGATGAAAAACAGTGAATCATAAGAAGCTAAATTCTTTATTACAAATGGCGAATAATATTTTTCATTGTACAGGATGAAGTTTTTAGTTTACGTCATACAAACCAAGCACACTGATTCTGTATGATTCGTTTAACAATTCCCTATTTCAATTATTTGATTCGGAGACAGCACCTGAACACGAGATCCAAAACCCTAAACATTTTGAGTCTCAAGAAATGATTTAAAATATCAGACGTCACTAAAAATACTTCAGAAAATAGAAAAAACCATGCGCCCTTAAACGTGAAAAAGATAAATCACATAAGCTGAAAACTCCAATTAATACAAATTCGATACAAAATTATTAGAAAAGCAACGGCCGAAAATGATCTTTAAAAACCTTCGTCATCGCAATATCATCCCAAAACGCAAATTTAAAGTATCTTCTTCCCTCTTATTCCGTTGAAATAAATTCAGTGTTAACTTAAAATTATTTAAAACCTCCTTGCAGAATACGACACTTTTCCAAAGCAAACCCGTCCTCATTTTGATTCTCCACAGTCGCCACTTTCTACCATGAAGACATATATCGGAATTCTCTCCTATTCCTCCACCACACACTTCTCTATGTCCAATCCTAGCGATTTCATCCCCGCGCCCAATAATGCCACACCCGTGTTGGTCTACTCCCTTTCTCCTCCCCAACACACTAGATACCACCTCCCATACACGCCCTTGGGCGGCCCCCTCCATATCTACCTACTATATATATATATATATATGTATACCTCCAGCAACGCCTTTCTCCCAGCGTCCCGGGGAACCTAATGGCCGTCCAACATGCTCTCCCACTTTGACCCCTGCAGCTCCCTCCCTTTACTCCTCGATCACGTGTTAAACCCCACCCTGAGCATTCTATCCCTCCTCTTTTTCTCCCGCACGATCTACTTTTTCCTCTCTTTCCCTTTTCCCTCCAATTTATCCATTACCCTTATCTCTCCGTGCCTCTGTTTTTACCCGCTCCTCCCCTTTTATTTCCTATCCATTCCCTCCGCCCACTTTTTCCCAGTTTCCCTTCCAGAAACCATCTTTCCTCCCGCCTAAAAGGCTCCCCGATATTAGGTAGACGTCACTGAGATATTGTTTCCTGGATCGGGCCATAAGAAAAACATCTTAATCGCCGCCTATCGGAAGTTTCCAGAAGCGGCGCGGCGGCGTTCCCCGATCCCAGATTTCTTCCCTTCATGTTCTCTCCCGCTTCCGGTTGCGAGATGCTTGTCTCTAGTCGTGAGGTTATTAGCATGTATGATTGCCGCGTTATTTATTGTGATCACGATCGCAAAGCCGTTCTTTATGTTTATTAAGTTGGAAGTTTCCACCAGGATCCTTATCTGAACGAAATTTATCTCAATTTTGCGTAGAGTGACGTATTAATTTTGAAAAATTGACGGAGGTGTAAGAGTTGTTTGCGAAACGAAACTATCACAGTAACCAGTATGGCGCCCTATACACCACCTGATAATGTATATAGAGAACAATGTAACCTATTAATAATAACAGATTTTTTAAAAAATGAGCTATACGTTCAGTAGCACTCCACGCGCCTCAAATTACAATATTTAAAATTATTTTTTATTACAGGTAACAGAAATTTTAGAAATTCTCCGAGAAAAAATTCGGTTATACTGCTATTGCTTCTCCCCTAGTAGAAAACATAAAAAATACGTATTAAAAGCTCCAACGAAACAAAGGAAGAGAATTTCCGTTCCAAGATATAAAACAGCTACCTTTTCAGAAAGTAACAAACGCCCAACATTCGGCTGTATATATCCTTAGTCTTGTGCGTCAAAGTTATCAGGTCCCGTGAGCTCAAACCTCCGAGAAAGGGGGCGTGGCACGTGGACCCATAAAAGATCCCATCTAAAAGAAAAAGTCACGTGATGCTTTCACCGCTGGATATTTGAGGCGACAGGGAAAAAAAACCCTAATGGAATGATGATAAACGATGCCACATTACGATAAACCATTACTTTTTCAAAAAGTAATCCTAAAGGTAATTTCTCGTTCCTGCCCGACTTTGGCACAAATTGGATACGGACGCTTAGCTCAAGTTTCGAGGGTAAATAGCACAGAATGAAGAAAAGTTGCTCGCCTAATCAGACATAAAAGTAGAAAGTTTACTTTCTGGAAGCGCAATACACACACACACAAGTACTCTGGTATATTCCAATCTGCCACCCCTTAACAAATAGAAAGTAATAAATCAGAAAAATTTCGATTACTAACACGTTTAGGAGAGATTTTATAAGTATATTAATCAAAAATAAGTTGAGAAAAATTACTTGGTATATTAATCATTGTAGAAATCTATTTATGACGAAGGTTGCAACTCTTTCACTGTTTGATAGTCACATATTTAATGAGATTGTTTTAAAATCAACGTTAAAAGATAAATCTCCACACGACTGTACTAGTACAAGAAATAGATTCTGATACTTTCACATTAATTACGTCGGTTCAGTAAAAAGTAATGAGAGCGATAGAAAAGAAAGCAATAAAATGTTATTTTACGTGATATAAACTCATTCTGAGGAACGCTCTAGTGAAAAACTTATACATCAATTATATATTCCATATATTCAGCCTGCAGATAATTTAAACTTTTTGCCAATATAAACACTAATTATCGCTATTTAAAATAAAAGTTTGATTTGTTTCTGAAGATAAAAATCAAAGAGGTAGGATTATTAACAAGTCATAAAAGTCACGAGAAAGGATACAATAAAGTTAAATCAGAATCTGAAATTGAGAAGACGAGGCATCTATTGCTAAAAGCAAATGCATACAACTTACATTTGATACGATTTTAGCATGATTTGTATTCCCGATTCTTTTTTAGATTGAGAAAACTGAAAAAACGCATCACAAGAAATGACTGGAGCTAAACGCTCAGTAAATCATATTTAGCATTAACTTATCCTTGGTTATCAATCTGTCCTTAAATTTTACATAAATATATTTACGAATTTAGCTGTAGCCAATAAATCCATCGAAAAACCTAACGTCCAAGTATTACTATTTGCAGTTATTCATTTTTCGCAATACTCGAATTATTATTCTAGAAAAATCAGTTTTTTATGATTATGAATTAATAATTGTCATTTATCCCCAATTGAATGCATAATATCACAAAAAGTAAAGATATATATATATATATATATAGCCAATTCGTGACTTAATAAATATCAGCGATAACCTCAATAAAAGGCATGCATTATGAATCAATGCGGTATATTTTTCAAATTGGTCGGCAAATTAATAATTTTCAGATCAAAGCAATCGTTTGCAATTTCAATTATTGAAAATATTTACCTATCAAAATGTCGAGTGTCAAAAAAACGTTAATGGAATTTACATAATTCTCACATAAATCCGGAAAGAAAAACAATACATCTCACGAATAACTTAAGAGTTGGAACGCTACCCACGGTTCAAGCTATCGTTAGTAATGACACCGATATTTTTACCTGACAGCGAGTTAATGATCTTCGGAATATGGTAGTTTTCTGTCAAGCAATATGAGATCACAAATCCTAAGACCGCGCATACGTGGCTTGATATCAGGATCTTCGATCGTTTCATACACAAGCGCCAAACATCTCCATTACCCACTCCAGAATTTTTAAATCCAAAACTCCCTTTCAATTTCATTTATCTACGTTCGCAAAACTTTAAATTTTTGCCACAATTTCGATGGCGGCTTTGACCGAAAAAAAAATTGCCTCGCGAAATTACCCGCCGCAAGAAATTAGGTTAAAAAAAATAAACCTCCTTGAAATTGAAAATTAAAAACAATTAATGCCTGACAAAGTGAGCTATACCCTTCATTACGGGACTAACTTCGAGGTCAAAAGCCTACGAGACTTTTTTCCCCAGTTTACTTCTTCTCCTTTTTTATCTTTTAACGTCTGCCGCAAAACTCCCTCGCCGCGAGGAAAATTCTCGGCGCAATCTTATCCACCCTTTACCCTAAATTACTTCTCCTCTTTCCTCCTCCCACCTTCACCAAAAACCTTTTTACCCAACCCAAACTCCCGTAACGTCCCCCTCCCCCCTCCCCACCCCTTTCGCTCACGTCCTTCCTTACCCTTAAGAGCTGCTCATGCTCTTATTCCAACCAGTCAATCACCCCCCTCCCTCTCCCTACTCCCCACCCCCGATATTTCCCTTTTATTTTTGGAACAAATATTAACCTTCTTCAGTTCTGATCGCGATATTCGACTAAAGGATAAGTCAGTGCAGGTAAGTTAAAAAAAAAGATCGATTTGATAAGAAGAGAAGAAAGTAAGTCGAGAAGGAGGTAAAAATGAAGAAAGAGAATTTCCTCCGCCATAGATACACTTGCCACAACTAGGTTTTAATCAAGTATCTTCAAAATGGCTGAAACGCTCAACAAACCGATGAAAAGGATTTTCTTTTCGTTTTCGAAGGGTACACCGCATAAATTACATTTTATCGCTCATTTAAATAAGGGAGATTCCAATGACTTGCGAGCATAAGTTCATTAAATCTCCCTTTATCAGTGAGGCGAGCGAGAAAAAGGATTGAGAAATTTTGCGTGGCACCCTTAAGGTTACCTCGCGCAACAAAATAACGAAAAAAATTATTTCCACCAAGAATCAACAAAAAATTACGTGCCATGACTCAACACTTAACTATAATTATTCGCTAAAGATTAAGGACTTCGCTAGAAAAAAAATCCTTCATCAAATTAATTTATAGGAAAGCTATAAATGAGAACTATAAACCAGTTAGCAATCCTGTTGGAAACCATTCTAAATCGCTCCAAAATTAAAAATATTTAAACACCACCGCATCCTCTAAAAAACGTACTTTCGTGGAGGAAAATTTACAAACGATCGATTACAGCCTTATCTCGGCAAATCACGCACCGCGAATTATCTAATAGCTCTTTCGTTACCCTGTTGTTTTAACGTAAGATTTTTCTGGATTAAGGACGGTTGAAGATAATCGCTACATTAAAAATAATTTCTGCGCAGTTATAAGGGGGAAATCGTCCGGATGGTTCACGTGACGCTCGGCCATTAAAGGAAAGGGACGGATACGACGCGATAGAAATAGGCAAGAATATATTCGACAAAGACAGGTAGACGAAAATAACAAATCGTATTAACAAAGGGGACAAATCAGCGCGTGGCAATTAAATTGAGGTTTATTCAAACGAAATCTTCCGTCCAAATTAATAGGTATTGGAAAAAACAATATTATTATTAACATAAAACGCCTTTTATAAGATCATCATCAGATCTTAAGAATTCACTTTTACAGTTTTGATAGGAAATACTGATGGATTTAAAAATTTAATCATAATGTAATGTATACCAAAAATCTCCGAATATACTTATTAAGGTTACTGACACGTATTCAGGTCAACGTAATTTCATAAAATATTTCCGACCCCTAAATTCAGCTCTCGTAAAATTTTAAACGGATTATGAAAACCATAACATTACCGTAATAAAAGTACGTGAAATTTGAGTGTTGAATGGGTATCCAGGGTAAAACGAATAAACAGACGGATTTTAACGCTAGGTTAATGAATTATAAATACCAAAATAAAACAAAAATCTGTAATTTGCTCGCGTCAAAGTTAATTGAATTAAGATATTTCGCCATAATTCTGAATTGCTAGAATAAAATACTGACTTAGTTTTAAATAAGTAAACTGGGGTTATAAGATGTTAGGCAACTAACGTCAATTAAAACCGATGAAACTTCATCATATTTCTATGCACCGTAAGAATTGAAATAAAAAACTAAACTATTTTCAACTTTGAAAAATACTCCCATGAGGGAGAAGTCTGTCTCTTAACAAGTTCACGATACCCTCTGCATCTAGTGCAAACCCTGAAAAAAATACACGCACGTTACATTAAAATGTGGAAACAAATGTGAGGAATTTTTCATTTTTTTCAGACGCCAACCTTTCATATAGTACCGGCTAGTCTGCCTATCGACGTAAACAGGTGACATATTTTTATAATAATACGGTAGTAATTCGCCATAGATCTTTTTCCGTAAGATTTTAATCTGCGCTTAAATAAACCACATTGCGTGTTTTGGCCTGAAAGGAGGCAAGGGTCGCCCAAACATAAGCCGCACTTTTAGCGGCGATAACTTTTGACAGAAATGAGAAGGCAAGATGGAGAGATGAAGAGAGGACGTGACAAAAAATGCACGAACGAAATAAAGAGACCAGTGCTTGAAAAGATTGTAGAGGGCGACATACAGATAGAACAAAGGGAAAATAACGGGGATAAGGAAAATCCAGATAGAATGAGAAAATAACCGGATAAGAAACATCAAACGCAAAGGGAAAATGATAAAGCAACAGATTTGTGAAAGGAGGGGAAAACTTGAAAGAAAATCCTTAAACGCGTAATTACTACGCCTTCGCCGTCGAAACGGCATCAAGATATTTTCCGACATTACCGTATAAGTTGTAGGAAAATATTGCAGAACCTTTAAAGCTTTAAACGTGACGGCATTAAAAGAACGCGAAGTGTTAACTAAATTTTAAATCAGGACAAAATATTTAAAGTAGTCAGACCTAAAAGCTCCAGCTAACTTAAATTTCCAGCGAAATGCGAGCCTGAAGTGAAAAATTGCGATGAAAACGTCGTTAAAATTCCATAAAATTCTACCTTCGGAATTTTCAAAATCTAAACTTTAAATGAAGAGAAATAATGTCTTGTTCGAAACCAAACGCAGTAAAACGAGTAAAATTCTGAGAAAAATTGACTATTAAACTAACATAAATGCACAATTTAAAATAACTTATTGAGTCTAAAAGTGTATTTTTTAGAAGAAAATTTGAGCTCGGAGAAATCTGAAGTTCGGGATTATCGTAATTGAACTCTATTGTTCTGATACAGGTAGTTTAGTTTCGAAATAAACTAAATAAAGGAAGAAACAGTAAATTACAAGGAAAATTAAGCAGCTAGTATGGTGTAGATTAGCCTATATATAATATATTTTTCATGATGATGAATTTATTTCCAATGTGATTTACTCATTAATGGCCTATAAAATTTAAAGATGTTTTCTAAAGCATTGGATGTGAAAAATACCGTGCATACATTTACATTTACTTTAATACCTTGCAAGCCACCAGAAGCAATTGGCAGGGGCTGTCATTTAACAAATATAAACTTTAGCTGAAGCATTTAATGAAGCTTGTCTTATCGCCTCTGAGGAAAATGATTTGTAGTATTTCTCGGTTCTAGAAACCATTTCGATGTATTTTCTGGTACACTCTGATCTAACCCTACGCTCACTAACACCGATGGGTACCACTATGTCACGTACGTTTTCAACGAATTCCGTGCTATTAAAAGTTTCAAATAGTTTCCGTTTGTATTCCATTCTTCTACACTTCACTGTCTGCCATTTTAGGTCTGTCGAAATCTCAGATACGCTCTTATAGTATCGATACTCTCCCTTTATAAATATAGCCGTTCTACGCTGGACCATTTCGACCTCCCTAGTTGGGTCCAGACTGTGTAACAGTATTCCACGATAGGTTAGCGAAAATTATGTGATTTCCTACACATCTGAGGAGCATCCCCGTAGTACTCAGGCGTAAACACCCTGCTGTAGTAGTTTTGCCGTGCTCACTACTAGTTATGTTGCTTCTGAGTGTAACTCCGAAATATTTATAGTTGCTGACGTATTTTAATTTAAATTGTTATTTCGTACGTGTAACGGATGAAATTCCTGGAACGCTGGAAGGTCGTAGCGGCAAATTTCTTTGTATACAAGACAAGTGGCAAATCTTTACACCACTCTGTAATAGCATAAATTTCCCCTTGTAATGACAACTAGTCTTTTTCTGGATTGATTTCTCTATGCACAAGGGTATCATCGCGAAGAATCTGACCTTACTCTTTATATTATCTGATAAATCATTTATAAATATGAAGAACAACAATGGCCCAATTATACTTCCCTGTGGCACTTCGGAAGTCACTTTGACGACGTCTGAGGCAACTCTGTCCAGAAATACTCTCTGGATTCCATCTGAAAGATACGAAGCAACCCTTTTTGCGACTCTCTCGTTAATTACGTAAGCTTTTAATTTTTGTACTATATTGCGTGGGAAACAATGCCGAATGTATTCCTATAAACCCTAAATACTTCATCAACTCCCATTTCGTCGTCTGCTGCTTTCGCAATATTATAGGTGAGGAGAGCTAATCGTCTAGCATTAACTGCCTCTCCGGAAACCATGCTGTTTTCTGTTCCGAGCACCTTTGCTGTCGCATTATTGATTTTGCGATAAGGTCCTTTAAAACCCTACAGAAAATTGAAGTCAATGATATTCGGCGATAGATTTCCACTTTTAATTTACCTCCCCGTTTTGTGCACCGGTGTAACGTGGGCTGTTTTCCATATAAAGAAACTACTCCCTCATTTAGCGAATTTGTGAATATGATCTTTAGATAGGGAGCTTATGTTACATTACGAGTTCAATAGAAAGACAATGTTAACGTCGATATACGAACTTGAGAAGGCTTATTTTTCATTAAAAGACGAAACTCGCTTATTAAAGACTTCAATACCGATTTTTTCAACACTAGGTGAAAATACAAGTGTTGCTTGTCCCAGACGGATATGCATAATGATTTCATCGATATGAAAATGATGCGAAACTAAAATGCCTATAACGGCAAGCAAGAACATTCCCCAGAATGATAGAGGTGTATTAAACTAATGAAAAACGGTTGAGTTTATTAACAGCCTCGTCAAACTAAGAATAATTACCGAGTTTTGGGTAGTCTGAAATAATGAAGTTGTCCAGGTCGCCGTCAAAATTTACGTCAGTCGTAAAGCAGGACGCCTAAACGCCCACACAATGCCGAATGTCGCCAATTACTACGACCGTGTGGGATGGAACCGTAAGAGGAAAAGTAACTGTCTAGCAGTTGAAGAATAAAAGTTCACTATCGCACTAACACGGAGAGCGGAAGGAGCTCAGAAAATGTAACAGTAAACGATATACATATATTTATGTATAAAACTTTCTATAACTTTTACTACTGACATTTTCTTCTCCTAAGTTCCACATTCTGCGACTTTTCGCACTCGCCAGATGGTCATTCTGAAAACCAAAACCAACGATAAAGAGCTTTTATTACTGCCATATTTAGTTGAGCAAAAAAATAAATTAAAGAACTTGCAAGTTGAAGAGAAAAGCAAATACATCAAAAGAGCTAACAAAATAGGAAAATCTGGTATAATATTGCCATTACCGAGGAAATTTCAGCAACAACGAAATATATGAAACATTTAAATTAGAAAAAAACAGAATCATCTTCTCATTAATTTCATAAAATCTAGTGAATAAAAAAATAACAAATATTCTGAAGAAAAAAATGTAGTGAAGCCTCTAATAACGTTTGATGTGGCTTAGGTTCATTAATTACTCTCGATCAAAAATTTCGTTTTAATAATAGTTTTCATTGATCAACATATCCACTTTTATTTTGTATAAATGTAATAAATAAATATGGATGCAATTTGGAAATTAATTAACGTTATAAACGGAAATTTAATGTGGTTTGGATAGTGATCAAACATAATACCTTCACTGAAAGAATATTTTCATATTGTCAAAGCCATCAACCAAAATAAATATATATGTACTACACTATGGTGGAGCATATTTATACCTAATCATCCTTTTTAAATTTAAAGAAAAAATTACAAAATAATGTAACATTACAATAATAATAATTATTATTCAACTCGAAAGTAAATCAGAAATAGAATTGTAGTGAATATTAACGTGTGTGTGTGTGTGTATACATATATATATATAATGGAACGGCATATTCTCAACTTCAAAACCTACTGTGGTTGGAGATAAAAATACATTGAACATAAATACACATTCGAAGAGCGTATTATCGTTAATTTGTACCACGATTCAGAGCAAACAGAAAAAACAACTTAAGGCCGAAGTTTTATTTTCAAAATTAAAAAAATACAGTACTATGCTTAACAAAAGACACAGTCGACAAAATATTTTAAAACACAACCAAAAAAAATATTTTCAAAACATCTCACAAAGCTCCATAATGGACGCAAAAAACACAATTCATTTGTACTCGATCAATTTTCCACCAAAGCAATGACTACGAAGAAAGCAAATCTATTTCATCGAAAAATATTCCGCCATTTATAGAATTAAGGTCACGAAGTGGCTTCAGCGGTTCCCGAATGGGACTCAGATTATCGATGCCCGAAAATTCGAAATCCGTAAAGCCAAAATTGTCCAAGAACCAAGACTGCGTGTAACTAACTTCCACCCCCACATACATACGTACATCTACACACGCGACCTGAAATTCAAATTGAATGAATTAGAACCTTCTAAGAGCAAAACCGTAAAAACAAACAAATCCCTTTCTTGACGCCCGATCCTAATTAACCTACTACTCGGAATTCGTAAACCCAAACGCGACAACGGCTTTAAAATCCCCAAGTCACCACCTGTTTCGCAAGACCTCCTCACCTTAAATGACTACCTCATTAAGGGGGTATCCTAAAGTTAACCTTTTTTCTTTTATTTTTTATTGCATTTTTCCAAAGCCCAATGTACTGACAACATGTTCCTAAAACCGTTTTCCGAAACTCGTAAAATTACGGCCGTAGGACCCGGATATGTCGAGTTGTGAACGGAATTTGAGCATAGATGTGGACCGCGGTTATGGAATTATTGACTTCAAACCTTTCTTTTCTATGCTGGTACCCCATGTAAAGTGCAGACAGTGTAATGGTGACGTTAGCTTAGTAACAAGTGATGTTAGAGGATTAAGTTTCAAGATGTGTATCATATGTGACCAGTCTGAAGATTGAGTAGTGAATTCTTGTCCAATGATCGGCAAAAAGGCTAACGCCTTTGAAGTCAACACCAGGATCATAATAGCGATGAGAATTCTGGGCCAAAGTATGGCAGGGGTACAAACACTTTGCAGAATTATGGATTTGCAAAAACCTGTTTCATCGTCTGCCTACGATGTGCTCGTGGAACGAATACGCGACCCAGCGGAAGAGGTTGCGACGTCTTCTGTGTCACGAACAGTTACAGCAGAGAAAGAAGCAGAAGGAGGTGACGAACTCACAGTCTCAGGCGACGAAACATGGCTTAAGCGGGGAGGAGTGATGACGGTCATCGGAAATAAAACGGGCCAAGTCCTAGACGTAGTCATGAATAATTCCTACTGTAAGTCGTGTGAGTAATGAGAGAAAAAAGTTGGCACACAGGAGTATGTGTGGATTGATGGCCGTGTTGAGGAGTGCGCTGCCTGGAGTGAAACTTGGGCCCAATGCCATGAAATCATGTGAAGAAGAAGAAGAAAGGAGGCTACGGGCATCCGACCAATGAGCTCATCAGGCAACCAAGGAGGCCCGAAGAACCAGAATGAGGGTCCGGCAGAAGGCAGCGGATAATGCAGAGCAAGCAGAAGGTGCATTGTATCATCCAGGAATCGACTGAGCCCGTTAAGTCAAGAGATACGTACCATTTCACCGCCGAACCCGAACTTACTCTTTTCTCGGATCATTTTCTCAAAAATACATTTTTGGAACTAGTGGAAATTCTAGCTCTAAACGGTTGGTTCAGTCATCTTCAAGCTTTTTTTGGGTTTCCGTATGAGGTGTCTCTCTAACTGGGACCACTAACCTGAGAAGTTTTTTATTCTCAGTACCTTGTTTTTTTACGTAAAAGGTGGAAGAAAGGTCAAATTCAAAAATGTGACAATGTCAGGCAGTTGAAAACGTAAATTTGCTGAATCTTTAAAAAATGTGGTCCCAGCCTAAAACACATCTGTATAAAGTACTCATGCGTGACTGGTTTGGTTTCAGACGAACGATATGGCAAGGAGGACTTCCACCATCTCCCACTGCACTGCGTGATACTAAAACTTCGGAATGATATATCAGCCGTATTTTTGATTGAAAAAGGTCATGTGACACCGCAATTTGTTCCATAAATACAAAATAAACATCCATGTAACAGCCATCTCTTACGTTGAAATCCTTATTCGGTCACAGACCCCTTAAACACCCCTTGAAAACCACCGTTTAACTTAAGCCTTAGTTGTAGATTCCTTAAAAAAATCGGTACAACATACATTGTACAAACTTTCTCATACAATAATGCGTCATTTAGTTAACTTTAGAAAATGAAAATCGTATGAGCCGGTTTTTAGAAAATCCAATTTTTGTTAAAGTTGTCCAAGAATAAACTAGCCTTACGGTCATTTTTTTTTAGAAATATGAAGTATGTAGTATTATTGCAGACCTATATTTAAGTAACGGTACGAAATTTGATCAAAATCCTTGGAGCCGTTTTTGAGAAAATCAAATTACTGCTGAAGTTGCCTAGAATAAACAAGCCTTATATTCTTTTTTTGGAGAAATATGAACTATGTAGTATTATTGAAGACGTAAACTCAACTGTACGAAATTTGATCATGACCGTTAGAGCTCTAATAGACAATAACAGACGGACAGATGGCATTGCGAAAACCACTTTTTCGGACTCGGGTACACCTGAAACGTATATTTCCATCAAAATCTCGAGACCCAATTTTTTCGCGATTACAGTACTTTCTCAATATACTTCGTATGTGAGAAAGTAAAAAGAGGAAAGGAAAAAGCTAAATAAAAAAGGAACGAACGGAAAACAAATGTGGTGACAGTGGAAGGTAGGGGAAATTGTCTAAAAACGCACAAAAACAAAAATATCAAGGGATAAGCTTTACTCCATCGTTTCTCTCAAAAGGGCAGCAGAGGGCAGGAGGAGAGAGGAACGAACTGGATGACGAGGAATAAGCAGAAGATCGAGAGAGAGGGAGAGATAAAATGGCGAAGACCGTGGGCCTTCAGAATCCGGACTTGAGATTTCCCTGGGGATAAGTTCGTGGGATTGGCGTGAGAAAGGAGACTTGCGCGAGCGGGAATGTAGAGAAAGATAGAGGCAGGGAGAAAGAAATAAGTAGTGAGAGAGAGAGAGGAGGCGGAAGATGTAGGGGATGCAATCGGAATCGCGGGGGAGGAAAAAGAAGGAAAGGGGGATGTACTGTGGGGGGAGAAGGGGAAAGAGGGGAGGGATAAGAGGGGAGGGAGGCAGAGGCTGACGAACTGTGTTGCTCTCACGACGAGAAGCGCAATACAGTTCACTCCACCTTCACGATTACTCCCTCGAACATCGCGATACTCCCGTACGCTGAGAAAACTCCATCTCGCAGGCGGAATGCATAAAGAGAAGCTAATGGACGCTAGCGTCCCGTGAGACGATTCGAATTAAAAAGAGGGATGCAAGGGGCGCGAGAAAGGACGGGGCCGAGAGAGAGAACGGCAAAAGATAAAAATGGAGAAAATGGACGAAAATTGAAAGGAGAAATAAAGAAGGGCGAAAACGTTAGAGAAATTGATGAAAACGTCGCGGATATCCGGAGATAGATGAAAGCTCAAAAGGAAATGAGAAAAAGCTAAGTGAAAGTGATAACGGCAGGAGCGGGAATAAAAGGAGAGGGGAGATAATCAAGACTAAGATGGTAGAAGGCGAGATTAGACGGCTGAAAAAGGAAAAAAGGAGAAAGGTAGACTGATTACACTCGAGAAGGAAGTAGAGAAATTTTTAGAAGACAAAATAATAATAAGAAGAAGAATATAATAGAAGATGGGCAATTGAAAACAGACGCTAAAATAATAATCACTACATACAGAGGTGAGAAAATTATGTCATCACAACATAATTCTTAACTACGAAACAAACTCATGCTACGTAAAACCAAGCTTGATATTGACGGTATCCTTGATTTCATGCAACCCAAAACGCATTTCTCTTGAACATAGGCAACGTTACATTTCGTGGAGCAAGATGACGAAGTGCAGTAAGCTGCCGATTTACTGGATACCTCCGGTCTGAGTTTAATCCGGTTAATCGGATATTCGGATTGATTGATATTCCTATTTACACTATCACAGCGAGCAGAGCTGAAAAATGTTGGGTATATATTAAGATAGCACACAAAAAGCTAAAAGAAAGGCAGATACAATTTTCCTACCTATTTACGCCATTTTTTAGGCATAAAAAATATCGCACATATGTTACGCATTAAGAAAAACCTTCAAATTGTTTGGTTTTTATTCTAGTTAATCGAAATTTGGCTTCTTTGCTATCTGGTTAATCGCGAATTTACTGAACCTAATTACGGTCTATTCAAATACTCATTTAAATGAGGAAAAATTGCCCTCATCTGAAGGGAGTTGAAATTAAAATTCATTAATACTCGGATATAATGAAAGCAAATAGGAAACGAAAAGAAGAACTATCAGAAGAAACAGATCTAAAAAGGATTGACAAGTGAAAGAATGGGGAAAAGTCATACATCAACGGAGGAGGAAAATATAAAAAGTGGAAAATACGAAAATTTAATTTAATGTGAAAGAGGGGAGATGTGTGAGGAGACACTGAGAGGAAAATGGGAGAATGGAGGAGGAAGAACAACGCAGATAATTTGGGTTGAAATGAAAGAAGGGAGGAAGAAAATACACACGAACGAGAAAAATGAGAGACGATAATTCAAAAACGTATAGAGAGGAAAAAATGGGAATATTTTAAAGAAGGGTTGCGAGATAAGGGTTGGGAAGCCGGAAAGGAAAAATAAAAGTAAATGAGGTGAAAGGGAATAATTCAGAGCGGATGCGGGAAGAGAAATGAAATAATTACTAATAATGAAAAAAAACGATGAAACGATAAAAATGGAATTTATGAATAGCACGAAGAAAAGTAAAATATGCGAGTTAAAGAAATTGAGAATATGGAATAAATGATACGTGGATATGGAGAATGAAATGTTAACAAAGTAGGAAATATGTCGAAATAGAAATAAAATCAGGTAAATGTAATTGTAATAGCCAAAACAAGGGATGCTGGTGCACTTCCACCAAAGAAAGATAAAAACAAACTATGAGCATATTAAAGATTTTATGTTAGTTGTGCCTTATAAAACACAATATTCAAGAAATCTAGGAACAAAAACTTTTCAATTTTCCTTCTTTTCTTTAGAGGAAAGGAAGTCAAACTTTCTATCAAATTGTAAAAGTCTGTCATTCTTACTTTCAGTGAAAATTTTCCTCATCTAGCCCTTAAAGTTTCGCTGAAACCTAATTTTCAAGTTTTCTATTTCCAAAAATCAACGCCTCAAGAGAATAAGGAATACAAATCTAAAACTTGTTAAGTATCTCTTCTCAACGAAATACGAATAAACACGGGAAGACAACCTGGAGATAGAGTGATCACATCAATACTTTATACTATATAACTAGCTAGCTGTAGAGGCCGGAAAAAATCATCCGGAAGTCAAAATAAGTGTTTACAAGCAAATAAATTTAAAATATTTACTTACTTATTGCTGTATGTAAATAATGCTAAGGGACGATTGAGTTGATTTTTAAGTTTCCATGAATGCGCGTGAACACACATCAACTTAAATAGTCAATTATCTCAACGAAAAGATAGAAATTGCCCTCCAAACATTCAAATTAGCATCTAGAACGCTTTCAATTATAGATTTACCTCTACATACTTCAAGCAACTTTAATTCACATATACGCAACGGAAATCCATAACCTATTTAGGGAAATTGTATTTTAGCAAAAGTGACATTTCGAACAAATAGAATACATTATGCTGAACTGGCTTAGACTCTAGCCGCACTAAATATGCAAGCACAATATGATGGTTACTTTAAGGTGAAGGTGCAATAATGAAATTGCTTTGTAATACTTTTTTTCATTCAAAAACAGCCTACGTTAGTATTCCGAGAGAGATATGCTGTGTATAGCAACACAATCATAAGAAAAGGAAATAAATAATGATTTTACATTAAATAGTTGTGATCCCGACATTTCCAGTAAATCAAGGGACCACGAAATTATTTCCTACAATAACAAATCACAAACTTTCAATTTTTTACAATTTCAGAATAATCATAAACACATGAAAACCTAAATTAAAGTTATTATTATTGTGTTAAAAATTACATACTCCAAATGGAAAGCTAAGGAAACGCAGTATTTTTCGAAAACACCAATTATGCCTTATGAATAAAAGATTAATGCACATTAAGCGACTGACTTTTTCTATTCTAACGCAGTGTTGCGTTCAGAAAAGCTCAAAACATGAAAAATGACGATATTATGGGAGACATTATGGATTCGATAAAAAGAAAAAATATTTTTAAAAATAAGCACAGCCTGGGCAGAATTTACTATTTCTATAATTAAGAAAAAAATATGACAAAGAATTATTAATATAACAAATAAATGATTCCGTAAAAATAAAAATAAATCTGTTAAACGCTCCTTAAAAGCTCGCCAACTAATATAAACTTTTAAATATTTAACAAAATTTTCATTTAAATGTATAATTTCTGCAAAAATCAACGGATTTTTAAGAAAAAGAAAGATGCACCATCGTTCATCATAGTAGTTTCAAAACTCTTTCATGAACAGATTACATAGCATATACGAGCATTGTCCTCGATGCTGAGCATTCGACAAATGAGGGAATTTACCGGTTAAACCCAGTAAATAAACGAGTAGGATGCGTAATAATTTAAAAAGGAAGCCATCAAATTAAAACACTGGTCCTTCCCGAGAGTACCTTCTGAACTCCAACTTGTCACTTCTTTTGTTTTTCCCATTAATATTCTTTGTAGAATCACAGCCGCGGGTCTCGGACTTGTTTCTGCCCCAATATCCCCAGACCCTTGCCTTCCGCACCTTCTCCACCCCCCCCCCCCCAACCCCACCCCTTACCCTACCTCCCACATTCCTCCCTCCTTCCCTCCGCCCACGCAGTCTTGCCAACATAAACATCGTTAGCAGAGGAGATGAGAGAGGGAGAGGGGGGAGGGGGGCGTTTCGGAGAAAGGACCAGAGATGGGAAGTGTTAGGGCAAGGAACACGAGGAGCAGAGATGGCAGGGTGTGGTAAGGTAAGACCCGGAGGGGAAAGGAGGCGGTTTTAAAGGTGGTGGAGTCGATTTAAGGAGGCGGGATGCGAACCCACCACTGCCGCGCGAAATGTGAAAGAGGCTCGGAGTGAATGCCTTTCTCCTGCGTCTGGGAAAGGATGCATGGCCATGAATGTAAGGAGGCAGGATAAACAGGGATGGGAATGGTGGTATATTCGAGGGTACTCTACATCCATACTTCCTGCGGGCCGAAATCATTGCGCTCGTGTAAGATATTATTTTTTCGATCATTCACTGCGTCGCTAATATTTTAAGATAATATTTCAGAACATTATTCAAACCGTTAACCTTCTTTACGGTACCTGATGTGAAAATCAACCCAGAAAAATCATTTTGGAGCGCATCTCTAATTCTGTAAACCTTATGATTACCGACATTGGTATTTGAAAGAAAAATGATGCAGGGGCGCGATATGACATGGAAAACAATGATTGATGAAATCAAATACATATGATGAAGAAAAATACGGAAAGGGCAGTAGCGAACAAGTATATATATAAAAAAACTTTTAGGAAGTGTATAGAGTAAAGATGAAACACCAACCCAACCCAACTGTTTGATTCGATGATTTTACTTTCAATTAAAAATTTTACACTATTTTCTTAGTTCGGTATGTGGCCGTTGCCATTTGCGACGCTACAGTCAAGAGACGCCATTTCCGTCAAGCCAACAAAGAGAAATTCATATTTTACTCTCCCTTGTCCTTATATGATCTGCAATGTATCGATTAATACATTTAGTTCGATAGAGGATAACATTTGCAACTGAAAAACCGCGAGAGCATATAATTTCGACTTATAGTTTAGGAGATAAAAATTCGAGAATATCTACCGCCCATGTTAAACAATTGGGGGAATTACACGTCCCTGGATTCGAACTCGGGTCGTTCTTTTGTACGGTGATTGCACATAAAGTGTCATTATATGTGGCACTCTTTAAAACTGAAAGAATGGCTAAAATACATGGATCCGTTCTCGAGTTATTAGACATTATATGCGGTGTCTTAAAACTTACCTACATATATACCTATTATATATAACGCGGTAAGTTAATATAAAAGTTGTAAAAAAGAAAAAACTATGGGGCAAATAATGAAATACGCTTATAAATTACATAAAGAGATGACATAGAAATAGACAAAGTTAAATGAACAAATTAAGGGGGAAAATTAGAGACATTTGAAGTAAAAGAGAAAGCTAAAAGTAAGGTAATGCCTAAAAAAAAGTACGAGAATCGATGAGAGAGCCTAGGATTCCCAAACAGAGACAAAGTAAAAGAAAGGATAAGGATGGTAAGGTAAGAATCATTTGAAACAATGAGAAAAGGAATAACGCGAAAATACCATAGAAAATAAATAAAGCCGAGAGATTTTTTAAGAAACAAACGCAATGAGATAGTAGAGAATATACAGGGTCATCCATTTATCACGCAACCCATCACATAACTGTGCGTGGTGAAGTAAATATGGCAACAGCGCACTAAATGACACGTGCTCCGATGGCCTTGAGTCACCTCCAACCACTGTCGGCTGGATCAGTCTTACAGTCAGTCGTATAAGGTGTTCTGTTTAGCACAGACTCTCGTGCCGCGAAAAATGGGTTTTGCTCGAGAAGATCAAGTGTTTATTTTAGAGAGTAATTTTTCAGTGAAATCATTTAGACAGTGCCAGGAGGCCTTCGGAAGAAAGCTCCCAAACAGACCAGTGCAAAATAAGAGGTGTACCAGGATATTATTAAGCAATTCCTTGAAGAGAGAGAAAGATGTTGCTGGTTGCAGCAGGACTGAGTCACAGCCCACACTTCTCGTGCATCAATGGCGCAACTCCACCAATTCTTTGAAGATCGCATTGTTTTGAGGGGCTTGTAGCCCCTGATTTATCACATGCAGATTTTTTTCTTGTGGTTTCTTGAAAGGCGTTTACCAACCCAACCCACATGAAACATTGTATTCATTCAATCGACCAAGCAACTCTGCTCCGTGTTGCACGGAACACATTAAAGCGAGCAACTGCTTGTCTTGAACAGCAAGGAGGACACTTGGAGCATTTTTTGTAGATAATTACAGACTGTTCAGTATTATTACATTGTTGTTGTAGCGATTTACAGGACTTTGTAATGCAATTAAATGTTGAGATAAACTAGTGGGTTGCGTTTTAAATGGATGACCCTGTATAAATAAAAGCATCTTACGGTTAGAAAGGAATGATGTGGAACTATTAGGGACTGGAAAAAATAAGAGAAGGAAGTGATTCCACTTCCATTACTATCTTCCGAAGGTGCGGAAAGAAGAAGAGAGAGGCGTCTGGAGAAGAGAAAAGTGGAGAATAAGAGGAGATAAGGGGAAGGGAAGGTAGAGAGGAGGACAATTTGTCAAACGTGACAGTGTACGCCATTGGCGAAATGCTACGGACGTGCTTTTTTAAAAGCAGTTTCCCTTTAAATTTTTACATTCCTCAAATCAATGCGCCAGCCGTAGACTAACTTTCGTGGATTTCGCAATGCAGTTAAGAATTTTAAATTGGCGTACCGCTTCTAGTTTCGGCCTCCGTATTTCCTTTTCCACAGACAGATTTTATTAAAATACGAGTACGTTAAAAACACAAATCTTTACTCAAATATTTTTTCCGAAGCAAAGAATATAACACGACATGTACTCATTAATATAAATTTATTCCAACAACAAATTTAACTCCGAAATTTAACCTGGTAGAACGCTTATTTATTGCAATAATTTGGGTATCTATAAAGTTTACTAGCCATTTAAAATGCCATGTATATATAAATAATTCCATTAACAGCATACTGATTGAAACTGACTGTGAGTTTCGAAAGCGCGAAAATACCTTTTCCTCCTAAGTAATGTAAGATGATTTAAAACGAAAATAGACAGAAATTACAAGCCAACTTGAGTTCTTTCTATGCAAGTTTTCTTGCACAAATTAATTTGTAAAACGTTATTAAATTTTAAGTCATGACTTAATTTGGATTACCAATACACTTACCCGGTGAAATTTTTCGTGAAATAAAATAATAAAGTAAAACTAAAATTTAAATTAAAATTCATGTAAATATAAAAATAAATGGATTTCAGTGATAAGTAAAGCACTTCTTTCGTTAATTTAAAAGACACTAACACCAGAAAAACGACTATAAACGACACCTTAACATTAAGAGAAGGTAAGATTTGTAAGATAGGAAATGTTCCTAATTTTAAAGATTGAAATCACACTTTTATTCTAGGAAAAATTGGATAAAAGTAAGAAATAATTAGCAGAAGTGAACATCCGCCTTTAAAAATTCATTCATTTCCTACCTTTCTGCTTAAAGGAAAACAAGTGAGACACCCTTGCTAAAGTAAGAGCTCGAAGCACATTTTCTTAAAAATTTGAAGGTTTTGGTTTCCTCCCCCTTTGGAAACGGAACTACCCGCACCGTTGGAATGTAAATCCTCACTAGACCTGCCTTTCTGTGAAAACTTCATTTCTCTAGCTTCTGTAGTTTGGCCACAATACCAAAGTATTGAACTAACCGAAGTTATAGCCATCTAGCGGGAATTCGAAGAAATACTTGGAAAATTCAAACGATGGAAAATTCACGGATTGATAAGTGCAATAATTATTTTCAAAATATCTATTAAAACAAAAAAGCTGACTGTTCGCAGATCACATTAACACGTGTTTTTATTTTAAGAAAACGCGCCCATAAAAATATATGGCCTGTCAATTAGAGTATGCCCAGCGCACAACGGAATACGAGTTGAGTGATAAATAGCACAAATAAAACAGTTCACATAAATCACACTAGCTACGAAGTTAGAGAAAGGTCATAAAGAAAACATACAGGGAGGGTGTGTCGAGGCAACGACGAGAAAAAGAAGAGAAGAATTAAGTTAAAAATGAAGATTGAAAGTGTCTCTGGATCAGGACTCTTGAGAGAAGAGCAAGGAGAGGAGAAGGGGTTTTCCCATGCCGAGGAACATTAGGCTGAGACAACGGAAAAGAACATTGTTGGTCGAAAAGTTGACATAAGAAATTTTCCTGGTACTTTTCCAGAGGACCTAAAATTAAATCTGATGCAACCAAAATGGTCTAGCGAGAACTACGTAATGTTTTCATTTAGGATTATAAAGTGGGGGGATGTGCCTGAGAGGAAAGAGGGAGATCGTCACGGGCTCCAGAAATTTCATGGGTGAATGTGAATTTAACGTGTTCAGGACAAAATTAAATCCCGTCACACTCAGAGGAAAGGAAGTGGAAATACGGATATGATCCGATTGTTAAATGTTTCATAGGAAAACAAGTAATTCCCCGAAGCTTCCAACATGCAATACACAGTATTTTATAAGGATATAATTCGCGTTACAGAGAGTAGTTTTAATTCAAAGATATAATAACGTAAACGTTATCGTGAAAAACATACCGTTTTTTTTTAATGGGCTTCTATTTTACTACCAAAAAAGAGACCGTTTCTCATTCCACCATTTTCATCTTCCATTTTTAATGAATGACATAAAGTTCTTCCATATTGAAAAGATAAGATTTTTATAAATTTAAAGATTTTATAGCGCCATAAAGAGCCGTTGCCCTAAGACAACAATTTTAGGCTTTTAACAAAAAGCACAATAAAATCCTACCTATGGTTTTTATTATTTTGTAGTTATAATATCACGAACGTTGGAATTATTTAAGCCAAAATGAAATACATTTAGCTCGGACAATGCTTCTCTACGACAATAAATTCCTAGAAAGGAGAAAATTTCACCTATCTAAAAAGAGACTGCCATGTCCTTTCAATGAGCATCATTCCTACAAATCACCATACGTACAAATCTATTTCCAATTGCCTTTATTTTCACTGTCTTTAATAAAGCGAATCCCCGACTTTCGAAATGAGCTCAGAAGCAGTAACAAAGAAGAGCACAGAGAGTAAAGTTTGAACCTGTAACCTTAATGTTGGGAGGTACGCCACTTCCCGTCCAACCCGTGCCAAAGCCGACTCACCGAGGTGGCAAAGAGGAAATGGTTAAAGGTAATTTTTATGAATGGTTGCGTTGAAGGTCATCGCAAAGAGAGGAGAGGAGGATGAAAAATTTCAAGAGAATTTCAAGACTTTCGAAAACAATGGATACGTGAATATGAAGGTTATGGGTTTTAGACTACAAAGCAATCACTGACTGTCACAAAGCTCATGACTGATTTACACGAAGTACTCGATTTACGTCGTAGATGCGTTCTCGGAAAGCAAGACGTTTAACGAAACGATATAAATCGAAACCTATTTTACATTGCCTTAAGGATACGTGTAATACGAGGACACGCTCATTGGGTATATTTATTGTCATGATTTGGGTAAAAGATTAATTATTAAGTACCAAAAGACGTTAATATAAAACTCGTAAAAAATAAAACAATAATGATCATAAATAAAAGTGGCCCTATATGAATAAAACATAAAGAGGGCATTTCGAGGTCTGGATAGGTAATCAGGGGAGGGATTATTTACGCGTAGAATCAGGACTGTCTGCCTCACCGCTGACGGTGACTGGTATCAGTCTCATTCACATCTACCCCTGCTTCTCCTTCAGGTAACAATAATTTAGTGCGTATTATTCATTTGTGTGCTGTTTTCCCCGTTCTGTGATTTGCACAACGAGTTGGAGAAAAAGAGGATTTTGTATAAAGTGATGTTATATCGGAACAACGTAACATAGGTTGATACATATCCCCTAATGTGTGATCGATGCTACACCGAAACAATGCAAACCGAGTACTTGGTGTTTATAAAAACATTTATACAATGCATCTCCATATTCGTCGAACGTGTTTTACACTCTCGATCAAATGGAAGTATTGTAACCAAGATACGTTCTAATCTCGACATTTCATCGAATTAGAAACATGGTTTCCTCGCGGGAATTACGCTTCCTGATAGAAAGTTAGCGCAAATCGCCGAAATTATTCACAAAGTTGATAAAAACAAATTCCATGAAAGGAAAGGACCATGTAAGTCCACAAAACCTCGGTCCAAAAAGTCGAAAAATCCACCGCCTAAAATTTTCCGATGATTCTACAATTACCACCGTAATTAGCGGTCATTCAATACGTGACAGCATCCCTTTGATGACCATTCCCGCGAACGAAGTTATCAGACAGAACAATTTTAATAAAGCGAGTACAGTGTTCACCATCTCTATAAATAAAATTCTGTCTGTCTGTACATTAGTTTTTTTTCAGAATTTCCCTTTTATTGCGCATTTCGTGCGAAATGACGATGATTCACTATTCACTAATTTTCTCAAATTTTCAGCTCCCTAGCTCTACTGAAAGTACATAAACATTAGTCAATTTTTTTTAACATTTATGAATTTTTAACGGCCGAATAAATAAACATTTTCAAATTTCTATAACCCCGTTTTCGTTATTTGGTAAATTCTACCGTTAGAAAGAATTTCAACATTGTAGCACATTTAGAAGTACCTAAACCATGAAATGTTTGTTTAAATGTTTATAATTTTTAACGGCCAAGAAAATGAACATTGTTGTAATTTTCGACTTTTTCTGTCATCTACAATTTCTGAAAATTTCAACTCTCCATCTATTGTAGTTTGGGCTAGACTCTTATATCCTATATCCTCCTCTGTAAGAAGCGTCCATATATAATGATATATATATATATACTCGTATATGCATCAATGGATTCATACACACATATGTACCCATGTATGCGTTTAATTAAATGCGAGTTTTACCAAAAGTGAATGAGCATGAAACAGAATGACATGACGAGAAAGAAGTACCCGTGTGGTGGTACGAGTGTGGTTTTCTTTCGGGACGAGTGAGCGGGGAATGCTCAAATTTATAAGTGGGAGGTCGGGAAAGGGAAGAGTTTAAAAAAACGAGTACAGGGGTGAGGTCGGGCAGAGTAAAATTTCAAAAGGAAGCCGTATTAGTCCCAAATGATGCGAAAGAGGATATGAATATGCGGGTAAGGAAATTAACGGAGGAAAGGGAGAAATAATAATGATAAAAGATACGAGAGGGAGAGTAATAACAATTAGAGATTGGTGTGAGAAGAGAGGGGGGGGGGAGGGAGAAGGGACATTAAAGGTTTCGTTTTATATTTGCCGTAGTGAAAGGGAAAATGGCTGGCGATGAAAGAGAGGGAGAAAAAGCCATAGGACATCCATGCGGGACCGGTTACTAATGCTTCGTGAATGGCGACGCTTCTTTATACCGAGCGGAATTATTTTATTCCTTCCACTTTCTTCCGCATCATTTAGTTAAGTCCGGAAAAAAGGATTTAACCCTCCCAGGACCGTTCCAAGGATTCAACGTAACGTTATAGATAATTTCCTCCGCAAATAATTTTTTTTGGCCAACGCATAAGAAATTATGAAGAGAACGCATAAATGAAAGTTATCAAAGAAGCAAAAATATTGAGAGTCATCGCATAGGGTTTCAACCCATCTTAAGCACGTATTGATGAAATTTTTAAGACCAGATTTTCGTTGGACTATTTGGTCTATTGATGAATTTCATGATATTTATAAAATGGAAAAATAAATTTAATTACAAGACGAAGCTTCCAAGCGCTGAACTTAAAACTTCATGCTTATAATTTTATAAAGAAGCATAGGTATTTAACGATAATTTATCCTAGGTGCTTATATATTTATAAAATGGAAAAATAAATTTAATTACACGACGAAGCTTCCAAGCGCTGAACTTAAAACTTCATGCATATAATTTTATAAAGAAGCATAGGTATTTAACGATAATTTATCCTAAGTGCTTATAGAATAATAACTGAACGCGTATTTTTTGATATACTGGAGAAACAAGTATTTCTTTTCACGGTTTCCTTATACCATTCCGCCAATCCAAGCTAAAACATTTTTTTTAATCGGTATTACAACGGGTCAGGATAACTTACATTCATTTTACGCTCTGGCTATTATGTCCGCAAGCAAAATCTAGGGATCCAAAGTTTGAAATCTCAAAAAATAATAACGCCATCTTAATTAATACCGACGCCGACTAATTCGAAAAAAATGAACGAACGCAAAACAACTAAAATGGCCGCTGTTTTAATTTGAGCTAAGCTCTCCGAATAAATGATTAAAAAACATGGAAAGGGAAGTGCAAAGCACGGGGTATTAACGCCTCGCGACCGCAACATCAAGAGGAGAGTGGGGTGGGGGGAGGGGGAAAAAACCCTAAAAATGTAAATGACACGCACAAGCGAAGGAATAACAGTTTGAAAATTCATATCCTGTCTCCGCCGTTTCCTCCGCCCCTTTTTCAGCAATGGAGTTATCGACCTCCCCCCCTCCCCCCACACACCGTACCTCTAAACCACGCACGCCTCCCCACCCCACCCAATACAACATCCCACGCTCCTTCCGTCCACCAATAGGAACTTCATTCCCCTTCTTCACTCTTCGTTCTCATTTAGAATTTTACGCAGAAACAATTCCACCCTTCTAAGCGGCCATCCCACGTTCCAAGGCATTAAAATGCAAGAGGGATGAAATGGGCAGGGAGTAAAGGGAAGAGAGGGATAGGGCGCTGTTTGTGAGAGGAAATGAGAGTCTGAGCAGAGGGAGTGAGAGAGAGAGAGAGGAAAATGAATAGTGAGAGGGTGAGAGTGGGGTGGAGAGAGAGAGAGAGAAATACAGAGATAGATAGAGAAAGATAGTGAGAAAATGGAGAGGCAGAAGATAGGGAGCGAAAGAGAGAAAGGAAAAAAGGAGGGAGGGATGAAGGAAGAGGGTGAGATAAAGTGGAGAGAGTGAAGGAGAATGAGAGAGGGAGGATAGAGAAAAGCAGAAAGAGAGAGAGTTCGAGGGAGAGGGAGTATGGTGGAGAGAGCAAAATTGAAATATGGAGGGAGATAAAATGGAGAGAGAGAGAGAAAGAAAGAGCTAGACAGGAGATAAAGAAAGCGGAACGGAGCTCTTGTGTACTTTTAGAAGGCACAGAAGTGTAAAACACGCTTATCGTATTTTACGAAAGACGTTTTTTTTTACTCTTTAGACAGATCTGGATGACACTTGCATCCAGACGATTTCACAAGGAACTTAACGCCCTCGAATTATTATTTTTTTCGACGACGTATTGGAGTAGAGGGTATTCCTCTTCTCCATAACGAGTTGATTTACTTCGCACGTACACTTACATAATTTAACTGGGATAATTATCTTCCTAATTAAGCGTAGAACCAAGATAAAAAAGGCGGAGTTATCGCGTTGCGTATTCTTAAGAATTTGCGACCGCTTCATTTACCAGAAAGAAAAAGTACGACCCGTAATCGTACGTTTTTTTAAAATAAAAAGCTTTGGTTAGAGAAATTAGAAGAGCCGTTGGGATATCGGTGATTTGTAGACGTTGATGAAGCTTCCGGGATTATTCTTTCGTCAGCACAAGAGAGAGACAACTGATATCTGTCTCTCCGACACCCCAGCGGCTCTCCTTTTGGTATGTGCTCACTGGTTTACTTCAACATCTAGTTGCTCTTAATACACACACACACACACACATACACACACAAGTATATAAAATTAGCTTGGGTATATCATATTAAGGTCATTCAGGTATTGAATTTAAATTGATTGTCTTAAGAATAGCAAACCGTTTTTCTTTTGACTACATTCGACCTAATGTCTGTGAAAATGTCAATATAAACAAAGATCACAGGATAATTTAATCAGAAAGTTCAGATGAGGTCATCATGTCGAATATTATAACAGGAATTAAAATTATTGTGGCTTAGTTACTAGTTAGTTATTAGTTTCATCTTCTCTGATTTTTTGGTTTGTTTGGAAATTGTTAAATCACAGTATCGATTTAAACGATCTTTATTGTTTGCGCCGTTCAGTTTTAAGACAATACTCAGTCATTTTTTTGTAAAAATTAAGTGGGCGTTCCTGTATGTATGAATATGTAAGATGCGAAAAGTTTTTTTGTGAAATTAAGATTAATATCCCAATATCCTATAACGTTCTACATCCTCCAAACGTGTGCTCGCTTAACTTTCCAGAACACTTTCGCGTTTACGTATTCTATAATTCAGGCCATATTTTTTTTTGTAAAAGTTGGGATCAAGTGCGCCATTAGATTTTGACAACAGAAGAAACCTCCGGAAGTAATTTCGCAGAGAAACATAAAATAGAACAAAACTGGTCTTCATAATATTTAAAGAACCTGAGAGATGAAGAAAATGAGATACGCATAATAACCGGAACTACATGAATCTTATTATATGCGAGAGGTTAAAAGGCTTCCTAAAGGAAACTTCGTCGAAGAAAGTTACAGATGGAAAAAGATTCGATATTATTTTAAGTTCGTATAAGTTTAACGGCATCTTTCAGAAGATGGGAATCATAAAAGATACGGGGTTTCAAAATGAAATTAACGCTTCTTACCCTTGAAAAATGCGTAATCGAATACACAGTAATATATGTTGCAGCAAAAATGCTAAATATTACATATTCCCGTGTTTTAGAGTCGAAATCCAAAATTTTGAGAGGTGCAAGCAGAGACGTACCTACGAGATATGGCGCCTATGGTATAACTTATGGAAACATCTTGTTATGGAGAATATTACTTTTGTTACATTTTAATTAAGAAATGCAGCGGTTTTATTACACACTAGAAGCCCGTTACAGCTACGCTTGCAAATAAATAGTACGGCCCTAGGTTAGATCTTCTTTGTTCCCTTTTCATTTGACGTGTTTCCCTATTTCTTTGTCTTTCTTGTACTCTCCGCTCCTCATCTACACGGGCTTCCGCATCTCTAACTCTCTTTCCTACAATACTCTTCCTTTGATCTCTGGCTCCTCTTCCTTTCTCTGGCAGCTGTAGCTGGGCTAATAGCTCTCCTTTTCACTGGACTATCCCTTGGCATTTGCAAATTTTCTGCGATTTTACAGCAATATATTAGAGCAATTACGTGATTACAATGTCACAGAGTTACTCAATGCTAGTTTAATATCGCGATATATTCAAAGGGGGAAATTTTTTAATTCGACCTTACAGTGCAGTAGATTAAAGCGAGTTAAATTTAATAATAATAGTCTATGATATTGGAACATTTCAGTAGATTGGGATTTCACCTGCACCTTCAATTATAGTTGATTTTTTAAGTTAAATGAACCGTTTTCAACTGTAACACGATGCTACTGCCCAATATTCCTGAAAACTATAATCGCGATTTGAATTGCCGCAAATAAAAGATAAATAAAATAAAATATTGGCTGAGGAAAACATTGCAGAAGCCCTGGATACGACAAATTTTATAGAAAAATATATCAAAAGAAAAAAGCAGCAGTATCTATACTAAGAGAAGAATTAAACCTTAGTGGAGAATATTAAATTGATATAATATGCTAACGCTATGGAATATAGACTAGAAACATCCGTTGCTATCTTCTTTGGTAGGATAAAACACTAAACTAAAAGACTAAAATTTAAATAAGCTGAAACACTAGATAAATTTTCAAAATTACCTAAAGAGATCTAAAATACAACCGCCATTATACTGCTCTCCCAAATTATTCGAATCATGACTATCTCAAATAAATGATGCGATAACTCCTATGCCAATAAAATTATTAACCCTCACGTTCGACAACAAATAAACTTCCTTTATCAGAACTCCGTCAAGTGAAGGAGGGTTGCAATATTATTTTCCATTACTTTAAACTCCTGAAAATTTTTCCAAAATCTCCCGTGACCGAAAAAAGTTGAAAAGGAATGATGCGAACGTATAATCGACAGAGTGAATAACAATCGTTTCCAAATTAACCTCGACCGTGGACAAAAAAAAATTGAAAATCCTTCCGTCTTTCAAAAATCTCGTTTGAATGCAATCAAACAACGAGACACGTCCTTCGTGGAGCCTGGTTTTTTTATTTTATTTTTTCCCGCTCCCTCGCTGATTAAGCCACATTTCGCCATCACCGACGCGAATTCTTCCGAACATTTTTTTTTATTAAAGCGTCTCCGCGTACGCGACCTCACTTTTATATGCTCATCTCATTTTCCCCGTGGCGCGCATGGAAAAAAAAAATCGAAAAGAGAAAAACTGTCCGTTGCGCAAGAAAGCTGGTGGCGACATAGCAGGAAAAAAATTCGAAGAGAGGGGGGGAAAACTGAATCGCGGAAAGAAAGAAAAAAAAAACCTGAAATACGAAAAGCGTGGACCGTCCCTAATTACATCCATGCCTACGTTCCATCTCCTCTTCGGAGAATAAATAGAGAAAGAATTTGTCGAGAGGGATGGAAAAAAAAGGACGGGATTGATGAAGAAGGAAGAAAAGGAAAGAATGGTTAGAGGGAGAAGCTCGAGGGAAAAAGTTGACGTAGCGATTGGAACTAGATTGAAACTTCCGTCAAAATACCCGATTGGACATTGGAAAAAGGTCTGGCAAAGAAAAAACCCGCACACATGCGCAAACCTCACCTGTAACGGTAACTTTTTATAAAAGAATTTTAGAAAAGAGTCGACGAAAAATTTTGCCTCAAAAGACTAGATTGTGGTGCAGAAAGAGGTCAAAAGCGATGATACAGTGGAAGGGAAAGATTAAGTTCCGTCTGATATATAATGGACGAGGCGCAGGTAATAGGCTATAGAGGAGTTTCGAACGAGTTCGTCAAAGGTCAAATTTCCGCTACAACTTATTCGGCCGAGCAGGACGGGAAATATTGACAAATGAACGCCGAGCTATACGAATTTATCGGCGGGCGTTTTTTTTTATTTCCATTCTGGTATCCGCCGATACTCTCGCAATACCGGAAGAATGAAATGGAAAATATCCCGAACGTGGCATGGAACTGCATTTCAAATCCCCAAGAACTCCTAAATATTTCGAAATCGAATTATTGCCTATTTTCTCATTAATGCTTGACAATAATAAGGCCAGATGCGTACACAGAGAGAGAATTTCAATTGGTCGCATGCGAAATTCACTAGCTAACGATAGACCGAGATTTTCATTGAATCAATTATTTGTTATTTCCATCAAAAGCCCGAAATTCCGCATAAAGTGGGAACTAATTATCATTACAAATACACAAACTTTCCGTTCTGAGTTAGAGACAAAAAGAATCCAATATTAATCTTCGTGAAGAGCCATAACTCATCTAAATTAACTTTCGTCCTATATATCTATTTAAAAAATTTTAATTATAATGTAGTGTAAAACATCCCGTCGCTTTGATATTACTGTGGTTAAGGTCATACACTAAATAAAAGGACTGATAATGGTGAAAATTGAAAATATATACTGTTCGCTAAAAGAGTACATACTTCCCACTTTAAAAATGCAAACGATTGAGATTCGTGTTATTTTTTATAAAATGAGGCATCTAAAGCGAATTGTAGTGCATTCTTTTTAATAGTCGCGCTGTAATTGAATTGTACGTAAGATGTCAATGTTAATTTCCAATATTCATTGTGCTCCTTTTATAAGATAACAATTACTACGCCAGTCAATACCCCAACAATTTCTACAACTCTCTATAACTTGAAAGTTAGCTTCAGACTTCATATAAAACCTGATTCGCCTCATAACTTCCACGGTCTGGAATGAGTTACAAAAATAATCGATGAAAGTTTGTTTCCAACACAATTACACAAAATCGTTCCGATAAAACTTTCTGATGAAGGTGTATTTTAAGGGTTTCAATTAATTAAAATGACAGGGAGTAACATAAAGAATGGCGTCAACAGTAAAATATTTTAATTCAGAAAATTTAACTACTGATATCAAATTTATAACTTTCCCGCCATTGAAGAAAATTACGTCATGTTTTGGACAATTTACCTGTAAAACTGGGCTAGACAAAACATACACATTAAAAAAGAGTAAACTTCCATAAGCGTTGAAAATTAATTAACAAGGATGTAACATTTTATTAAATCGAAATCTTTTTTAGTGACAATTGATTACGCTATAACGTCACATGATGCAGCCAAATGGACTTCGTTTAACGTAAGCAAACAAGTATTTTTTTATTACTTTTTATAGACCCTTAGACGTTTAATAACATAAATGTTGCCTTTGTTATGACCTTTGTTAAAATAATTTCAACAGTAATATTTTTACTTTACGAGTAACTTACAGAGGGTATAAAAATGTAACGAAGACATCCTTTTTCGTATGGAATAACGACAAAGAAACCCGAGGATCAATTTCCGAAAGGAAAAGGTAGAGATAAGCAAAGAACGGGAGCAAATGAAGATTTTGAAAAGTGGAGAATAGAAACGAGACGGTTTTGAATGGAAGAAAACGAATCTTTTAAATTATCCACTAATGCAATACAACTACTCGATGGAAATTCGTCCGATAACCCCGATAAAAAGAGATCATAAGGGAAGAGGGAGAAGTTAACCGGAAGTTAAAAAACAAAACAGAGAAAAAATGGGATGGGCTGAGTTGAATTTTCCGCGTTGATGGTAACGATAAATTATTTTAAAGGCGATCCGGAAACTCATTCGGACTAATGGAAAGTTTACAAGAAAAAAAAAGACAATGGGATGGAAAATGAGTGAAGTAAATTTATCCATACGGAAAATACGCTTCGGGAAGATAGTGAATTGAAACAGGTGTGGCAAAGAGATGTCCTTCCCATTTGACCTATGAGCTCCAAGCTCTTTGGTTCACTGAAGATTATTATGGAGTGAAATATGACAGCTTTTCCAGAAAAAATTGTTTTCTCCTTAATATCTCATCAGGGCAAAATCCAATGTATTATTGTTCAACAATTTCTATCTCGCGCCGCTATAAAATTATAAATCTTCACCTGCACATATAAAAAAGTGTAATAATTATTTCCCACTTTTAAATCTTTTGTTCGCTCTATCCAATAAAGGCTCCGACTATAAACACACAAATTTAAAATAACACTAATTTTTTCCAAGCTTAAAATGTATCAATAATTCGAAGCGACTGTTACCATGGAAATTTGATAATTTAACAAAATTACGGAGTATTTCGCTAACTTCCTCAACAGTAACTGTACGCTTAGACTATAATCTTAATAAAATAATCGTTACCAATAACAAAGAACGAATACATTTATTTTAAAATGTTTTTTCCCCGATCACTATTACAGGAATAGGGAAAAAACGACTGTCCATTACCTTTTTTGCCCGACTCATTGATACTAGGTCCGCTCAATGATGAATTAGTGTCGGCCACCAAAAAAAAACAGACCTTTTTCCGAGAGCTATCCATAAAAAATTACCTGCGGTGAGATTCATGGAATAATTTGCCTATTACGAACGAGAAAACTCCAAAAGAAAACGAATAAAAAATCTATTAGCGTCGAAAATAGTTTTTTTAAGCTATCTCATTGCAACTTTTCACCATTTAACTCGGTGCGGAGGTAACGATGACTATACGACTGGATAATGGCGCGAGGGTCAAAAGATCATGAAGGCAAAAATAAAGGATTCATTACCAGTTTACCGACCGATAAAATGTTGGAGGACGACCCGAGAGGAAATTGGGGCAAAAGAGCGAAAATAAAAAGGACGCAAATATCATTCGCTTCAAAGGAAGCGACAAGTATGCAGTTGATTAAGAGAAGGCGAACATTTTATCGTTCTTTTAATTCTTCTATTTCAATTTTTATCACTCCCTTTCTACCTTTGTAACGGATGTGCCTCCGACACGCAGCCATTTTAATGCGAGTTCTCATTTATCGTTAGTCTCTCCTCCAACCTCCCTCTCTTTGTCTCCCTTATCCAACGACCCAATTATTTTCAATTTCACGAGGATTCAAAGATTGTTTCCAAGAAAACTAAGGTAAGAACTTTATGCACACGTTCCTTGAATACTTTAAAGTGACCTAACGCTTCGAATATGCCTATATTTAATAAATATATAAATCTATTGCTAAACGTTCATGGGTACAACTACTGTGATAAACACGTGCTAGTATAAACACGCACACAAACACCCCTACGATAGACACGATCGCAACCAAAGTTATAAGGATGGAACTCTTAATGTATACAGAGATAACTTAAGTGGGTACTGGTCGGTTATCCCCCGTAAATTACATTGGTTCCATTTGCGACGCAAGTCAAGAGGATATAACATTGAAAGGATATATTGAGAGCCTTCGGCTCGCTTTATTTTAATGGGTAGTCGTCCCCGGGCGCTAGCGCGCCCTTCACCTCGGCTGGAACTAAACTATCCCTCCCCGTTGTCCGGTGAACAGGTTTGTAAATGTCGCGACAGGCCATCAGTCATGGGTTAACAAGCCTTAGGGTAAAAATATTACATAGCGATCCCATTAGCCTTTCAACAATAAATATTTACCATGAAAAATATTTGCGGGGGCCAAAACAGGATAGTACCCTTTGCGGGGGGATAATCGACCAGTGCCCTTAAGTGTGACTCGATAATTAAATAGATACAGCATCTCTCCGCTGTTCATATATATTTAGTCTTTCGAAAAGAATTTATTGTATTTTTGCTAGTGGTCAAGTAACACTCCGCATAGTGGCTCCTTCTACCGCAAAACTTACATAAAAGGTTATGATTTTAATTCATGCTTTCCAATGCCTGTCGCTTTCATACGGGAATCAAAGAATAAATTCCCCCAATATCGCATGCCTTCGAAAATGCTCGCATAAGCACGCTCTTCGTAAGCACATTCACACTCATACAGAAGGAAAATGTTCTGAGCATAACGAAATGAAAACAAACTCGACGGCATGTCAATCATTTGTATGAATTAATTGGGAGAGTAATATTAATGGAAACGACTCACAAGATGCGAGACAAGAATAATGAGTACTGTGAATGAATGTTCCGCACTCACACATGAAATTGTACTGGCAACTAAGTAATCCCCGCTTTCTTATTAAATTAAGAATAATTATCGTAATCCTTAGTTCTGTCCTGCAGTTTGCCCTATTATTTTTTATACAAGCCACAAAAATCACTACTTTTTTATCTTACCAACATTAAGTCCAAGAAACTAACTTTCTGATCGAATTATACCGATGCTACAAAAGTTACTTTCCTATGTAGCATCTTATATTTTCATTTTATCGCACTTACTTTTTAGTAAATATTTTGAATCTAATATGTTGTATTTCTCTAACGTATGTCGTTCTTCAGTAGAAAATCAATAATGATATTTCCCAATAGGCTGAAAAAATAGAAAATAACTATAAACTGTTTGCATATTTTAATTGTACACAAGAAGGGTACCATAAACGTTTATTAGCTATACGTACACTACTGAATATGGCAAATGATTCTGATTTTTCGTAGTGTTAACTCTTCCCTGTTAGCTTATGTATCTCAATATAACCGAGCATCGATGAAAAAGATGGGACCGCCCAATATTTTCTTGTCTTTTATTCTATTGTTAAGCAAATGAATGAAGCGCAACAGCGCGTATCGGCCGTATTCTTCGATGGTTCACCCATACTCCCTCCTTATTTCTACCCACGTCATAGCGGGTTGGGTTAGTGGCTGACCTCTAACTTGGCATTTCTCGGCTCTAAATAAATAAAGGAGCAAGAAAGGAGATGCGGTCCCTTAAGAAGCCACTATACGACCTAGGAAACTCCCGTGTCTCAAACAATGTAACCAATCCATCAAGGTCTTCACGCAAAGAAAAACATGTCAACAGAATCCTTAAATTTACAAAATATGTAGAAATCTTTGTAGAATAAAACATTATGGAAAGACAGGCGTAATTTTAAAACGTATAAACCGTCAGTTTGCCGAGGCAAATAGTATCTCCAAAATCATGAAAAAACAGCTTTAAATTTTCTTAATCATAACATTGCTCAGACTTACTATTTCTTAATATTCCATAGGCTATTTTTACTGCGTTGTTATAAATGTTAAGGGCGAGTATAAATTAAATATGCCAAATAAACTAAAATTTATAACATATTAGCAGAACTGCCCGTTGAATTTCAACGGATTTATTGAATGTAAAACTTCGACCTTGTAACATGTAAACATCGTAAGAATATGATAGTACACAGTTCTAACCGTCGAATAAAGCAACGAGTTAGGAAAGTATACAACGTAACACAAATGCCGTGGAGTATTAGAAATAAATGATATACCTATACGTAAGGGTAATACCGTTTTAAAGTTCATTTCTTCGTCATAAATAATCCATTTCCTTCCTATTTTAGAATATTGCATGCACACGTAAAGAAATTAAACGTTTGTTTGTGAGGTTGTTTATGTTAGCAACAATGAAGAAGTAACCACGCAAGAAATTTTCAAAGTTCAACTCGATTTAAGACATTCTCATTTGATTTTATAGATAACGGCTACTCCTACGATAAAAATGTATAGGAAAGACAATACTCTTCTTTACAAGTTATACAACTTTTATTTGAAAAATATTTTGATATAAGCAATACTTTACGAGATATGACGAAAAGTTCATTTTTGAATGCCAGTCAACCAGACCTGAAATTAAAGGGAGATATAAAGGATTCCTTAGATGAGAGGTACGAACTTTCCTACCTTTGCTGTGGTGTAAACGTTCCAGCGGTGGAAGAAGAAATAAATCCCTTTGCTCCAGCGATGAGAAAAATTCCTCACACTCAAATATTCACGGCACTTCCTCACATAATGGCCATTACACTACACAGGGACGTGCAAAATGGGGTAAATGAAAAGCACTTTGGAGTTGACGAATGAAATAAAGGGTAAAGGTTTGATATTGGAAATTGGAGAAATTAGTGGGAATCACAATCCGTATCACATGTAATGGCAAGAGAAAAAATTCACTAGTACTACCTAAACACGATAGGAGATGCGTCTTAAATAGACTTAAGGCTAGGAAAACCATTCATGTAGCTTATATTGCAATAATTCTCCGTAGACACCATGAATCTGCTTTGATTCTCGCGAGAATTTAAAAATTATATTATAATTTTAACAAAAGAACTTTTATTTAAGATTATAGATTGCTTTTATTCTCGCGAGAATTTAAAAATTATATTATAATTTTACCAAAAGAACATTTATTTAAGATTATATATTGCCTTAATTCGGCGAATAAATTTGCCAATAGTTCATAAAATACTTACATATCTTTAGAGACTGCATGGCCTTCTCTTCGAAAGTAGATCACGTAACCTTCCTTCGTTACATCCGAACACTATCACATCTCAAAGTATACTGACCAAATAGATGGAAAATTTCCCCCCGAACACGTCACGACGACGTCACTTTGGACTGTTAAATAATAATGAAGTGCTGGGAGGTGGGGGAAATGGGAAAAATTCCTTTCCTATGACCATAAAAGGTATCAGCGTAGCCGAGGAACTCGGAATGCCCTCCACGAAACCTCCAAAGTGCACAGGGGCACGCACTGGCCTACTCAGAAGAAATGCCTTTCAAAAAAATCCTCCCAATATCTGGGAGGTGGGGGAAAATGCCTTTCCTTTGGTTCTTTACTTTTACACCGTCAAATGTACACAGATGGGTTTTTCGAAAGGCACTTTGGAGGTATCGTGGAGGGCTTTCCGAGTTCCTCGGCTACGCTGATACCTTTTATGGTCATAAGAAAGGAATTTTTCCCATTTGTCCCACCTCCCAACACTTCATTATTGATTATTTAACAGCCCAAAATGACGTCGTCGTGACGTCTTCTGATATTGGCGGGAAGTTTTCTATCGATCTGGTCAGTTAACTTTGGGATGTGAAAGTGTTCGGATGTAACGAAGGAAGGTTACGTCATCTCCTTTCGAAGAGAAGGCCATGCTGTCTCTAAAGATATGTAAGTATTTTATGAACGTTTGGCAAATTTATTCGCCGACTTGAGGCAATATATAATCTTAAATAAATGTTCTTTTGTTAAAATTATAATATAATTTTTAAATTCTCGCGAGAATCAAAGCAGATTCATGGTGTCTACGGAGAATTATTGCAATATAAGCTACATGAATGGTTTTCCTAGCCTTAAGTATATTTAAGACGCATCTCCTATCGTGTTTAGGTAGTACTAGTGAATTTTTTTCTCTTGCCATTACATGTGATGCGGATTGTGATTCCCACTAATTTCTCCAATTTCCAATATCAAACCTTTACCCTTTATTTCATTCGTCAACTCCAAAGTGCTTTTCATTTGCCCCATTTTGCACGTCCCTGTGTAGTGTAATGGCCATTATGTGAGGAAGTGCCGTGAATATTTGAGTGTGAGGAATTTTTCTCAACGCTGGAGGAAAGGGATTTATTTCTTCTTCCACCGCTGGAACGTTTACACCACAGCAGAGGTAGGAAAGTTCGTATCTCTCATCTAAGGAATAAAATACTCCATATCGCCCGTTAATTTCAGGTGTTGTTGACTGGCGTTTAGGTCGTCGCAGGCAAAGGTGTCCGACTGATACGAAAATTAGTGTGCCCAGAATTTTCAATTTGGATATGACGTAATTATAAATGGGTTGAGTGAGTGTAAGCCTTTCGTTAAATATGGACGAATGGGTTTTATTATAACAAGTGAAAGACGATTCGCTAACTATATCCCCGCACCGAATTAAATGAATTCAACTCACAATCAGTTTCGTGCGGCGACATTTTATTTGGGGTAAGCTGGTTGACACACACTTTACCTCTTAACTGCGTCGACAGTTTATACTCGTCAACCTTTGTTTTCAATGGATGCTTGTGAACTGCTTTTAAGCTTCGTAGTGTATTTCTTTTGCTCTCAGGTGGTTACTCTAACCGATTACACAGGTTAAACCTACCTATTACATATTAACACATATTGATGTCCGAGTTGTATTATCTGATGTATGCTTGAACTTTTTCCTACAAAAATATTAGGTATTCTCGGTGACCATGTGGATTTTGCATAGAGATATCGCTTTTCCGAGTATTAAGGCTTTCTTCTAAAAAGCGGATATCTTTGGTTAATGTTGACATTGTTGACATTTTACCTGGCAAAATATTAAACCTCTAATGAGTGTTGACTGCAGCAAAGGGATGGGACGAGTCAAATTTGCAGACCAGTGCATCGTCAACTACTCTACTGCCAGAAAGACACTAAAAATATTACGTGAAAATGTTTCACCATTTATTGGATATAACATTTTTATTGCAAATGTAATATACAAAAAACGTGAGTAATTGAGTCACCTAAATTTTAAGCTAGTGAATGCCAGGAGAGAAAAATACAGTGAAAGTAAACCAAAGAGGTTTTTTCACCAGTAAAGTGGTACCCCTGATTGTCTTACGCCATTAACTTTTGCGATTTTCTTATCGTCTTTGATTTTAATCCCTTAATATCAAATTTCATGAAAATCCGTTCAGTAAAGGCCGAGAACGAACATGCGGACGGACCGACCGACGATAATAGGCGCTCACGCTGTAAGCGAAACGCGCCTAAAAATGAAGAAAACCTGTTCACAATTACCTGTTTAGATGAATGAAAGAAGAAAATCTCGCACACTGAAAAATGGAAAATTACGTGTAAACTTATGATAAAATAATTACCGAATTAAGCACCCCCCCCCAATTTTTTATCGCCATATAGCCTATGTTATCCGCAGGATAAAATTATTTACCTATGCGAAGTTTTGTAACGATACCTTCAAAGGTTTGCAAGTCGAAATTTGTGGAAAATCTACGTCTAATTATTCAAGTTACTTACGTAGTTTTAAAAACAGTTTGCTTTGGAGAACTCTATGCCACACTTCGTGTTTCTTTCTTCGCAATTTTTATCGCCATCCATATAGCCTATGTTACCTGCAGGGTAAAATTATATACCTATGCGAATTTTCGTGACGATTTCTTCAAAACGAAAACTGCAAATAAAACCAGCAAGACCACAATAATAAACAAAAATAAATGAACAAAGGAACTTATCAAATGATTAAATTCATCGAAAGACAAAAAAGTAAATAGAGAACGTTTAAGAATCACAGAGTGAATATTACCCTCAAACCATTAGCTCAATTCTCTCCATTCTTTCATCCACGAGTTCTGTTACAAGAAAATTGATTACATCAACAATATTTTGGAAACAATGAAACGATTTATCCAAACACAAATTGTGGAAAATCTACGTCTAATTATTTGTTACTTACGTTGTTTTAAAAACATCTTGCTTTGGAAAACTCTACGCCACACGTAAACATCATTAAAAACTGTGTATTTGTAATATTTCAATTATAATCAAAAATATTAGGTTGTCATGTAAACAAAGCAAACTCGCATACAGATATTGAAAAACGATATTACGTTAAAAATTTTCCAATATAAACGCATTGGACTCTCAACTTCGGCGACAATGGGAGTTGTCATGGTAACTTATAACGGGTATAGTAATAAAACTGATAAAAATCACGTATTTTATTGGTTCTAAATGCATTTTTATGCTAATTCGATCAAGATTCGGATTCTGTCTTCAATAAAAATAAACTTTCTTCCTTTTTCATAGAACCACTCAAGTCTCAAGTTCGTACCATGTTTCTAAGTAATTGTAAAATTCAAATGAAAAATAAGCTGCACTCGTCCCTATGTTATTCAAATGAAAAAGAAAATATATTTTTAAATTAGACAGGTCAATCAAACAGATATAAAAACCTTACTACACACCCGTACACGTTATTCCGGTTAAAATGATACCTTTCTTTTGTTTCTACGTGCTGTAGTTACTGCGCTATAAAATTACATACAAACACTTTATTTTATAGATATCTATAATATATAGATACTTCTTACACATGATCTACTATAATATATTTTGAAGCGTGTGTTTGTTGGTTTGTGTGTTTCTTCATGGAACTACTACTAAACGATAAAAGCTACAATAACCAAATTTAGTACGATTCTTCCTTACATCCTAACTTAGTGAATGGTCAAGGTTTGGTCAACCGGGATTAATCAGTGCTGCCAATATAGGTGATTAACATTTTTCCATAAGATAACACGTATGAATCCATTTCTTGACTTGCAAGGTATTCTTCCTTAAAATACGTAAAAATGGACCGATTTTATTCGTTTTTGCTTTATTCGACGAACAAAACTCTATACTATCTTATTCCTGCGAAGTTTACATGTTACACGGTCGAAGTTTTCAGAAATACGCATTCTTTTTCGAAATTTTGCTGATTTTTCGTACTCATTCCGGGCGTTACCAAGGCTACCATCATTGTTGTCTCTGATTCAGTTAGTGTCAATTAAACATTCAAACTGACGAAAGAAAAGCGTTGTTCGCTTCGAACTTTTGTTTAAGCATCGAAATTAATGACGCAAAGCAACATAAATATTTAAAGATAATTATACTGTTGACTGCGTTTGGGAAGCGTTTATAACGGTTTAATCAAGGCATTTCATCATTAGTTTTATGCCTGAATCTTACCTTTTCGTAAATAAAACTATTACATTATACATCTGTAATGTTTAGTAGCGCAAATAGGCTCACGCATAAATTTAAAATTAGATGAGAATAAGGACGTACGTTATTTATTTTTAATATTGAAAGTTACATAGTTCTTTTCTCCTCGTAGCTACATTTACGCAGATAAAGTTGTACATTTTGATTTATCATATAAATAAGAGAAAATGTGTTAGTTTGTTTGAGTGTTAACGCTGAACTCCAAAACCAATAAACCTAGAAAGCTGAAACTTGGCATGTGTACTTAGAGAAACCTGAGGGTGTGCATCTAGGGCTCATTTTAAAAATTTTTGACTTGGAAGGGGGGAGGGGGATCGAAAAATTAAATAAACGGCCATAAAAACTAAAGAACTGAAACTTCGCATCGAGAACGAGTGCAGCATATTTTTCATTTGCATTTTTAAATTACTTAGAATCATCGTACGAAATTGGCACTTGGACGAAAGAACGCTTAAAAGAATAAAAATTCATTTTATTGCTGTCATTTTTTAAACTCTCTCCATAAATTAGTTTTGGCCCCAAATGAAAAAAATGACCAACATTGTACATCCTGAAGCTCGATACGAATAAAAATTGTAGATGTTTCAAAGATTAATTACTGTAAACATTATAAAAATAAATTAATATACATTTTCGTGTTTTTTTAATTAGATCATTTCTACACTGTTCTGAATCCCGGGCAACGCCGGGTAAACTATCGCCAGTTACCTAATTATGGCGTCTTTGAATAAAAATTAAAACACTTTTATAATAATAGATAACTGTTTTGCCATAAAATAAGTTGAATATGCTATTATGTTAATGGAACCGACTACTATAATGTTCTCAGAATAAATTAATACAAAAATTTCAAAGAAATAAAACCTTATAAACTACAATGAACCAAATTAATGCCTTACTTGAATTAGTTTACCTGAGTCTTCTGCGGTGTGAATTATAATGACGTATTTAGTGTAGGCAATAATGAAACTTTAATCGTTCCTAAAGATCAAAGTTGAAATGGTCAATGCGTCTAACTGCTCACTATAATAGTTTGTCGATATTCGATAAAACGTCAGCCGAAATAATACAATTTCAGGAAAATTTTCATCGTCGCCGTTAATTTATGAATGGCCATCCGTGACACCATTCAACGAAGTTACCTCCACACCTCAAAGGAGTCGAATAAAATGCCCGACAAAAACTACAACAGGTGACAACGCGAGAAAAGGTAAATTTTCGTTACCTGTAGTGAGCAAGAGAGAGAGTACGTTATTATTTGATGAAAAATAAGTCCATGAAAGGGAGATATGGGACTCCTCCCCCTTTCTTCTCCACCACCCCGACGACCAAAGGACGGTTATCAAAAGGGTCCTCGCAGTGAAAAGAGAGGATAAAGGGGTCCCGACTTAATTAGGAGCGGTAAAGAGCAGGCCCTATTAAAGAGAAAGGGTTTTTTGCATCGGAGAACGTAAAAGACCTACCGGACTGTATAAAAAAAAGTCGAAGAGATGTATGGCAGGGGGTGTGAGATAGGGAGTTAAGCAGAATGGGAGAGAAAAAAATAACGGCAGAGGGTTAATGGGAAGGTAGAGTGAGGAGTATAGAGAGAGGTAGAGAGAGGGAGAGAGAGAAAAAGAGAGCTTGATGCCTCATCGGCAGATTGGTTCGGCTTTTGACTGATTGGATCATTCATTGGATGCCTTTCTCTCTCTCTCTCTCTCTGTCACACACACACACACAGGCCCTATCAGAAGATGCCGCGACGGGGCAAAATTTATGGTCTTCCTACGACCGAATTTGAGCGTTTGATTTATCTCTGGAAACTGACAAACGGTGGAGAGATCGGGATAATCATTCACCTTCGAAATGGGAATCTACAGCGCCGCTCGTGGGGATTTCGCGAAACAATCACGTCTCCGTGGCGTTTTGTATTTGGGCCGCAACTCCAAAAGGGTAGAAAATCATGACTCACCTGTAACAAAAAGAAAAAAATTATTAGTAAAAATTGATACACAAAAGCGCAATCATTCATAGTTTACATCAAATTCATTTAATTTTTCTCTACATAACAATTATTAAATGGATATTTGCGCGATAATGTAGTTTCATTACAATTAACTGGTAAGCCTGTCAGAATACTAATGTAAAAGATAACCAAAAACCAGTATGATAAGCTAATGAAGAAAAGAAGAAATACAACCTTCTAAATAAAATATACAATTCTCTTTTAGGTAAGTAACATCGAATATGTAAAGAATTTTTAAGGAATCTTCACATATTCATTTCATTATATACGCGGAAAAATATAATGGGGAAAGAGGAAAAATTAGGTTACCTCAATAGATACTTGATATAATGCATATTAACTTGTAATCGTGACTGGTAAAACACCTCTAAGAGCAATATAAGGGGCTTAGACACGCAGATATCGAAGGGACGACAGTTTTTTTATGGTGTTTTTCTAGCCGAACTCAATTTCCTACCAGGTCATCAGGAGGCCAAAAGGTAAATATTATCGCTGATTGGTGGAGACGCTAGCAGCGTCTCCAAACGGCGACCGTAAAAACAAAACAAACAAAAGATCCGTGTTCAGCGACAAAATAACCCTCCATTCTCTCGAAGCGTCCGTCTTAATAAGAGTACTCATTACACCCACGATCGAAAATTAAAAAAGATAGAGAGAGAGAGAGACAACCTTTAGCCGGGACTCATTCCCGAAGAAAATTTCTATCTTAATGAGAACCGATACGCCTTTTAGACTTAATTATCCAGGGATCTTGGGATCTCGTTAACAAACAGAATGCTGGGATGAGCGGGAAAGAATTTTATATCGAGAGAACGGCTATGTTATAGCGTCGCGCGACAAAAATGGCCAAACGAGTGCACTAACGAGATTCCAAACTTTTAAAACCCTCTATAAGTTGGCTCCTCCACCTCCGAAGAGTTCACTCATAGCTCTCCTGAGAAAGACAGCGGTGGGAGGGGGCGCTAACGACTAATTAAAAGCAACGAAGGCCTTCCAATGGTGTCGCTCGCTTCGTTGATAGGAGGGATGGAAACGGGGAATTAATTATGCGAATTGAAGGATAGTAGTTGGGAAGAAAACAAAATCACGAGAAATAAAAAAAACACGCTCGGAATATTGTTAAACTCCTGAAATTTAAAGGAAAAATCGTTTCCTTGATATAGATTAATGCGCCGGTGGACTTTATTTCCTACATCCTATGAAATTTAACGAAGATTCACTTTAACAGAGACGCGTACGAATGATTTATAAAGGAAGCTTTCCATCCAAAATTGGCAATTTCAGGGTCAAACGGGTTGGTAACACAATCCTGCATCCTTGGGAGGAACTTTTAGTCTGTTTTTGAAAATAACAAGTAAAAAATACCTTGCTCTCACGTAGCCATTATAGACGATCGAATTAAAAAGGCAACTCATTCGCTTCTGTTAATGAGGCCGTAATCTGTATAAAGTTCTCGTTAAAAAATTGTAATAATGTTTTTTTCTGCACAATATTTTATATTACGTTCTTTCTGAACTACGTGGAATTTAATTTTACACCAAGAGCTTCCGTATCAATATAATTTTATGCGAAAATTAATTTAAATGAAAAAAATGCACTATCGGGAAAGAACTATAACACACCTACTTAATATTAGCAATATATTTAAAAATAAATACTCCTTTAATAATATTTTTTCACCCAGAAAAGCTTGAACAAATCTCTAAGAAGCCCAAAAATGAATTATTTTTTTTAAAACTTATCTAAAAATTTAAGCATAATGAATATGATTAATATCCTTGACTAAAAAATATTTAAGATATTTTCAGGAATTCGTAACTGTGGGAAGTTAATTTGTCGCATTAAAAATGCACACAGTTAGTAACGCCTTATACCAAAATTCGCCAAAGGAGAAAACTTAAGCAAGTATGTTTTATTTACCCGACAGAAATTGAAACTCGTATCAGAATTCCGGGCTCTTGAGGCATATCGGATGTGTGAATATTTTTGACGCTGTAAAATGACATGACTACATTATGACATGGTAACCACAAAATCCAGAGAAGCGGCGAGCTTTCTAATTCGATTCTTCTCACTAAACCACAAACTCTCCAAACTTATAAATGGGTTTATTCAACGAGGAATATTTAATAAGACTCGTTAATGAATATAAAATCAACATGCATTAGATTTAATTCAAATGTGTTCTGAACATTTTCTTTAACATCAATATGTTGTTTCTTTTTCCCGTAAATTATATTTTTTCTATTTTCAGATAGCGATGCTGTATTATGTAATTTACACAAAGTATCTACGCAATATTATGTCATTAATTCATCAACTCTTTAAATACATATTTAATAGGGTTTTATAATTAATGCTAGTCCAAAGAAACTCAAGATATTACCAGTTGACGTAATTAAATGTGAGAGCAATTTCGTATTTACATTTTCATCCAACGTTTCGCTATAAAATATTACCCTCTCTCCTATGAATCTTTAACTAGCCTCGAGAGTAAAATCCACAGAAGCTATTTTAAAGACAAATCACTCGACCGTCCTCCATCTTGAGGTGACCAAATCTGCATTGCTGTCCCATAGCGAGAGGGCACCAGTTGTGAAAGTTTACGGTAATCCTGCACTTCAGGCGATGCAGACATTATGTTTTAGTAAATCCATTCCCATACCCGCCTCTTAAGTGTTCCATTCCGGTACCGTAACGCTCCTTCGTCTACTTCCCATCCCTATCCCCCTCCCCCTATCCCTGTCCCCCTCTCCATATCCCTATCCCCTTCTCCCTAACCCCTTTACTCAGTCCCTCTATCTCGCGTTGTGCGGTTACGCGGTCTCGCTCTCTTCCCCCTCACACCACTCCCAAACATGCTTCCCTTCCCTGTGGATGGAACTGCAAGACAATAGATTTGCGGGTTGCTAGGAGCGGACGTAAGGGTGCAATACGTCTCCCACTACCGATGTATAGCTCCCGATGGAAGAAACAACAGGAAAAGGGTATGAGAAAGGGATAGAGACAGAGAGAGAGAGAATTTTACTACAGAAGGATATAGGAATAAAACAGGAGAAAGGAGTGCGCTACTTTAAATAAAAAGGATGGGTAAAAATAAAGCGAGGATGTTGACGCGATGATAGCACCCATCGTTTGAATATTCTGGAGGGTGTAGGACGAAGGGAATTTCTCTCCTCATTTTGGATTCATTTCGGCCATAGTATTCGCCCTAGTTCTCACAAACGTGCCGACCATCCTTTCTCTCATCCCATGCTATCTATCTCCTCTCTCTCCCACCCCCCCCCCCCCACCCCCACCCCCCACCCTCACCTCAACTCACCCCGCACATAGCTTTAACGCTGTTGAGCTGGATTGCATTCCGGGGACGATTTTAGGTGTCTAAACAGAAGTTATGCTCTTCGTGCGGTGGAATGAAGTGGGGGAGGTGAAGGTGGAAGAGGTATTGTTGATGGCGGTTTTGTTTTTGTTGAGAGGAAAAATAACAGGGTCCAATGTCGCGGAGCTTGCTTCTATCAGGGGCCGCTGTTATGGCAAAATGTTTTTTTTTTGTGCTTTTAATTTGCGATTTATACTCCGCGATGGTCCAAGTTACCTATACATTTAGGATATCTTAGCAAATACAAGTCCGTCGAGAAATTGCGAGAACTAAAAACCATATGATTTCCTCAGAGAAGTTAACATTTTCGTAAGAACAATAAACTTGGAAAAATTTTAATCGTATAATTTCTTTCGACCCAAAAATTGATTCGCCTCTACGTGACAAACGCAACATAAAGCTAATACCTTAAAATTTTTCTGAACTGATAATCACGATCCATGAATCACACTAAACAATTAAAACAGTTCAATACATATGTTTTATAAACAACTGCCAAAAATGGATTGATATTCATTAACAATCGCCATTCATAAACTAAAAACCTTCATGAAATTTCACTTCAGAACTTAAGCAACAGAAAATAACGCCACACAAATAATCATTTCCCTAGCAACATTTAGTGGAAATTTTAATTAAAAGAAAACCTTATAATATTACACGTACAGAATAAATTACTAAACATTGATGTTAAGTAAATTAATTTATATAACCTATGCTGAGTGAAAGTGATAATTACCCTAAAATTTTTATATACCGAATAAATAGGAATTAAAAGGAAATCTACGGCTACGCTGCATCCAATAATAACATTAAATCAATAAGGAGAGTGCCATTTGAAATATTTTTTTTCAGAATAACACTCCAATAGGTAAAGTTTAATATTCGGACCACCTGATGTGATATTTGTTTAATCACTGATATATAGTTTCATAAGGTATAATATTTCAACAATTTTTAGACTCATTATCTATGCTTTATTTACAGCCTTCATAATTTTCTTTTTATCGGTGCATTATGCTGAAATTATTCTTTTATAATAAATAAATCGCTTTCTTGACATTCTTCTTAATAATATAAAGTGAGTATTACAAGAACAATATGCGACGCTACGCCAAATAAATTAACCTTTTTTAATAAAAAATAAATATGGTATTACTCATTACCGTTTAAAATAATACGCCAAATTATGAGTAGCCTAATTTCATTTTATCATTTTGGTGAATTAATATGACGGAGTTTTGTAATTCTGCTCACTTAATTGCAATTGTAAAAGAACTGCTGATAAAAACGAAGGCAGTCCAAAAAGGAACGAGGAAATGACCACATTTCTCATAAAGACCACCCCCCAAAAAGCCTCCTCGATTTCCTAGCGCAAAACTTTACCCCATATACGAAAACCAACGCAAAAAAAGCAAACACTGCTACGCCATTTGAGGCGATTCTGAAGACGAAATACGCCCGTCTTAATGCACCTGAGGGAATATAAGAAAGAATGTAAGAAGACGCAATAAATTTAATTCTTCCCCTTTCGAAAACTCTCGAGGCGCGCTCGTAAAATTACCCTCCCTCAACCGCGCACAAAACCATCTCCACTAATTCCCCACGCACTTATTCCGATTTCCTTCTCTTTTTTTTAATTTTCCCATCGCATTTCCAGCTGTTCCTAGTCTCACCCCTTCTAGCAATTCTCTCTCTCTCTCTCCTTGATCGCCTCAGGGAAGTGTATCAGAATAAATGCAAAGATATCTCAAGAGAGCCTGTGCACCGTCCATTTGGTTAGGAGTACCATTTAAGACTGCGGGAATTGGTTGGCTGGCAATGGGAACGAGAATCAGAAGCAGGTACTGGACGAGAATATAATGACTGGAAAAGAGCACACACACACACACATATATATATATATATAGATTTTATGGCCTCGTCAAACAAAGATGCGTATGCGTATACACACATGCACGCACGCATCTTTGTTTGACGAGGCCATAAAATCTCTCTTTTAAAGCTAAATTTTGCCATAAAAAACAAAACGCGATGTAGGTGAAAGCCATTCGTCTTTCTAATGAATTATACCAAGGACTACGATGGAAAGGTTTTTTGAAAGTTAGAGATGATTAATGTTCACCAAATAATAAAATTTGTCAAAAATAACAACAAGCAGTAATTTGTTGCGTCTTGGGAAATACTACAGAGAGATATTTTATGCTACTACCAAAATGATATATGTAATGATTTACCCCGAACGATCCAAACGATTAATTTTAACTACTAAATGAAATTAAAATGCATACTAATTTCACAATGTTTTCAATCTCATTCAAGATCAAACCTAGTTGAAAGTAATAAACAGCGTTACTATTATTGTTATGAAAATAAGCTTGCCTACGAAAAATAAATTGTGACAATTATTAGTAATCTTAGCGTAAAATACCGGTTATCTAACACAAAAGTTCGTGATATACCATGAACCTAATGACTTAAAAATTAAACCTTCCACAGAATGAGGTTAATAACCTTTAATGTGGTCACTTCAGGAACTCGTCGGAGCAGGGAAATGATGAGATGAACCAGAAGCTACCGTCAAATCCATTTGTTACGCATTCATTTTTAATAGCCATGTGGTTTCTTTTTGTTCGACTAGCGACCTCGGATGTAGTAAGCATTTTCGACGAGAGGGATACATCAGGAGTGGGCGGCGAGAAAGGGTTCCGACCCCAGCAACACTGTACCCAGCGTGCCTAAGGCGACGGGTTGGAAGGAAGTGGGCGACACGAAGGTGAAAGGGAGTGAGGAAGGGGAAGAGGGGGGTGGAGAAGGGCGGAAAGGGAGGCGGAAAGGGTTTAAGGAATGGCGAAGGAGAATATAAACGGCCCCACTGCTGCCGCGGTGTTGAAATTCCATAACAAGAGAAGGAAAGGAGATGAGGTGTAGATATATGAAGTCGTATCCATGCCCGCCTCAAATACCGCATTTTAGAAGATTTAACCCCTCATGGTTGTGGAGCAATTGTTCGCCGACGCACATGAATATTTAAAAAAAAAGTGAAGATGTTTTTGCAGCAGAGAGAGAGAGAGGCACCTAATCAAGTTACGTACTAAAGTTTAATCCTTTGAATGAAGGCCAAACATCACATTCAATTACCATTAAAATGGTTCAGGATATCTTTATATCGGGTGATATAATTTTTTTATCGCACAAATGACAGACTTCACCTGTCCATAACTAATCCCCAGATTGTGTATCTATTCAAATGGATATCGAAAAAACAATGAGAAAACATTAATGCGTGAGATTAATATGGATTTCATTAGCAGTGTGTCAAGTTCGTAAACGCAGATAACAATAGTGAAAATTATATCGCTCAATACCTTAACGCAGTAATTTATTTAAAACATATTATAATAAGTATATAATAATTTGAAATAACATAAAGAAATAATTAAAATGCGCCTTTGAAAAAATTCATCCCACAGGAAACTTTAACAACACGAAAAAACACTCAAAATCACTTACTTTATATCATCTAGAATCGTTCTACATAAAAAAAGTGAGACAATCGCCGAACTATCCGACGAAGCCGCGAAGATAAATCAAAAACCGCCGTTTAAATATCGCGAAACCGGAGACATTTTCATCCCGCGGCATTTAAGGCGGAGACAGCACTCCAGAAATATTACGCGGAGTTTCTACCTCAAAAAATAAAAAAATTCCCCCGAAGAATACGACGAGAAATAAAACGAAAAAAAAACAAGAAAAAATAAAAAAACCGAGCACTTGAGAACTGCGCCGTAAAAAAAAACCGTACGAGGGACGGGGAGAAAAAAATCCGCGAAACAAAAATCACCGGGCGATTCCTTCGGAAGAGAAAGGAAGACGTAGTCAAAAACGTCACATTCTTTGTGTTGCATTCCCGGCTTCGGAAACCTCGAGGAGAACGGAATGGCCGTGGAATGGGTGGGAGGGGCGCGAAACCGAAGCAGAAGGAGGGGAGAAAACGATAAAGAGAACGCTGCGAATAGAACGCAACCCGGCAAGGAAATGGCGAGAGGGAGAGAGATCGGAGGGGGAGGGGGCGGAACGAGGGAAGAGGGGGAGGGTGGGGGTTGGGGGGAAAGAGAGAAAGAGAACCAGGGTTTCTCTGGGGTTCTTTAAGAGATACGGGAAACAGGCAATACGCTCTTTTTTTTTCGGCGGACGAATTTAAAAGCGAGAGGGTTGGCAATGATGGAGATCGGAGAGAGAGAGAGAGAAGGATTTGTAAAAGGAAAACGGGATTGGCAGGAAGAGAGGAGGAAGGAGAAAAAACAAATTCGAATGGAGATGGTGGCTGGAAGGAAACAGAAAGGATTGGAAAGGGGGATAAGGTCCGCACTGAACTCGTCCTTGGTTTATACTATAGCTAACACAACATTCTCATTGTCGCCTATATCGAGGGAATTATTTCATCAGCAATTATGCATATTACGGTAATTATGTTTCACTTTGCAGTATCATAGAACTACACCAATGTTTAAATGTAACAAAGTTTTTCTAATAATTGCTTCGAGATGATTAATATTTCGCACCGACAATTTTCATAAACACCATAATTCACTCCTTCGTCTGTCTGAATCATGTTATAGCCTCAATTATTAACAATAGGAATACCAAGCTATTTTCTGTCCCTTGTATTACGAAGGGCTTAAGATACCCACTATCTAAGAATTAATAAAGAGTCATTGTAATGTATTTGAGGTATTCTAATGTATTTAATAATATCCTAGGGATAAAAAATACAATTTTAATACTTAATCTGATATCATATAGCCTTAACATACTATAAGTATGAATATTCACGAAAAAGTATTCATATTTATCCTCCTCATGTTTGCATGCTCAAGTTCATACGATGATGAGTGAAAATTACTTTCAAATTTACAAAAATAAGAAGTAGAAAATTTATGACACATACAACTTAATTTCAGTCACCCATATACCATAGCACGCGACCATTACCGAAAATAATTGTATAAACTAGGAATCGATTGAAAACTATGCATGCAAGAGTAAACCGCCACTTCCGATTGACCGATTGTTATCAAAATCTTTTCAAATCTTAAGAATATATATAAAATCACAAATACAGAATTTCATGCTGATCTGATGAATAGTTTTTTGAGTTAGAGTGCACGCAAAATTTCTGTCACACACATACGGACACACACATAGACACACAGACATCATCGATAAAACGTTCAAAACGGGTTCAGTGGACCTCAAAACGTGTATTTCCGTTGAAATCTCGAATTCGATGCTTTTCATAAAAACAATACTTTCTCTATACTACGTATATGGAGAAAGTAAAAAAAGCGGTGGGCCCCGGAGGCCCCCGTTTGCTATTCATAGGAATAATGGACAACTCACACATATTGGAGATGGCATTAACACATGTACAATAAATAGGAGTTAAAATTCGCCGAAAATTTACTTTTTTTACTTTTTTGTTGATAACTGCGGGCATCAATTATAATATAATAAACCTAAACTAATTCTTTTAAAATAATATGACGATTTTTCATCAGAAATACGACGTCGAAGAAACGTGCTAGTCCAATTCGAAAAATATAATAGTAATGGCATATGATAGACCACAAAGCTGATGCGTCACGGTCAAACGTAGTATTTGACGCATAAAGCCACCACTTAGGCATTGAACGACCTCGTCCAAAGGTAGCATATACCAATTATGACTATCTGCGTATTAGTAAAAATTTTTTGAAAAAATATGGAAGTAATGACGTTGTGCACAAGAGGACAAAACGTTTGCGTTAATTTAAAGATGCATTAATAAATTCCAAATTACTATGAATTTAGAACTCTTAAAACTTTTTAACACATTAATTTCTCTTATATGCATAATGAATGACTCGAAGAGAAACTTTGACTTTAAAGAAAATTATTTAGAATTACCGAATTAAATATAAATACAGACTTTTATAAAATAAAATTTATACACGACTATCCTCATAAGCGAAAACGATGGCCCTACATAAAAAAACGCACATTTTAATGTATACCATAAAATACCATTATAAAAACTGTAAAATTATAAATAAAAAACTAAAGAAGTCTCGCTGTTTAAAATCGCCTATCCACAGAAATAATATTAACAACTCAAATATTTAAATTAAAGCAAATAATACGTCACGAGACAACATTTATAGAGGAGGGAAAAAAATCCTTGTTAGTAAGGGTAACAAATTCGGAACAATTTTAGTCAACCGAACGGAGGAAAAACAATGAAATAGAAAGTAAAACAAAAGAACCTCTCCAATATTTGCGTACGACTAAAAACTGTTCGACAGGAAAAGCATAGGAGGATCTATCTCTCCTCCTCTCCCTCCCCCTCTCCCTCTCTCACTCCCCCTCTCTCACTCCCCCCTCCCTCTCCCTCCCCCCCTCTCTCACTCCCCCTCGCCCTCTCTCCTTCACTCTCTCTCAGCCAGTGATAAAAAGAGAGAGTACCCATTAAAGTTGCCCCTGGCCAGAAGGAAAAGAGAGATGGAGCAAATAAGAAGAAAGAACGTCGAGGACGGCTGGAAAAGGGACACCCGAATCGTTGAGGGGAGGTATAAGAAGAAGGGAGGAAGAAAAGAGAACCGGAGGCGGAAAAGGGGATGAAGAAGTTGGAGAGAAGCACAGGTTGACTCTACGGCTTGGAGATCAAGGGCGGTTGTGTCTGAAGGGATTCCCCGCGGCACAGTCGCACCGCATCCAACACCACCACCACACCCCCTCCCCTATTTCCACAACAATCCTTCTTCCGCCCACCCCTCCTTCGCAGCACCCCTTAAAACTCGGGAGAGTGGAATTCGAGAGAACGGTTCTTTCAACACCCTGCCGAAAAACCTACCCACCCACCCACACACACACACACACACACATATATATATATATATATATATATATATATATATATCTCCCCAATATATCTCTTCGCAGCGTAGCCCCTTGGGGAGATTTTGCGTGGATGGGCGGAGAAGTTACCAACATCCACCCCATTTGCCTAGGGTTACACCATACAGCCCCCGACGGAATATCGGTGGGGCCGCGATAATAAATGTTAGCTTATTTCAAGGAACCACTCCTGTAATTACGTTTTGAATCGAATGACCAGAAATTGGGGTCGGATACGCGACGACGACCTAATATTTTTTTTTTAAATACGTTCACAATGTAGCCATTACTGTCCTTGATTATCTAATACACATGAATGTGTTTTTAAAAGTGTGTATACAATTTTGTTTATCGCTCTGTACAAATGAAAATATTGATTTTTCGGGCAGAGTTTTAGGTGATAAAAATTTATTGTCATTTAAATTAGTAGAAAATATAATTTCCTTCTATTTAGCGCAATCGCCGCTTGATGTATCTTTGTTAAATAGTTGTTATTGCTCAAGTGTATATTTTCATCTTTAACAATTCCTACCACTTTTATCGACGATCAAAGGTAATTCAAGCGAACTTCTTTAAAATCGATATTTGCACTTTTTTATCGAAAGAATTGCAACTTTTTCTACGTACGATTAAAATATACTAAAAAATATTTCATTAATATAGAAATAAGCAAAAATATTTTCCTGCTCGATTTCGAAACCTACGCTAATTAAATAAAAACTCGTAGGAGCGTAATTATCCCATCCAAGCATGCCCATTAAAAATGTCGGGGAAAAAAGTGTCGCCTTATTTTTTTTTAATCCAGCACGTTAATTCACCTTTTTTTCCTATTACGTAAAACAATTGAGCAAATTTAAACAGTTCCGGGAAATTAAAAAAACAGCAGCCCCCACCCGTGTACACACAGACAAAACAGGGCCAAATCTCACTCTTTTCTAAAAAAAAATGGAGAGGAAAAAGAGACCATTCCCGTGCATGACAATTATCAGGCAAGGAGTCCGCGAAAGCGGAGATCTTCCTTATCCAACGGGCACGACTGAAGAGGACCGCTTGCAGCAAAAAAATATATAAAGAAACGCGGAACGCGAAACGAAAAGGAAGAGAAAAAATACCCGGAGCTGGGAATGAATGGGCAAAAAGAATAAGGGCATAGCCCGAATCGCGCCTTAAAAAGTCATACGACTCTTCCCTTCCCTTTGTTCGGTAGGAAAATTAAAAATTATGAAAAGAAGAGGGAGAGAGAGAGAGAGAAGGAGATAGAAGGATTAGAGTAAAGATTTAAAGTGCCCAGAGGATTTTATTTTTCTCAACGGGTACAAAAACTTGGCGAGAGAGAGAGAGAGAAGGAAAGAAGAAGAGGCACGAGAAAAAAAGCGCGGAAAATAATAATAATAACCCTAAAGGTCTCCCTCCAACCGTGGTATACTTTGAAAGAAAAAAAGTCGCGACCTAGAGTTTGTACGTAGCGCTAGTTTTTTTCGGGGGAAGAAGAAGACAGAGAAAGGTAGAAGGGGGGTGGGGGGAATGGCGAAACGACTGCAGAACACCGCGAGCCGGGAAGAATGTCGAGGATGAGGGCATTAATAAATCAAGGGGGGTTGCGAGAGGGGGGGGGGGGACCGGTTGGTGGAGTGCGAGAGGGGAAAGAGGTGAGGAGGAGGAGGAACGGAGAAAGGAAAGGGGAGGAGAAAGGTTCGCGGAAGCCCGGACTATGCAATTCGCCAGAATGCGAGGGGAAAATATACGATTCAACGCGGAGTGACGTTTCAGGCTTGAAGGTGTTAACATCTGTAGCCGTGAGCGAGGTACGTAGGTAGTGTGCGCGAGCGCGAAGCAGGTGGCAGGACTGCCTATCTGTCTGTCTGTCTGTCTCTACCCTGTGTATGTTTCCGTCGCGTGACTTTGTGCTCTTCGGGAAATGCTGGTACGTGATATATGGCGCCGAGAAGGAGGAAAAACCTTATCCCTCATTAAAATCTTGTTAACAAACACATAACGGCTCGGCGATCGAGTGCGAATAAGGAAATAAAATGAAACTATGACGTCAGCAATGACATTTCGACGAAACTCTTCTACGGCCGGCCGCGAAACGACTCTCTCTCTCGGCTTGGTCACGTTTCTTCTTTTTTCGATTTAATTTATTTACTGGTTTTCGGAATCGCATTAATTAAAGGTAAGGTAAATTCGGGGCAAAATTAACCCGCGTGATGCTCGTCTACGTCAAAAACTTAATTAAATTCCTATTGGCAAATATATTACTAACACATCCAATTTTGCCTACCTCAATATATTTTAACGAAACTCTACAATATGTGCATTCTCGCTTTTTTGCGAAGGGTCTGAAAGGAAGGGTTATTTAATTTAAAGCTTAAATTACACCGAGCTAAAAAATAAATACATTCGAAACGCGTGAGAAAGAATTTTCTAATAATATCGCCGAGTGCGTTAACAAATATTTTGGCGTATTGAATTTCTCTTTACAGCTTCGAGCTTTGTTTAAACTGTTATCTGTGATTACGAACGTCCAGATCCATACATTTTTAGATTAAGTAACCGCCTAAGTTAAAAACAAACAATCCGCTACACTTTAAACTGCATTATTAAATTATTGCATTAATTCTAATTTTCCCTTAAAATGTAGTAATATGAATACAGGAATTAAGTTATTTAAAGCGTTATTAGATAATGTAAAATATTTATGGACATTTACATATGGCAAAAATCCAAATTAGGATTTCTAGTCTCTTCGAAAGGCGTCAAATTAGCACTACAGGGTCCACAAACTTGGTAAATTTCATACAAATTCAGAAAATGTACCAACATTAAAACGAGAAGAAATTTTTATTTTATAACTACAGGTGAGAAAGAGGCAAAAAAAGACCGCGATAAAAGAAAAAAATGAAAAACTTGAGACGGAAGAAAAAAATCAAACCATTCGGGTAAGCGAATCATTTTAGTGGAAACTCAAATGTTGTGAAACAAACCGACTAACCGCACCAATGCCTCCATCATTGCTCCACCATTTCCATCTCGGAGAACTTTCGCGGCTAAATGCTAAAACATACACCTTCCCTCCGACCTTCCCCTACACTCCACTCCATTTCTTAACATTTACGATCGTAACATAGAAAACGAAATCTCTCCTTCCCGTAAGATTTTAGACCAGCGATTCCCAAACTTTTTAATCCTGCGGACCCCCCTTTCTATTTTCCATATTTTTGAGGACCATTGTAGCTAGAATTGGATAAAAATAACAGTTTTGAAATAGAATTTTATATTTTATTAGCACAAACTTGTTTTGAAATAAATGGTATACATTTTATAAGTTAATATTAGAGTAAAAAGTATTCTAATTCGAAATTAGCAATAATATAAAAAGTAGACTTTTTGTGAGATGTATAATGTTATTTTAATGATGAAAGAGCAGAAGTATTTCGTTTAATTTTACTCATTGTCAGTCGAAGTCTTGCATCTGTTTCTAGATCGAGCCTGTTTCTGCATTTGTTTTTCGCATATAACAAACATAGTGAAGACCCTAGAAAAAGGATGAGTTCTGGGGTCGCCAATTTAACAAAATGAATCATGTCAAGGTTCGTTCTTGTTGGGATGGGAACCTCACCCTGTATTTTACATTGCCAACGGCTAATTTGGACTGAAATGTCACGAGATTTAACGCAGTTCGAATACTGCCGAAGTAAAACTGATTATCGTGACGAAAAAAATTTAAAGGGACATGAAGACTCGGTAATGTCTTCCGTTACATTATCCCTTTCACTTCAAAACAGATTAAACTTACTTTTGTCGTAAATAGAGAAGGAGCCTACGGCGAAGATAACTTGTAATTCTAACTTCGTACCGTGCAAGGAGAACTTAAGAGCAAAAACGCTAAGTGAGAACCTAAGAGAAGACTAGTTTTTTTTAAACCAAGCTCTCATCAACAGTATCTGATGTTATAAAAAAAACATCAGATACTTACGGAGAGAGCTTAGCTCTCGAAATACGTGTCTTCTCTCAGTCCTCACGTTTCGGAACTAGAATTTTGAGTTATTAAGTACTTCTGACAAAAAGAATTTTACCATGAATATTTTCTCATATAAACAAGAAAATACAAACATTCAATGAAACAGATCATTTAATCGTTTGTCTCTCTACCACTACCATTACCATTGCAGTGGTAATCATCGTAACCCAGGACCGTTCAATCACATCTGCCCCCTCTCTCCCTCTCTAACCACGCCACCAATGATTCTCGCTCCTATAAATTATGTTGTGATGAAAATAAATCACAAACTGGAGTGAAAATAAAAAGGTCGAAGATAAATGGAAATCAGATATGGCAGAGAAAGCGATCAAAATACATTAACAAAGTGAGTTATGTTCAGGCACATTAAGGAAGAGATAGCACGAACGATAAAAAAATAATTTATAACAATACAGGACTAGATATAATGTTATATCATCATCATCATCATCATAGGCAGTCTGTCCGTAGAAAGGTCTGTGATTATTAATGGTTAAACTTGGTCCTCCATATACTCCCATTTTCCGCCATCCTCTTCATGTCTTTCCCTTTCGAGCCGTCTATCAGCTGAAACCTTTTCCTATCTCTTTCTCTTTTTCCATCCAGTTTTACTACTAGCACTTCTTTAATCATGCTCTCTCTTCTCAGGTAATGCCCTTCCAGTTCGCCTTCCTCTTTTTGATAGTCTGAATAATCGTTCGCTTCTGTCATATTCTTCCTAATACTTCCTCGTTTTTCACCCTATCTGTCCATTTTATCTTCAGCATTCTTCGCCATGACCACAATTCGAAGCTTTCCAAGTATTTTATATCATTTTTCCTTAGCGTCCATGTTTCTGCCCCACATAAAGCTATACAACATACATACCATTTTAACAACTTCTTGCTGCTATTCGCCTTTATATTCCCCGTTAGTAGGACCTAAAGCGGCTTTTGCTTTCGTTATTCCAGTCCTGATCTCATCAGTACATTTTGCTTCTCTCGTTATTATGCTTCCAAGGTATTTATAATCTGAAACTTGTTCTAATGGCTTTCCTCAAATACTTATGTTCAAATTTTCTTCTTCTTTACTTGATATTCGCATAACCTTGGATTTTTCTGTATTAATTTCCATACCGTATTTTCTACCTGTTATCACTAGTCTATTTATCATTTTCTGGAGTTCCTTTTCTTTTCTTGCCAGAAGTACTTAATCATCCGCGTATTTCACCGTTCTTGTAATCCTTCCTCCGATTTTTAAATCTCCCGTGCCTTCTAAAGCTTCCTGCATTAGCCTCTCTTCATCTATATATTGAATAGAACCGATACGTTCTCCGCTGATGTCCGCATTCTCACCTGACCTTTACAACTTGATTCACATATAGATTCCTGATCAGTCTCCTGTCTTTCCAGTCTACACATATATCCTTTAATATCCTCATCAGCAGTACCCAATTTACACTATCAAATGCCTCCTACCAGTCGACGAAACATACCCAGCAATATTGGCTGTACTCCTCTATTGCCCTGTCTGATATGATTCTCAGTACACCGATAGTACCTCGTCCTTTTCTTAAGCAGAACTGATCTTCTCCTAACATTTCTTCGGCCTTTTTCTCTAGCCTTTTATTAAGAATTCTCGTGATGATCTTCGAAGAGTGTGACAGTAGGCTTATCGTTCTGTAGTCTTTACACTGCATTCTCTTTGGCTTCTTTATATACATATATATATATATATGATATTCAAAGCAATGGGTAATCATACGGAAACAATTCGCGCTAAGATTTTTAATTCCTATCTGAGGAAGAAAAAGATAGCAGAAACATGGAACCACGCATGAATTATACTTCTGCACAAGAAAGGTTCCAAAGAAGGCTTGAATAACTACAGACCGATCAGCTTACTCCCAACGGTCTACAAAATATTCACCAAAATACTCACTATGCGCCTTCAAAACTATCTTGATTCTGCCCAACCCAGACAGCAAGCTGGATTTCGCAGTGAGTATAGCACGATGGACTACATCAAAGTCGTGAGAGAGATAATCAGCCGCACTAATGAGTACGAATTACCTCTGTGTATGTGCTTTATCGACTACGAGAAAGCATTCGACTCTGTCCGAACTTCGTCGGTGTTACGTGCACTAAAGAAACAAGGAGTAGAAGAAACGTACATAACCTTGATCAAGAATATCTACGAAAATGCGACGACATCTGTCCAGCTGCATGAGGAGACGAGTGCCTTTAAGGCCGAAAAGGGAGTGAGACAAGGAGATACTATGTCCCCTAAGTTTTTACAGCAGCTCTAGAGGAAGTATTGAAAACGCTAGACTGGGAGGAAAAAGGCATAAAGGTAAATGGAGAACATCTGAGTCATCTGCGCTTTGCAGATGATATCATACTGTTCGCAGGGGGCCCAGAAGAGCTCCTTAGAAGAACTGAAGAGCTTGAGCAAGCAAGCCGAGAAGCTGGACTTAAGATGAATCTTAATAAAACAAAGGTTATGTACAACTCCTCCACAAATTCTGAGAAGATACATATAAACGGATCAGAACTCGGAGAAGTAACCAGCTATGTTTACTTAGGTCAACTCATCACTACTGATGGTTCGCTTCTTGGAGAAATCAACCGGAGAGTGAAGATGGCATGGAGTGCTTTTAGCAAGAATGCGAACATCTTTAAATCAAATATTCCAGTCTTCCTAAAAAGGAGACTGTATGACCAATGTGTTCTGCTTGTTCTGACATATGGTTGTGAAATATGGACCATGAATGCCAGAATGATACAACGCCTGCAAACAACACAGAGCGGCATGAAGAGATGCATGTTAGGGATCACCCGAAGAGACCGCAAGAGGAACTACTGGGTAAGAAAGAAGACGGGACCCTGTGACGTGATTAGAAGAGTGAAGGTGCTAAAATGGCAGTCGGCGGGCCACATTGCTAGAAGAAATGACAAGCGTTGGACGTCCAGTGTCACCGAATTAATCCCAAGAAACATTAAGAGACCGAAAAGAAGACCGAAAGACAGGTGGGACAGAGAGCTCGTTAAGTTCTTGAGGCAAACTTGGAGGAAGGAGGCAGTTGACAGGGAAAACTGGAAGAGTCTGGGGGAGGCCTTCATCCGTAAGTGGACTGAAACGGCTGATGATGATACACACACACACACACACGTCAACACAGTAAAAAAATATGGTAAAGCGCTGTAAAGTTGTTTCACTTTGTTTTGCTCAGGTTACTTCTTTATATATATAATATTTATAGATTGCGAATACATACAAAAATGAAATCATCAATAAAATATGGAAGTATTTAGCAAGTTAGAAAAGGTACAGAGGCTAAAGAAGTAACCTGAGCAAAACAAAGTGAAACAACTTTACAGCGCTTTACCATATTTCTACTGTGTTGATGTATGGAGTTGATATGAGAATAGGAAGGAATGCGAGAAATTTGAAGAATGAGAGCTGGGAGAGAAAATTACAGAGAAATGGACGGAGAGGTAAAAGGGCAGGTGCAATTCAATGCGATGAAACCTCACTGCGTACGCACGTTCCTCTGAAACCCGAATTATGAAAGATTAAATTCCAGCAAAACACAAACCAAATACCATTTAATGTAGAAAAACTGATTGAGACATTAAGAATAATCTGACATTTCTAATAAATAAATGAACCAATTATTCGAATTTTACCTCAATTTAAGAAAAAAAACAAAAATGCAAGAAGGAAGAAGTTCCTCATTCAAAAATAATGTCGTTTTCCGGGACTTATCAAACTAACTATATTAAAAGACACAAAAAATGTCTAAAACTGTGGCTAAAAATTAAGCTAAGGACTTGAGTAAATCTACGGTTGAAAACGTAGTGATGCCATGTAACTGAGAAAATCAATGTTAAATGAAAACAAAAATCAAATGACTGTGAAGGTAGGGGAAACTCGGCTAATTCTGTGATACGTCTAATTCCGTGATAGTTTAAATAAAGCTGACACACAAAATGAAACGAGCGTCTGGGTAGGGTATAGTGGTAATATAGGTATAGTGGAACGCGCCGGTGTAATTTCGTGATAATGCAACCTAGCTACGGCAAAATATTTGCACGTGTTTCAATAAGTCTTTTCGTTTCTTAATATCACGGAAATAGGCGACTTTCCTCTATAGGAAAAAGCCGGATGGAAAATAATACTGTAAAGAGAACAGAGAAGAAAACGGAAGATTCAAAGATATCTGAAGGCCAAACCAAACAAAGCAAATTGGATTCTCATGGGTTCTCAACAAATCAGGGATTGATAAAAGAAAGAGGGGGGGGGGGGGGGGGAGAAGGGGGCAGACAAGAGAAGGGATAAATTTTGAGGTCGAACAATTTGGAGAAGAAAAGAGAGGAAAGAAGATGGAGAGGGTTGAAAGAAGGTCTGAAGTACATTTAGTTGCAGCGCAAAAAAAATAAGATTCATTACAAACGGATAAATTCTTTCCCCTATTTGATCTTCCGAGGAGGAAGCACTTTCAGTGGGTGCATCGCTAGAAAAAATTCATTTTTTTATACTTTTTCCATTGATCACGCCGAGAACCCGATAGAAACCCTTAGGATCGTGGCGATAAACCTCTAGTGGATTTGAAAACACGTTGTTTACTAAAATCATTAGCCTTCCATAAAAGGACATTTTATTACAAAATACCGTTAGCTTAAATCAATGCCAGTAGTCAGGAAAGTAGAAAAAACGGTGATTTTCAATTTTTGTGAAGTCTAGAATGGAGTTTTGATGAAAATGTAAATTATATAGCGTCCAAAAGAAGCGTAAAAAAGCTTTAAAAAAATCAAACCTACTCCACTCACAAAAAGATATGTTTGGTTCATATAAAATTGATCTGATGGTGAACGGAAGACATTTTTCTGTATAATAAAAATCTCAGCCAAATTACGCAATGGAAACCATCATTGGATAATTAATTTGAAGAATTTATTATATTTTTCTATTAATGGAAATTAGCTTACGACAGGAGAATACCTCCTTTAAAACATAAAAAGAGTAATGCACGCCTATTAATTGGGCACGCCTCTCTAAGAAGATTTAGAGGTCGAAATTTTGTTTTCTGTTTTAATTACGGAGATTACATGATTCTAATACTTATTACCTTACTGAATTGTTATTTTTTCTGGATTTAGAATTTAACTATTATATATGACAGAATAAAAGAGCTAAAATCATAATTTTATATTTGGTTATATGATATCCAAATCCCAATTTCTTTCCGTATTCTCATGTAATTGACGTGCAATTTTTTCTTGAATTTCAATCAAAGTCCAAACAAAGAACTTTCAAATGTGTGCATCCATAGGATACCGATATGCAACAGAAAATATTATATCGCGACTTTCTCAATATAATCAAAACAATTGAAACACAATAAATGTTCCTATAAACGCAAAATACCATAATATTTTACAAATTGATGACAGAGATAACACATAATCATAAAATGGTTACACAGTTTAATAATATTTTACCTTAATAAATATTAAAATTATCGGAACGCAAAAGAGGTTAAAATGCAAAATTTTACAGCCAAATGCTTAAATAGTCTTTCTTCGAAACATCCATGAAATCCTCAGTGGATTAGGAAGCCTAGTGAACTCGCAGCGGCATGCGCCTTCTTTAAATTTGTCGATGAAAAAGATGAATGGCTTTCTCGAATCCATCTATCTAGAGAAAATTGAGCATATTTTTCTTCCATTTGCCAAGAATAGATTTGCGTCAAAATGACGGAGGATTCCTAATGTCTTTCCGCGGATGTCGACTGGGAAAAATGAGAAGTAAAAGGTAAAAGATGTTTTGGATATTTTCTCCAGGATGGCGGAGGAGAAAGAGCTCGAATTTAAACGAAGGTGAAATTATTCCTCTTAAAATATAATGCTGATATTTCAATTTATTCGCTCAGTAATGTTCCCATTTCAAAAGTCATTAGACGATAAACGAGCTTGTCTTATGGTTGAGGACAAATTTTTTAAGTATCAAAAATAAAATAAAAATAAATTGGGTATCTATAATAACGAAGGGTAATCAGTGTAATGCAAAAACGTTTTCTCCTAACCTTAATTTTTACATTTAAATGGTTATTTTTTAATCCATTTCCAAATAATCGTGATTTTTTTACATATTTGTCGAAGCCAACTTCTAAAAACTAGAAAAATATTAGAAACAACGCACATCAACCCACAAATAATTATTATAGGTAGAAGACGTGAAATTGCCACAATAAGCATTTCCAATAGCCGTTAAATGGTTATGAAACCATATACAAATTTAGGCTACAAGGCAGCCTTCATCTGTGATGAACAATGATCGTAAATTCTAAGAATTATGTATGATTAAAAAAATAATTTTACAAACCAACTGAAATAAATTATTAGTTTTGTTTCTACAACATTAAACTTTTCAAAAATGTTCATGGCGCATCAAAGTAAAAAAACTGGCCCATGCGGATTAATGTCATGGTACGAAAGTGTAAGAAGAACGTTGGTTTTCCAAATGAAAATATAGGGGGAAAATTAGTCTCAGATTTAAATGAATAAGATACTCTTTTCATTTAGAAACAGGCAACTAATTAAGACTTTTAGACTTTGATTTTAAAATGTTGTGAACTTTGCAAAAGAACAAGTTTACTCTTTGAGTGAATGGAATGCAAATACAAGAGAGGACAGAAAAAAACTACAAAAATTACAGTGTAAATCTTCAGTATACTGCCCCTAAAATACAAAATATTTCAACCAAACAGTTCCGATCTCAGATTTTATCATAGACTTTCGACGCATAAATAAAGACTGGGAAACATTTTCCATTAAAGTCTCCATATTCCTACCCTATTCTCCCATTTTTACCCTATTCTCCTAGAGCTCGAGGAAATAGATAAAATCTCTACCGCATCCAAGTCATTACGTAGAAACGTCCAAAAAAAAGTGAAGTGATCAGGAAAACGTAGCACGCGGAAAGAAACGGGTAAAAATCCACCAAACCAGCGAGAAACAGAGAGAAGAGAGGACAGAGAATTGGAATCGAAGGGGACGAAAGGGAGAGAGAGAGAATGAGAGAGAGTGAGAGAGAGAAAAGGAGAGCCGTAAGGAAGAGAATATCTCAGAAGTAGGCGCCAAGTGAACGAACAAGGGTTGGAATACTACGATAACGTAAATCTGCCAATAGAAACGACGACTGGAGGTGAGGGTGAAGGAGGAGGAAGACGAAAGAGCAAAGGCTGGTTGAGGAGGATGGATGAAGTTGGAATGGTAGGGGAGGGGTGGCCAATATATGGTATATAAGTCTCGCTGTGGGCAGAAAGACGGAGCAGGGAGAAGAATAAGAAAAGGAGCGAGTGTAAGATTTTTCCCTCCCCGGTAGAGGGCAGCCTCCACCATTACTAAAACCGAAAAGGCCAAACTCGCCTTCCCCCATTCCTTTCCTCTCTCCAGTGTTTCACTCTCGCGTTCGAGGGGAGTGTGTAGGGGGGGGAGGAGGAGGGTGAGGAGGTGGAGAGGGGGCAGAGGGGAGGGGAAAAAGAATGACGCCAGGCATCAGCGAAAGGAAAAAAACGAGCGGTCCCAAAATGATTCGCTGGGGTACGCACACTCTAACCAAGGAAAAAGGGATGGAGGATTGAAGGGAAATGGGAGAGGGAAGGCTAAGGGGGAGGATCTTAGAAACGAAATGGGCGGAGTGGGACGAAGACGGGAGAGAAAAACGAAATAAAAAAACTTCCGGGAGAAAAAAACGAAAACGGAAGGAGAGTGCGCGGAAAATGGTGTTTGATGAAATGAGGAAGACAGAATAGAAAGTAGGTTTTTGATGGTAAAAAGATGAATAGGGAATGAGAGAGGTGGAAGGAGAGTAGAGCTAAAGAAAGTCGGATGGAAAATCACAGATAAGTAACTTTTCGAAATAAATCCATCTCTCAGATACGGAAGATTTCGAGTTTTTTTTTTCAAAAAACCTTTTCGAAGGCCAAAATCATTCTTCCAACATCTTCCGGAATTATCGAATATTCGCTCTTGATGCGGAAGGCGAATTAGAACACGCCAGGTGAGTCGAGATAAATAGATGGAGAATGGTAGAATTATAAAATCAAAATTGAGGAAAAGGATATAAATAAGTAAAAGACGACGCTATAACACATTTATGGAGATAGAAATAAAATATGCTAATTCTAAATGCTGTGATTGCACGTAGCTGTTATTTCCATTTTACAAAGCTAAAATATTATATCATTCTGTATACCTCTCAACTATATACGCACATACTCCGATTTATGTTTCTCTACGAATTTTTTCTAAGCATACAAAAAACAAAATTTTAGAGACGGAAAAAGGCAAATTAAAGCGAAGCTGTCGGAGTTGAATTCAAGCTGAATCATTAAAAAATTAAAGGAAAAGTATTAAAATGGCCGATAAGATCTTAGGAAGATAGTTCCTCCCTTACATCTTCGTTTAAGATCTATTTGTATACTTGATCTAGAAAAGATTTTCAAAAGTGCATCTACGAAAGCATTGGAACGCCGCCTGAACGAGTCGCCGAATGCGTTATGTACGCCATATTCAGAGTCACCACAGGAAAGTGTATGCAGTCGCTTATCTCATTGTAGCAGCAAAAAAGGATGACAATATATGCATCTCATTAGATGTATCTCTTGTATATCTGTAAGAGATACCATAAAAAATAATTCATGATAAAAATATCCTAGAAAATATAAAAGGTTACAAAATACATATCAAATTAGTCGAAAATCAAAAATTTCCCCGAATTTTTGGGCAAAAAGTTGAAGCTTAAAGTTATGTTCCTTTAATTACAGCTATAATTAATGTACCAAAACATTAACTAAACCATTATCTCGCAACGGTAAAACAAATTACTGGGTTAGACACAAATGAAATTGGATTAAAACAGATTTCTCTCGACAAAAAAACACAGAATGAGTGCGGAGTAAAATCGCGTTACAGCTGTAAAAACTCCCAAAATAAGGCAGGTGAAAGTAAAAACCGAAAGCACTTCCCAATTAATTAAAAGGGTTTCGAGTTAAGACACATCCATGAGGCTAGCTTGGAGAGACAGTTAAGGGAGGCAGACTGTGAATGGTGTCGCGGGAAAGATAGAGTGAAACTGGAGCGAAGAGAGAGAGAGGGTGAAGATAATACAATGCAAAAGAAAAGGGAGGAAAGCGGTAGAGAAGTTAGAGATTTACGGAAGTATCCGTGGAAGAATTTCTGTGAATAAGATATACCTATCAATACTAAACAAACGTGAAATAGCAAATCAATTCATTTAAACATATGCATGGCAAAAATGCTAAATAAAGATCAGTGTCGTTAAAAAGACGATCTCCAACACAAGTTCTGAAAAAATAATAAAAACAGCGGTAATATTTAAACAGGGAAACAAAAGAAATCAATTTCCGGCGTTACCTATATAATAAAATTTACGACACGTATAGTGAAAAAAGATTATTTACAGCGAGTAGCAATTTTAAATGGCCAAATTTAGAAATTATAGAAGGATGAACAACATAGACTGATACTAAGGAGTATATACTAAAAGAAGAATAAGAAAATGAAAAAACAAAGCTATTGGATTAAGGAAAATATGAAGAATAACAAATTCTAGGAAGTACGTATGAGTGAAAACTAGGGAATATAGTAAAGAGAATGAATAAACAGAGAACACTTGAAGTAGGGAAGGAAAATTAGGGAGGAATCAAATATCAAGTGTGGTAAAAAGAGGGCTGACCAATTTAAGCAAGAGGACGGAGAAACAGGGGACAAAGGGGAAAATGACAACATGAAGGGGAAAGAATCGTGTTTCGTTGGACTCGTATGTCCACTTTAATTCAGCTAAGGGCTAAGAGCATGCATATAATTAAACGGCTTAAATTAATATTTGCTAATTCGGACCCTGGAGAGAGAGGCATACCAATCTGTTTTTTAGTTGACATGCTATTAATTTGGTTTGCTTTTCCTTTCCGCTTCCAACATGTTCCGACTTTTTTTTAATTATTTACGCTAAATTTTTAACCAATAGGAAAAACATTCATCTACAGAGGTAATAATTCATAATTCGTACACCAGACTCAAATGTGGTGATAAATCAAACGTAATTGAGATTAACATTTCGGCAGAATACGGCAGAGAGAAATCGAAGTTACCCTATATACCAATAAACGACAATTATAGGGAGTATTTTCTAGTACAGTGTTAACGTAGTTAAACGAATAGCTTTAAAGATTACATTCCGTGCTGAATATAAGTTGCACACATTTTTTCAGTTTCCTTATTGGAAATGGAACAAATCTGGAAAAAATATTAAAAGATTAAATGAATATATAGCGGAAAGGGACAGTTCGGCACGACCGGTTCGGCGATGGGATTATTCAGCACCGGACAGTTCGGCGCCAGCCGTGTCCCGCACGGCACAATTCCAATTATTTTGGAGGGAATGGCGTCATGGTAATATTAATATTGAAACAATTAAGTTACCGAACCTATTACGTAGAAATAAAAATGACTATATTTAAAGGAAAATAGATTTAAATTTACTTTCGTGAGAAAAATTACACGACAAAAATTACGACGAAAAATCATCGGATGATATGAATAATGATTTTGCACAATTAATTAATTATATTAATGTTAATGTAATACAAATGTTAGTATTAAGTTAAATTAGCTGACTGATTTCATCGAACCAATACTGTTTAAATAAAAATGATTATATTTTTAAAGAATTAACTTTCAAATTTACTTTCGTGAGAAAACATTCACAATATACAACAATGAATTTAACGCGGCTGATTTTACTTCACCGAACCAATAACGTTTGAATAAACATGGCTATATTTAAAACGGCTTCACTTTTAATTCAATTTACGTGAGGAGCTTTGTAATGTATTAAGTTAACCAATAGTATTTCTATAATGACAACATTTTAAAGTAATTTTCTATATATAATAATAATAAAATACAATCATAAACGATGACTATATAAACACAGTATACATCCAAAGTTAAACTTGCAGCTATGAAATCTAACTTTAAATTTAATGTCCTCTGTAGATATTTATAATTTTATATAAAACTTTAAATATGAACTATCCCTTTTTATAAGGCATAAAAATCTCCAAACAGAAATAGACGCTTATGTATGCGGAGCTCGTCCAACTAAAGTTGAGAGGAAATATTTTATAGAAAAATAGCAGAAAAGAAAGAGCCGATGGTTCTCAGATATGAGAGGAGTTGACGTTTCTCACTTCTGATATCTAAGAACAAAATGCAGCAGGGAAAAACTTTCCTTATTTTTTACAACCAGAATTAAGAATATCGCAGCCTATATGAAGCTTCTTCGACAAAAGTTCATAAGAAAGTGAAAGGAAAAAACCTCCATAGTTGCAATATTAATATTATCATGACGCCATTCCCTCCAAAAAATATATTGGAATTGTGCCGTGCGGAACACGGCTGGCGCCGAACTGTCCGGTGCCGAATAATCCCATCGCCGAATAGTCCGTCGCCGAACCGGTCGTGCCGAACTGTCCTAAACCCAAACTATAGTGCTCAAAACTAGGAATTTCTCGTCTACAAATTCCAACGAACACACAAGCTTTCCTCCCAGATAAACATCGATTTTAACAAATTTAATTAACTGATACCAAAAAAACGTACTCTTTACGCCCATCAAAATGGAGTACTACTACAGAGATCTCATACTGAATGCATTTTTTTATTCAAACTAAGCCAAATAACGATAGAAGTCGGCAGAGAAAACAAGAGAAAGAGTGATGGAAGAAAAGAGGGAGAAGAAGAGACTGCGAGAAAGGTGGCAAGCAGAAAGGGATGAAGGAAATATAACAACAACATACTACGAAAAGCAGACTTCGTCTACGCAACCAAGTACAAAATGTAATTAAAGGCGTTCGTAATACATAAGAACAATATATACGCAGCTACTACAGAGCTATTTCCAAATAAATTTCTGAAACTCGTATAATCTCTTATTACCTAATATATGCCTAAGCGATTATGCAATTTCATATATTTATATAAAATAAAAATATATAAAATACTGCAAATAATAAAATTATAAAAAATATACATGTGTACAAGAAAACTTTATTTAGAGCTTATGTGGTAAATCCAAATGCATTCCATTAGAAAAAAGCCTCCCCCGGCCAAAACATCCGACTTAAAAGGGGAGAGTGAAAAAGGAAGGACGACGAATGGATGGAGAAAGCGTCGGAATGGAGAGGAAAAGAAAGTGAGAAAGAGAAGGCGAGAGTAAACGTGAGAGAGAGAAAACAGCGTTGCGAAAGAGTGAGAGAGGGAGATAGCAACAGAGAGGGAGAGAGACAGAGAGGGGGGAATGGCTTAAGGAAAAATGGCTTCGGCGGAAGAGAGGCGGATGTGAGGGTACGTGGGGAATGAGCGTAAAATGAAATGGGCGCTTGGGGAGTGAGGATGAGAGTGGCGGGCAAGAGAAAGGGAAAGCCGGAGAGGGGGGTGGGGGTGGAAGGGAGAGGGAATAACAGTAGAGGGAAACGGAAAAGGGGTAGGAGGGAAATAAGCAAGAGAAAGAGGGGGAGAGTAAGGGGGGAGACGGGAGATAAAGAATTGAGGTTCCCGGATCCACAGGAAAAGGCAACCAAACTTAAAGCACTACCTTCGAGTATTGCTATTTGTGTTTAACCCCACTCTCTCCCAAACGCGTCACTGACGCCGTGCGTGGTATTTTATTTTTATTTTTTTTGCTCCACTGGCGCCACTCGTTAAAACGAGATGTTCCTCAGGAAGAGAAAAGAAAATTTTTGAGTGATGAAAATTGTGAAAAACGAGGTAAGGAAGTAATGAAATGGAACGTTTCGAACGGCCGATCAATATTCTCGTTTTATTATCCGGCTCACTCGTTTCCACCGATGAACACGATTAAAAGTATTGTTAAACGGTCTTTTTTTCAATGTCTGTGTCCAAGAGAAAAAAGTGTCGAAAGAACTTTTCACTAAATTTAGAAACATCTTGCTACGTAATTATGATTTTGCGTTGCTTTTTGGTGTTAAATATTTTTTAGTTTAAATTTAACATGAATATTACTTATTAATGTCATCAAAACTAAAATAAGCGATTAAAATTGCAAACTAAATTATGCCCTTTCAATAAATCAACTATATATAACAATTAACATTGCTAAAAGACACAAAATGATTCGAAAAGTTATAACAATTCTATATTTTTCATAAACAGATAACTGCAGTAGTTCTAAAGTACAGTTCTACATATAATAAAATCGATAGCTATTACGAACATAACATACAAATATAAAATTATAAAAACTGATTAATAATATTAATAATAGAAACGCGCTGTTTAATAAAATCAGCTGCAAATGGCATTAGTTTACCAAATGAAAATTAAGTTATAACCAATTAGTGCCAAAAGGAGATTATTATCAATCATTTACAGTAATGAAGTCAAATCATTTTTCGGACCGAAATAAATATCATAGAATACTGTGTGGTTAATTAAACTTTTAATAACGCCTACATAACCTTTCATACTTTTAATTCCATATTAACGGATAAGCACGTATCCTTCGAAATGGATAACACAAAATATTAAAAACTTCGAATGAGTGCTCATTACATCCGTTTTTAGATTAAATTAAACATGACCCACGAGGCTTTAAACCACAGACAAGGGCGCGCTAATTAAAAACGGAAATTTTCAATAATTATGGCATTTTTTCTATTTTAAGGAACTCATGAATTAGGAAATGTTTATTTTCATGTTTTTAATACAAGCACTCTAAAAGCTCGTGAAATGACATAAAATTTTAAGTGCTCTTAAAACTTTATGGCCAATGAGAGAAAAAAACGCCCCAACTCCCACGTGCATTCTTGGAATATGAAAACATTAACTTTACGAAAGACTTTTTGGGAATATAAGCGAAATGACTCTCGAGCAACAATGGTGCCCCATATACACACACACACACACACATTTTTAAAAATTAAAGTAGACCGAAGGCATTTAAAGTGTAGAATTAAACTCTTCAAATTGTCAATTTTATAGCGTCTACCAAGACTTGAAATATGATAAAACTCATATGAAAAGCGTAAAAAAATAACGAAATTGTCTCCTAACAACATTTTAAATGGCATTTTTACAAAAACATTAATGCCGCAGAATAAAACCCATTCGTCGTATGGCTAACTTACAACTGGAAATACTTAAACCAGATGGCATACCTAATTTGAAATATTTCTACTGATTTTATTTCATTATATATTTACTCAGGTTCGATGGGGAGTTTAACAATTTCAATTGCTATGGTTTTTATTCAAGTTTGAGTTTCTCCCTATGCGCAGTATTAATATGACACTATTATTAACGGTAGCCAACCATAAAGGATCTAAACCAGTGGCGCCCAAAATACGGCTCGCGGGCCACATCCAGTCCGTGACGAGGTTAACAAGACCACAACGTAACGTAAGATGAAAATAGAAAATTATAAAAACTATTTTGCCTTTGCCTCTCTATTACTATCATTGCTAGATAAATTTAAAACAAATCAGGTAATATCGCCTCCCAACTTAACCCTACAATATATCCTTAAATGACTCCAACTGAAATTTCGATTGTACGTGGAGAAGTGAGCTATTTGGCCATAGAGCATATAAGTTTGGGCACCAACCTTCATAATTCAATTCTTTAAATTACCGACTGAATAACACAAATGCAAACACAGATTTGATGTTTAGAACTTGCCAGGGTTAAAAAAAGAGAAACTGCCATCCCCCGACTGATCCGCAGTGAGTCTGGAGAGTATCGCTCTCCATAATAAAGATTTTCAATTACTTTAGGGATCATTAATCTCCAAATTCGCCCTGATAAAACCGCTTTAAGGGAGGAAACCTCCAAATCATTCTTCCGTCACATCCCTGTAGGCACGCACCCTTTTCAACAATGGTTCCTTCTCCACAAACCGAGTAATCCGGTAAAATATGACTTTAACCTTTTTCGTGAGAGATGAAACCTATCCCTCAGTTTTCCTCCCTTCGCGGTTGCACGTCTTAAACTTTCGAAATAAGTTCTTAAACTCCATCCATTACAACATAAATTGCCCCATAAATCTTGTTCCACCGCGGCTGTTAAGCATTCAATATCAGCGTGCAACACCTACCTACATATGGGTCAGAGGGAACAGTCGAAGTGTTGTACTACTGGCTCCAAGACGCGATTTTTTTTTGCTCAGAACGACTCACGCGACTGTGGTGACAAGTTTTCTGAAGTTCTAGTATGATGACAAATTTAAGGTCTCGATGACACGTATGTGCGCTATTGATATATTGGTGAAATTCGTAAACGTAGTCTCGACCAAAGAATATATTTAGCGCTTCATAAAACCTTTTCACCGATTTAATAACTATCGGGGAATTTATATTTTGGAATAACCAATGAGCTAATCTAATTAGATTATAAACAGCTGCTATTCGGGATTTTCCGTTGTCTTAAAATAATTACATATTATTTATAGGTATTTTGGACAAATTATTTGCAATAAAAATGATTCCTGCATTCAGCTGTATCGAAATGAGGCTTTAAGGCACCATGCAATTAACTAGAAAATAATAAAAATATTGCAATGGTCTTTGGGTAACTTATATAACTTAAACGATACCAGCCATATATTCCACTCGCTAATTCACTTTTAAACAAATAATTAATTAATTAATTTTTTGCGTTCTCTTTCTTCAATGCATCCCATTTTTCTTATCCCCACACTATCACGTTACAAATTTCAAACACACATCAATGCACTCCCCTTTTTAATTACTACATAACGACGCTATCTTCTCGATTAATGAAAACAATATAGGCGATGGTGTCATTTTGCCACGAAACTTCCCTTTCACGAAAAGGACACATCACGCAAGTAGAGGGTTGAATATAGGATTAGAACAACCGTTTCTATACTTCAACAATTACCGCACCCACCCCCTCTTTCTCTCTCTCTCTCTCAAGCCAGCTGGCTGGGAGAGGGGGTGAGTGGGGGGGGGGGGGGGAGGGGGGGTTTAAAAGATATTCTCCCATGGTCCCTGGACGAGGCTAGCCAATGCAAAACCTTCCCAAGGCACTTAAGGGGCGCTAACCCTCCACTTTACCCATCCTTTAAACTAGCCTCACCCTCCCCCCTCTCTCCCCAATCTCCTCCACTCCCTTAATTATTCCGCCACGCCACTGGAAGTGTAACCTCCCCCTCCTCCCTCATATCCCAGCCTTATTAAAATGAGACCCACTTGCTTGTTTGTATGAGGCCTTTCGAAAGACGGTTTCTACGCAGCGGAGAGCAGGGTGAATGAGGCGGCAAGGCGTAGAGGAGGGGGGTTTTAAGGGACTGGTGGGAAAGGTTGCCGAGGGGTTTTTTTTTTTGGAAAATGCCGGAACGGCGGCGGTACCTCCTGGGTGGTCTGGTACCGGTGCATGGCGATGGTAAGGGGTGAATGAAAATTTCGACCGGTCTTCTAATGTCCTTCCCTGGACAGAATACGCCGAGAAAGACTTGCGCAAGAAAAGTAAATGACCGCACGGTTTACGGATTTTGGGATGGGGTGGGAGAGGTCGTATTTTTCGCACCAACTAGTTTCAAGGGAGACGCTGAAGTTTTGCGAGAGCACCGCTATCTGGCTCCATTGGTCGTGTCAAGCGGCAGAGGTCGTTAGGAGAAAAGCGAGAATGCAATCGAAAAGGAGCATAAAGTATTGTGATCTCTAATTACGCGGACCTCGGCATTTTAGTGTTGCGGAGGATAGTATGACTTGGGTTGGTTGTAATTTCTCTGTTTAGTTTAATCACGAAGCAAATTGAGAAGATATGCGCTAGCAAGAGTTAGATATGGATGATAAAATATTAAAGCAAGCACAGTATAACACACACACTCAAGCAAAACTCTATTACTATAATAGCATGTATGTCATTCTGTCACACTGAGAATATTTTTCGTCGTTAAGAACAACCGTACTGTTGCTATCTTCATAGGATTATGTATACCGAATTGGATTTGAACATGAGGCAGCATTACGTGCTCACCTAAATAGGTAATATATGACGTTGTGTGCAAATGTGGTGTAGAATGCTATTTCTTAGACTGTTCAGATTAGTTGTCTTAGAGAATATGCGTATATATTTAGAGGCACGTAAACATTATGGTAATTAAGTTACCTAATTTAACCGAAAAATACTGATATAATTTTGCATCGGAATCAGAAAACTAGTTTCAATTTTATACATTAGAATCTTAATGCTATTTTATAAATATTTCAGAACTTTGTTTGTTAATGTTCCAGCTTGGTAAAAATTATCGGGCATTTCCTAACATTTTGCCATAGGCAACGTATCTCCCACCTATGTCTCTGTGCGGATCACATTCGATCTTTCACATGGCTGATCAGTGCTTCTGTGATTTTCATTTTTGAGAACCTTTTCGAATGCGTAATAAGCCTGTATTAATAGTATACTGCAAGCACGTGCTCGAAAAATATGGTTTACGTATCATAAATAATATCTAATGACACCTTCTGGCACCCAAAATATGAATATGCATGCCTTAAAGAGATGAGTTAAATATGGTCCGCGGGCCATACTTTGGAACCCATGATATTAAGGAAGGAATTTTTTTTTACAAAAACGAAATTAATCGTCAGGTTAAAAATCACTGATTCCCGTTTCCGAAGTAACATAAACTCTTAATGCGTTAAATATGCTCACAAATATATTCCTACCATTATTTCCTAACTCTTAGTTTTATAGCTCAGTAAATCGCTTTCCTCACAAAAACGTATAAACATCCCAACTATACCAGCTAAATCCGAGAAAAATAATATTACTTTCAACCCACTCGAGGAGAAACTCCATAAACGCGCAACACATACGACGCGAGTCACTCCCAAAGACAAAAGACTTATTAAATGCGACACCATAAAGTTACGGCGGTATATAAAAGCGCCATTTAATTCCACAAACGAAATAAAACGGCTACGTGCCGACGAAAAAAACAAACAAACAATTCGCAGTGTCCCGAGGGCGTTTATAAAAAGAAATATAATCTCGAAACTCGTCGGAAACAAAACCTCGAAGAAAGTAACCTCGCGACAGATTAGACGGATAAAGATGGGAGAGAAAGAGAGATGATACGGGGAGAGAGGGTTGATTCACTTACTTGATCCGCCAACACTTTTCGCGGCGAAATAGAAATGTCACTTGCAGATTCGGGAGAAAGAGAGAGATAAAGGGGAGGGAGAAAGGGGAGGGAGAAAGAGAAAGAGAAAGATAAAGGGGAGGGAGAAATGGGAGGGAGAAAGGGGAGGTAGAAATGGGAGGTAGAAATGGGAGGTGGAAAAGGGAGGTAGAAAAGGGAGAAAGGGGGGAATAAAGGGGAGGGAGAAACGGGGAAATGAGAAGAGGCGAGGAGGGGTGCAAAAGGAGATCGAGACCAGAAGGGATATTCGCCTCACAGGAACGACAACATACACAAGCAACGGAGTGACTGCGACAAGGGGCTATACCTCCGCTTCTTTTTTTTTTAAAGAGAATGGAAACGAAGAGAGAGAAAGGTAAGAGAGGTGGTTCGAGTGACTCATAAAACACGAAGCGAAAAAGAAAAAATAAGACGAGGTTCAGAGGGCGTGAGTTTAAGCGGCGCAGCGTGTGTCCGTGTTGGCTTATGTGAAAAGCTTACGGGCAGAGGGAAAGAGGTCGAGCGGGGGAGGGAATCCGTGGATGCGGAGGCTGTGGGAGGTACACATGCAAACAAGGAGGATGAGCTTCAACCCCGTTCTCCTCCTCGTCGCACTTCCCAACCCCATCGCCTCTCACGGGAACCCTTTTCGGTGCATTTGCATGGTCGAGAAGCGAAACAGGAGTGTATAAAGGGAATCGAGTCGGGTAAGGAGAGGTTATGGCGAAAATGAGTGGGAGGGATGAAATGAAAGAGGAAGAAAAGAAGAGGAAGAGAGGGGAGTGGCGTACTGAGAAGAGAGATGGTGTGTGTGTGCGCGCGCAAGGAGGTAATATAAGTGTTGAGGCTTGGGTTAAAAACGGTAACCATTCAGAAGGTATGGAGGAGGAGGTGGAGAAGGAAAGGTTTCATCTCGAGGGATAGGGACTTTAATCGTGGATGGCAACCGAATCTCCTCTCTTTCCAGTCATTCGCCAAACTTTCTCTCTCCCTCTCCAAATTTCTTTCCGTCTCTCTGTAGTCTCACTCCCTCTATCCTCCCCTCTCTCTCTCTCTCTCTCGCTCCACACAATCTCCCCTCCTCTCACTCTATCTCCCTCTCTTCCTATAGCTCCTCCTATGTCTCTTTCCCTATAGCTCCCTCCACCTACCTCCTTCCCCTCCCCCTCTATCTCCCTCCCCCCTTAACCTTCCTCTCTCCATCTACCTCCTCCTCTCTCTCCCTCCTCCCATCTTCCTCCCTCCCCCAACCTTTCCCTCTTCGTCCCTCAACCATCCTCTCCATCTACCTCCCTCCCTCTGCCCCTCTATCTCCCTACCACCCTCGCCCAACCTTACCCTCTCCATCTACTTCCCTCTCTTCCCCTTTCTCCTGTCTCCCTCCATCTCCCTCTCGCTCTTTTCGCGAGAATTCCTCTTTCCTTTTCCATCCAATCCTTCACCTTCGGCGGTGAAAATTTTAACAGGGCGCGTGTTTTATGGGTAGGTGTATTTCAGAAGAAGGCAAAAGGTTGCGCGCCTCCCCTCTCGAAACTTTTCAGAACCTTACTCCCTCTGTTTCCCTTATGTGAGGTAAGGGGGTCATCGTCAGCGAAGGAAAGATAAAAATAAAAGTTTTCTTTTCCTCCTTTTTCTTTAAAGCTCTTTCCCTCCAACGACCTCAAAATGTATCTCCAATACAAACACAGATAAAGCGTTTCGAAGTATTCTTTAAAAAAAAAGAGGATATATAGCTGAATTCCCTTAGCCCTATAGTCCGAAATAGATCCGCGAAAACGGGAAACTCCGAAAATTATCTTACTTTGTGGTTTTATTTCCTTCTTCGTCTATGAGGTTTTCGCACGAGAAAGCATCGCGCCAGTATAGTATTGCGTTTTCTTCCACGCCAACCCAATCTATGCGTTTTTCTTATCTGTAGGATCAAATCAGATTACTTTCAGAAAATAAAAAATGTATGGAAAAATAAACTCCGGACGTAATACTCTAATTTTAGAAGAGAACCATAAAAGACGGAAAATGCTAGATTTGTTACTATCTACAACGTACTATTAACTGGATGCCAGTGAAAAAATATTGCTTTGTAATAGTTTTCATATTTTTTCACCAGGAATGATTTCATTCCTATGAGTTTAAGATATTAAAAAGTGTCTTTGGTTTTAGAGTTAATTTTTTTATCATATCCCTTCCCTTCCGCGCTCCACACACGTTTCCATTTGCGCCTGCCAAGCTGTTTTTCTTTCTTGGTTGATTTCCCAAAGGTAAGGATATGAGGAGTTAATTTTGCAATGAGCAACTGGAGCTATATTGGATATTTTCAAGTGAAGTACACGCGCAGGAGACCAACACATTAAATTATGCGACTATTCTTATCAGGAGTATTATGACGTATATATCCGAGAGAGGGAAAGAGCGAGCGAGCTTTTGGCATACACCTAGGTAGGTAGATATGTATTAATTACTGTAAAAGGAGAAGTCTGAAAAACATGTTTAAATAATTTCAATAGCCTAAGAGCTTGCGGAATAATTATAAATGTAACGGTATTGTATGTTTGCAATTTCTAAAAGTTGGAAATTTTAATTCATCTTAAGATTTCAGTTTCAGTCCTCTGCAAGTGACGGAATATGTCTTTTAAATGCTTTTCTGTAACAATATAAAATATATCCACAATTTATTGGTAAAATTTTATTTTTCTAAATTTATCGTTAAAAATGATAAAGAATATACCGACTTTAACAGTTTTAATTTAGACAAACCTAATCACAAATAATTTTCTTATGAATGATTAATATTATCCTAATTTAATTTTGTTAAATATATAACCACATAGGGGGGAGGGATAATATGCTGTCATTTGATATATAGCATTAAATTTGGTGCAGGGCTGTGGCAGAAAATGATTAAAATTAGTTTCTATACATCCGAATAGAATAATTGGTTTTGAAATTAAAATAAACGCTTTGTAGTTGGTTTTACTGGTTTGCGGTCAGCAAAGGGTTAATTAAGGACAGCGTATATTTTATAGGAAAAGAATTTCAAAGCCACATAAACCATGGTTGCTTTAACATCGCGAACATAACGTTTTTTTTAAAAGATTTCCTCTCGATGCTTAAAAATAGATTAACTAACGAAATCATGTCTTAAAAACAAAAGTTATATAATTTACAACGCGCGTTTATTTTACAACACACCCTTAAAACATTGACCTTTTGCATTCCATCCATCTCGGTTAAAGAAATTCTATTTTAAAATTTCCGGCTTTTTCCAATAAGTAGAATACCCTTTGTTCTATTTTGTTGCGAAAAACTTGACACAACCTTGGATAAAATGGAATTAAGAGCTTAAAATTATAAAAAATAAAGGAAAATAAAGCACATCCCTCAAAATGTGCACACGCGTAGGTGGAAAGAGAGAGAGAGGAAGAAACATGAGAGAGAGAGAAGGTAGTGAAGGGGGGAGAGAGGTCAAAGGCTCGGAAGCAAGAGCTTGAAGTCAAAAGACTCAGCATAGGATGGGATATTGCAGTAGTGGTGGCGGGAAAGCTCTCCTCTCTCTCTTAACATTACCGCTCCTGTGACCCCGGCAGAAAGGGTCATGAGAAGAGGAGGCGTAGGGATGAAGAATATAAGGAGGAGAGAAATTCGGGATGGTAGGTATGGGTGGGATAGACAAACTGGATTCTCTCCGGAGTATCCAGAGGGCGAAGGGGAAAGGATAGAGAGGGGGGTGGGGGGAGAGAGGTCGAAGTGCTACTTTAGGAGCGCCACCTACCTAAACTAACCCACCTCCAGGACCACCCATCTTCATCTCCCGGCTTTAGTGCCACCCCCCCATCCTCCCCGACCCCCTTCTCCTTCTCCCTCTGACCGACTATCTTCGCCCAACCCTTATTCTCTTCCACGAGGGTGTGTTAATGAGTTGGGGCATTTGGGGAGGATGAGGAAAAGAGTAGGAAGGCTAGGTGTGTGTGTGTGTGGGGGGGGGGGGAAGAGAACGTGTGTGTGTGTGTGCGGGAGGGTGGAGAGGAGGGATCAAGAAAAAGATCAAGGGTGGACGGAGGAGAAGAGATTGGAACTTTGAGGCGAAGGAGAATTACTGAAAGGGATCTGCTCGGAAGGAGAAAAAAGCCGTGTGTAAAAGACGGGATACCTGCTCTGGAGATGTTTTTATTTTGAGGTAGAAAAGAATAGAACTATACGCACCAGGTACAATTTTCAAAGAATATTTTCGCGCCGTTGGAATATCATCCTGCGAGCGTGTTCCCACTCGGTTTTCTAATAAAATAAGGATATCGTGAATATTTTACGCTTCTTTCTTCTTTTCCCTTTTGGATGAAAGGAAAACTTCCCGATGCGTGACACGCGAATTAAAATAATTCCATTTTCAATTAGTCGGTGGTATTTCCGATGGTGGTACTCGATTCAATTTTGCTATTCCGTTATTTATAACACCAGGCTTGTAATAATATAATTTAACACCAAAGCAATACGCTCAATCGCATTTTTCGCCTATAATTATATATGAATTAGGAAGTATTTAGTATAAAATTTTCCGGTTTATTAACTATTCAAATTGAACTGATAAATTTTAGGAAATACATCCTTCTCTTTGCCAATGAATGCTGTCCACTTTAAATATAAGGTTAGTAAAAAACAAATTCAAGAAGTTAATGTTTATTCGTAGTTTCTAGAAAATTATATTCATAGACGTGACCTTTAGTATATCATTCCAGTGTCACCGAAGAGTTGAATGGATTAATAAAATGAAAGAAGTTATAAATACATTACAAAGCCAAAATACACACGATAAATAAATAAAAATATAAGAAAACATTTTTCCTTTAACCACGCGATTATATCTGTAATCAAATTTCACGACCTTCATAATTCCACAGAAGAAATTATATTTGTTTATAAACCCTGACATTCACAATGAATTCCTTATCGAGATTTAAAAGCACGCAAATAATATAGCCGATTCCAACGATTCGAGCGAGCGAAAATATAATAAATTTTTACCTTCCCTTTAACTCCCGTCGTCAAGTCATCTAATCCGAGATGCGATTTAGTAAAACCAAATAAAAACTAAGTTCCGTTCCAGGAATTACAGTATACCCTTAACATTTTATAGTACAAAATAGAGAGACAGAGAGAAACGTGGGACGCTGAGTAATCCCCCACTTGGGTAAGACGACAGTGTTCGGGGTCAGTCGAATAATAGCGTTTCAGACGGAACACAGGTTCACCATTTGTAACACCGCTCATAACGTGCCAAATGCTATTCTGGATAAACAGGCCAACAAAATTGATATTCTGTGTAAGAAACGCTACAGTCTCGTTAGAAGTGATAATAAAACCGATAAACATTTCCCGAACGCCGTGAAACCTAAGTATAACTCTACTAGTAGAATTTTTCATTCAACAGATTTTTTTTATAACCTTGTTGAGGCCATAGGAGATATCAGAGGCAAGTATTTTAAGTGCTTGTTCTTGAAGAAGCCTGTTATAGGGAATATGTCAATCAATGAAAAACATTAAAGCGAAGATTTAACTAATCAAGTAATTATAAGTACAAAGGAAACGATAAATAATAGGATATGAACATTTCTATACATTTTGTGACTTCATTATTAGCGAATAATTATTATTCCATTAAAATGTCTTTATATACTCTACATGATAAAGAGACTTGTTAGAAACCTTATAAAAATCAAAGACATAACTGCTCCAGTCATGGCCATTGAATTATGTATTTTCTGTTATAAAACCAAAGCATCTCAAATTAAATTTATCTTGGAAACAAATCATTTTTAACTATCACCACTCCAATAAGTTAAGCAAAAAAATCAATCGAACAAAAATAATTAATAAACTGCTTCTCTAAATTATTTTTTCTCTAGAAATCAATCGCCGAATGTGGGCGGTAAGCGGCTACACTTGGAAAGATAACCACGATTCCATTGGTCCCTAACGCAAACCGTTAAACCGAACCTTCCATTATAAAAGCCATAGAGACCACTCCTATACAGTAACATCCACACATCTTACCACCATCTATCGAATATCGACGGCAAACAATTTCGCGCGGCAGGATAGGAAAAAAAAAAGAAAAGAAAGGAGAACGTAAAAAAAAACGAAACGCGACCTTCACAAACGCCACCGACATGGGAGCGAAGAAGAAAAAAAAATCGACCCGTCTCATTTAAGGACGATTTAATGCGGGTGTACGAAACGTGAGGTTTTCAAGGCTACTAGCGGGAATCAAATATTTACCGTAAACCGCACCGGAGCTACGCTGACCGGCGTGAGATAAGACCTCCTTCGCAATTTGGAAGAGAGGTCTCACGCTGTGCTCTCTCCCGGACCGCTATACTTCTCTTCCCTCCCCTTTTCTCCTTTCCTACACCTCTCCTCCCCCCCCTCTCTCTCTCTCTTTCATCCCGTTGCGTATTAAGGACACATTCGGTTCCACCGTAACGGGATCGCCCCGTACCCGTGACGGCAATAGTTAGCGCGCCGCCTCCCGTCCTTCCTCCCGAAACACCGTTCCCTAGGATACGATTCTTAGTCGTTAGGGTGATTTATCCCCCGATCGTGGTGAGCACCCCAGATTGCATTACGAGATACAATTCCGAGGAGAATTCCGCACCGGGAGAAATAAGAGGGAATGACAAAAGCGGGCGAAAAAAAATATATAATATATATACTATATAATCCCGAACCGAGATTAGGATATAACTTTCTCGAGCTCTTTGCGAGTTACGACGTTAAACCTTCCTTAGAAAAAATGGATTAAGGGTGTATGTGGGTACCAGAGGCGCAGCATGGAATTAATATGTGGGCGGCAAATAACATAAGACATTTAATAAAATGTAAATATAATAATTATAAATAAAATAAAGAGATTATCCTCTTATTTTTCTTCGATAAATTCCAATAAAAACTCGCTATAAAATTTCAAAAATCATACCAGTCATTAAATAAATACATTTATTTCCAATTAAAGTTGAAATTATTGGGAGACGTCGCAGCTCGAATTACGAGGGATGTTCAAATTTGACCTGAACTTTATTTTTTATTCATATCTTATATATAATACAATGAGCTGATCAGTTGTGTACATTATCATTATAATGTTGGCAATACAAAAAAATTATGTTTTGTTACCATAGAAATCCATGTCAGAGCTAACAAAGATGGCATCTGAACGTGTTTCTACTTCAGTGGAACAACGCATTATTATTAAATTTCTCTGCAAGGAAGGTGTAAAAGGGACTGAAATTCATCGGTGACTCCGTGTATAGTATGGAGAATCCTGTCTGTCTCAGTTTTCTATGTTTGGGTGATACAAATAATTCAAAGAGGGTCGCAAATACGTGGAGAACGAGAACACAAAGCAGGACCTGCAACCGCAGTCAATGATGTGACAATTACGCTGGTTGATGAGCTCGTTCGAAGGGAAACGCGAATGTCAGTGCGTGCAAGCTAACATTAGTATTGGTAGTGCTGACACTATACTTCATTACAACCTTAGATACAGTGAAGTCAGCGCTTGATGGGTGTACAAGCAGTTGTAACCAGAACAAAAGGCGATGCGGGTTCAAATTTCAGGGGTTCTGAGTAACGATTTCTGGGGGAAGGGGCTGATTTTTTTAATCGTATCATAACCACGGACGAGACATGGGTCCATCACTTTACTTCAGAAAACAACCGTTCCAGTATGGAGTGGAGAGACACAAATCCTCCTACACCGGAAAAATTCCAAATCAGCAAACAAGGTGATGGCCACTGTTTTGGGATGCACAAGGCATTATTCGTGTAGATTTCGTGGAACAAGGCCATACAATTAATGCTACTTATTACTCAGCGCTCCTAAAAAAAAGTCTGAAACCAGCTCTAAAGAAGAAACGACCAGGTCTTCTGTCCAAAGAAATTTGTTTTCTCCACGACAGCACCCAACCACATAAGACTAACTTGGCTGTGAATATACTGGCTGAATTGGGGTGGGACGTTCTTCCCCATACTTCTTATACTCCTGATTTGTCACCGTGTGACTTTCATCTGTTTACGCTGCCGAAAGAACGCTTATTAGGCAATAAATTCAGTTCCAACGGCGAGGTGAAAAATGCAGTCCTCAACTGGTGTCGACATGAACCGAAAGATTCCTTTGACACTGGAATAAAAAAGTACTAGAACGCTGGATCAAGTGTATTCTGAAGGAGAGAGAGTACATAAAAAAAGTGACTGCATTATTATTGTGCTTGGTTACTTTTCCGATTTAATAATAAATAAAGTCCATGTCATATTTGAGATGTTGGGGAAGGAGCTCCCCTTAGCTGCGCCATTGATATGTACACACACACACACACACACACATATACATATATATATATCGTACATATACATACATACATATACTCACCCACGCACGTCCACATATTCTTTGTTGGCGCGTGTTTTATTGACGGAGAAACCTACCTTTTTTCCATGATATCGACGTTATCGCCGAGACTACATCCACCATTTTAATGTCGCAGCTATGTCTATCCAGTTTTGTGGTGCCGTGAGCACGTACAACCCCTCCGAGCGAATAAATTCGCCGCCGCATTATCATATGCAGTCGCAATGACGCAACGAAAATTTCGGAATACCCGAGCTCAGTCGTTTCGAAACGGCGCAAACGCTTTCGAGGAAAACTGTGCCGTAAATGCTTGCTGAAAAATAATCGTCGAAAAGACAATCGAAGAGAGTTTTTTTTAATACTCCGCCGTGTGTGTTTGCAGAAGCGAAGAAATAAACGGATTATCTAGGGCGAAAAAATTAGAATAAAAAAATATCAAAGATTCACTCCGGAGGATACGTTCCTCCGGGTAACAAAAGCGATCAAAAGAATGAAATTGGAAAGAAAAGGCTGGAAATGTTTGGAAAATAAGGTCCGAAATCAAGAATTTGCAGATGAAATTCGACTAATAACATGCCACGTCGTAAGAAAAACTCGAAAAATATAGCAAACGCAGAGGAATTCCGGTTGAGGAACTCCACGATTTTTACCTGCCGTTTGGTGTCGACCGATTACACAACAAATTGAACTGCTATCTTAAATTAAAACAATAAGAACTCATTCTAACTCGTTTTTCAGCATTTATGACGTTTGTTCGGAAAGATATACACTACTGGGCCGATTAAGATACGAAAATTGTTTAATTTTCAAGATATAGGAATACGCCCATAAGCGTGGAAAAGTCACTAAAAATCGTGATATTAAAAAAACCAAAGCACATCACATTACTTGATCTTTAAAAAAATACCAGGTTTGAAGTCTATAATAGAAACTCCAATACGAAGAAATATAAATTTGGCATTCAGCCCATCTTCAAATCAAATTTTGAAAGCAAAATGTTCAAAAAAATAGATTTTCAAAGAATAGAAAGTTAAAAGGCGACTAAACTACTGTCTAAATTCGTCCTTCAGATAAAATCAACCCCATAGCTTTAAAACTCTGAACCATTCTACCAAGAAATTTAAAACGTCCACCTTACAAAAACAACAGCATACGAAAATATACGAATACTCAAAAGGCTTAATCAGTTTTAATTACTTTTTCCAATGATTTGAATTGACATAAGCTAGAAGTTATTCTGATCAGAATAATTTTAATCTTTAAACATTTATTGTGGTCCACGAGGAAAACGTGGCGATCCTTGATAAAATAGTGGTTATGAATCCTTGCTTGTCGGTATAATAAAAGGATCCGTCCCATTCGCATGCACCGCTACTCTTCATATTTTCTGCTGAACTAGAAAACAGCTCTACTTGTTGTTTCAGTTGCCGACCCCTGCCCTAAAGAAACCTCCGAATAGCATGTAGAAGTAAAAAAAAAGTATTCCTGAAGTTGGATAAGGCACGTGGAAAGGAAATAAAAAGCTCGAAAAAATTCTCACCTCCTCTGCGGCATATCTGGCCAACATATCGATCAGGATCAAAAAATAAAACGAACGTTTTCTGGGGAAAAAAGAAAAAATACTACGTAATAGCCGAGAGCCCTTTAACATCGGATACCGGTCACATCGATTTCCAAAGGGTTACTTTTTGGTCCATAACCATCTCGGCCCGCCGACGAAACCCGTCCGATCCCGCACACACACACATCGTTCGGGCATTTTTTTAATCAAAAAAGAAACATTTCGTTGGAAGTGTGAATTCACTCTGGCCATATATTTGGCAACCTCGCACCTAGCGATCCGCGGAACATCCTCTGGTGGCGTATTAAACCCCCGTTCCCTTCTCCCTCCACTCCCATTTTTTTCCTGTTGGGCGGCCTCCGTCGAAGTCGGCGATGTTGCAAAATTTACTACCCGGCTCCGCCCCGTCGGTTTTCGGCCCGTTAACGTCTCAGAGGTACCCTTGAAGCGAGGGTTTGGAGGATAGAGAAAAACTGGCCGATCGGTAGACTCGAGATATATATATATATGAAGCGATATATGCCGAAAAAGAGCCTTTAATCTCTCTCATACGATATTGTAGGTCCGACATAAAAACAAGAATACAACTTTTATAATGCGTGATAAAAAAGAAAAATGCAGCCATCAAGTGCGCTATTTGTCTTAATCTTCGTCCTATTCTTGCTCAACATTTTACAATCTTAATCATACGTATAATCAGTGAACAACCCCCCTAATAACGTACTACTCACATTACATCATTACTATGTTCAAAGAACACATATTTTAAACATTGAAACTTTGATAAATCTAGCGTAGCAACTCATATCCTTCAGACCCAACACTTTTTCTTAAAAATACCTTCAACTATTGAAACCTATTTCCAGTCACTAACTTCTAGACGCGGCCGAAAGTTTAGAAATTCTTCAAAACAGAGACATTATCCTTAATCAACACACAGCTCCAATAGGAAGCACTACTTTGCTTTCTCTTTCCAATGGACTTCCTAACTTCCCCATCACTACATAGTAGTAACTATTTCTTCCCCCTCCCGTTTCTTTATCTTTATTCCCCTTATCATTTTACTCTTTGTATATATACTCTCCCTAACACGTGATTCTTCGTCTTTTTTCATAGGCCTACTTACGATGGAATCGTTGATTCCGAAATGCGTATTTAGGCATTTTTTAGAAAGGAAATACTCGTGTGTGGTTTCTGGCTTGCGTGTATTTGTGCGTGTGAGAGCAAAAAAAAGGGTCCTTGGCGTTGGAGTAATTCCCCCTAAATCTGGAGTGTGTGAGATTGCGTGTGTTTGTCCCTGGCGTGGAGTAAATTCCCATAAACCCGTGTGTACGTGGGTACTTTTTAAATAATTTTATGGGTATTAGGAAGGTTGTTCACTGATGATAGTTAATTAACCACAGTGCTCTGTTTTATACTTCTTCCTTAAATCTTATGTTGTCACGAAAATACTCTGCCTATGCACATAAATGTAATGTGTAACAATCGAAGGAAGTACTATATAAATTATAAGTATACATAGTAGTGATACAGCACCCGACGTACCATATATTTATTTTTAAATTTAATTGTCTAGGATAATATTATAAAAGAATATAGATAAACGTCGAAATAGACGTTAGCAATTTCTTTCTAAAACCTGACAGGTTTAGCAGAGACAAAAATGAAATTCCGAAAATGCAAATTTTTATAAGAACGAGAACCTGTAATACTATTCTTATTAACAGAGGTAAAACATTATAATCTATTACCTGTATACATTTTTAAGGAGGCAATTTTCCTTGTCTAAATTGCGCCACTGGGAAAAAGTCCAATTATACAAATGTGTACGCTTATAAGATAAACAATTTCTATAATTCAATGCGAGATAATAAGAATAATATTGTTTCATTTAATATAATAAATTGGGCATGCAAGCATGATAACGACACCAAACACAAAATTGCACGATTGGTGAAATAATTTAATTTCGTGAGTTAACACGATCATGAATTAAAATTTTTCCCTTTGCATCAGAATAATGATTTTAAAGCTTTTAAATAAAGGATTATTCTTAAAAAAGACTTAAATTTGCCTAAAACATTTTCATGGCAAATGTTTCGATTTTTTCATCCTAAAATAATACAAGCGGCGAAATACTGTTTGATTTTCAAATAAAAATGCGTTTCTCGCTTTAGTATTTGAAATGTTTAGATCTTAACTTTTTGATTAAAATTTCATATTTTACTATAATTACATAAAGTAATAACTATTCCAATAACCGCATCGATGGCCACAAATCTTCTTATATATGTAATTCAACAGCAAGAATAAAAAGCAATTACGTGCACGAGGTACCAAAAATAAAAATCTTTTGGGATCCACCTGCGGCATTATAAAAAAACCAAACCGTTTGTTAAGCCTCGAAAAATTGGAGATGAGGAAAGGAAATTTTCTTTTACATGGCGACGGATGTAAAATCTCGAGAGGCTTCCCGTACTTCACGACGACCCGAAACATTCCGTCAATAAACAACCCACTCTTCGCTTTTACGCCGCGGACGAAAATAAGGCGATGGAAAAATATATTCGCCCGAATACTTGCCAGAGGATGCTTAAGAATCAACTTCCGCTCGATGAATCCACCTGCGCGACATTATGGGAGCGTTTCTCACCCGTGGATCGCCTCACGTACACGCTCACACAAGCACATTCCCATCCTATCCGCTGACGCAAACCAAATCTGAACAAATTACTTTCTTGAAGAGAGATTTTTTTCTATCTTGGCGCCTTTTCGCCTCTGGCGAATTTTGTTTTTCAAAAAAACTTCCTCGTCGACAATAAATTAAAATTCCATAAAGATCGATTTCCTCGCAAAAATAGTTGATTTTCAGGAGTTCGTTTATCTCAATCCTGGATAATAATAAATATTTTACGCAAATTACGGTGCATTACGTTAATAATGGTTTCACCTAAGGGTAAATTCAATTTTCTGCAGTAGTTTACAATGATGAAATCGGATTCTTTCGACAATATTTTATAAATGAAACGTGAGTTTTTACCAAATAATTGTCGATAAATAAAAAATAAATTTGGAGATGAAAATAAAATTAATTGCTTTACGTTTTCTTAATTTTTGCTCGTATTTTTAGAACCAGATGGTGAATGGATTGTGCAATTCAAATGCCAAAAGATTGCAAAGGGCTTCAAGGCAATTAGTAAAGTGTTAGTTAAAAAATAACATATTAAGTAACGGACTAACAGAAAGAAACACTACTCAATGACGATTTAATTTCAAAAGAGCTCCATGATGTTGATAAAAAACTTTTTATATACATACATAATATTCGCCCTTTACGCTGACACTTTCGATAATTGCCACCAAATTATGTTACCTATGTATCTTTCAGTACATTATATAGCATACCATGCGTATTTCATGGACGTTTTTTTTAGAGACAGAAAGTAAAGAGAACGTCAATCAAAATAAAACAAATCTTCCTGAACGGTAGAATCTCACAATAGGTAGACTTTGAATTCAAATACCGGCGGAAGTCATTCGGCCTTCATTTGTAAAACGGAAATCAAATGTGCCAAAATTGAAAGATCTCACATTTACATCACTCAGCTTGTCCTATCTTACAATTCCTTTGCAGATTTACAAAAGGGATGAGGAACTTAAATACAACATTTCGTTCGCGTGTTTATATAGTACGCAGAAACGTAAACTAGGAAAGATATTCTATTCTTATCCTATACATTTAGCTATAAGTATAATATCCAACACCTAGGAAAATATCTCTGTTACAACAACAAATTCCGAGAAACTTTTATTGATCCACCTACCAAAAATACTAGCCATGAAGTTATTTTATACTGTGAATATTAGCACAAATATTACGTCAACATTTATCTTCGCCGATTTCATTTTTATTTTAACGAACAGGAAGATCGCGTGACTCGGCCTTCCTCACGTCCTTCGCTAAAGGGAAGCTAAAATCACGCCGCAAACCTTCCCTTCCGCTCCCTTGACTCAAACACTAAGACCATTTAACGAAAAGTAAGGTTAAATGGAGGAAAGAGAAATATTTCCGCCTATCCACTGCAGATGAGAACGGCAATATATTTCCGCTCCCTCTTTCTCTCTCTCTCCCATAACCTTTCCCTAGCTACATCATATAGAAAGTTCAATGCGTTAAGATGCGGCAGCGTGGGCTGAAATTGTTCCGGCAGAAGGATCCCATCAACAAGTTCGGCTCGCAAAGCAGGAAGATTTCCAGCGAGTACGGTATAAAAGCGAGAGGCTGAAATTACGACGTTAATGTAAAACAAATTGGAGAGTGGGTGGTGGCTACTGTGTGAAAATTTTGTGCTCCGTTACAATCAGGCTGTGATAAAAATTAATGTTCTTGGAATATCTCTCGCGAGAGTAGAAGAAATACTATTTAATTTAACCAAAATATAAACCCTCCTTCCATTTCATTGAATAACTTTTACGCAAAAACAGAAATATAACAGGACTGAATTGCAATGATACGGTCAAAAACTACGCTTCGAATATGTAACTGCATTACAAGAATAATTATTCCTTGTTTTTCCACAAACCAAAAGGAATTTTAAAACATTTTCGAACAAGAAATTCAACTATTTAATCATGCTGAACATCAGTACCATTAATAAATTTTTATATCAGCACAAAAGGCGTAAAATTCCATTACCCTTAAGGGATTGTTTATCTATAATTTCCAGTAGGAGAGAAATATCTCTGTTTTATTTGTTGAGAAATACGGCAACTTGTAACAAGACAGTTACTTAATTTAAATTTTATTTTCTCATATACGAAGTATAGTGAGAGTATTGTAATCGCGAAAAAATCGACCTCGAGATTTTAACGGAAATATACGTTTTAGGTGTCGCCGAGTCCGAAAAAGTGGTTTTCGCAATGTCGTCTGTCTATCTGTTACTGGCTCTAGAGCCTAAACGGTTGAGCGAAAATGAATGAAACCTCGTACTTAGGCATTTTATCATACTGAGCAGAAACTACAAAGAAATGGTTGACATTGCTCAATAATTAAGGGAAAATATTCTAAGCATTTTTAACAACTATTTCATGTTCTCAAAAACGGCTATAACGATTTTGATCAAATTTCGTACAGTTACTTGAGTATACGTCTGCAATAATACTACATATATCATTTTTCTCAATGAATGAATATAAGGCTAGTTTATTCTTGGGCAACTTGAACAAAAATTGGATTTTCTAAAAACCGGCTAATACGATTTCCTTTTTCTAAAGATAACTAAACGACCCATTAGTATGTGAGAAAGTTTGTACAATGTATGTTGTACCGATTTTTTAATCAAATCTGCGCGTGTAGAAAAAACTCGATAACTACGGAATAATACAAGGATATATGTTGGATGAGGTAAGTTCTAGCTTGGATATCCCGGATCCAACTAAGGAAATTTTATATTCTGAAATAAGGGAATTAGTCTTCTGCGACAGCTCGGTGGTTAAATATCCCCCGCCAAATCGAAGGCCCCAGTTTGATTCCCAGTCATGGCAGATTGCTAATTTCTCCGATATAAAAAAATGTATGCGGGGAGTCATGATTGTACGACGAAAATGGTTCGACACCACTATTCTCACTCTGCAATTGCAAATGCCGCGTAGGTAACGATAAAATTAAAATTTAAGTTTACTTCAAACTGTCAGTTTCATTATAGTTACATAAATTATTTTGTAGATAAATTCAGAATTAATGCAACTTATTTCCACAGTTTCGTCTAAAACTGCGACCGCTGCGGGGGGAAAATATGCGGGAAAGTGTGCGATATTTCTCGACATGTACGCAAGTAACATTTATTAGGAAGTCTACTCCCAAACGCACTTATAGGTACATTTGCTTTATCTATTTATCGGTGAGTTGCACCATCAGCCATGGCAAACAGTCCTTATTTAAAAACTCTCCTCTCTCTCTGTCCTTTTCCTAATCCCCCCTCTATAAACATTACCTTTCAATCCTCCACCGACACCTTCCTCCTGAAAGAACACGCACGCACGGCGAAAAGAAAAAAACACTCGAAGATCAAATCGCGTCGTCGAGCGACAACGCCGCCATTTCCACTTTCAATCCTCAGGAGCCGCCACTAAACTTCTCTCTCCATATCCAACCCCCCAACAATTCTCTCTCTCTGTTTCCTCCATCTTACCTCTCATTTTTTTTATCCCTTTCCTTTATGTGTTCTACCATCCAAGAGCAAACATCAATTGAGAGATTCCTGAGAAACGCTCTCTCGCACCCCTTTCTCCCTCTCTCTCTCTCTCTCGCTCTCTCTCTCTCCGTCTCCTTAGACACCCGTTCACCCCTCTAAACCGGAGGGGAAACAAACATGATTGGAACTCGAAAGCAAGCTCAACACCGCCGCTCCATCGAAGCGTTTAAAACCCCTCTTCCCCTTAACGCTCCTTCTCCCTCCCACCCCCTCGCTACCTTTCTCCCAACTACCCACTCGCCCAGCACAGTCTCCCTCCAATTCCGGCACAAAACGCCATACCCTCCTACCGAGAGAACTTTCACACGCTTTATGCCCAACAAGCCCAAATTCAATCCCGACCTGTGATTATACGGAAAGCTAAGTCGTGAGGGAGAGCTCCCAAGAACATATAGCACCTGTGCATCTTTGTTGTCGGGGAGTGTTTTGTGACGGTTGGTAGTCAAGGGAAGTGGGTTTCCACCGCGCGTTAATGCGGAGCTACATTAAGTAACAAATTGGTCCGACGACGCATTTACGCCGTAGCTTAAGCTTCTTTTTTTTTTAATTCAATCTTTGCGCGTTTTAAAACGCTTTCATTAAGCTGAATACATACCGTATTATTTTTACAGGCTCTTACTTCTAAAAACCCTATTCAAAATCTGAAATAATTTAAGCTTGCTCATTTCAAAAACAACAATTCAAAATAGGAAATTAACGCCTGACTGTAAAATAAGAAGTAGTGTTTTCATAATCATATATAAAATCTCTTTGATAACATGTTTGCTCCATTAATAATAATAACTCCTTCATTTTCGTTGTTTGTTTACCTCGACCACCAAAATTTCAATTCTCTATTTTTCGTCGATATTATGGAAGTATTTTAACTTTTAATCGAGCATTTGATTATTTATTAACCCGCAATAAGCTCAGAAACAACACAGAAAGTAGTATGCATTGAGTAAAAATCATAATTTAATTACACTTCAGGAAATTAATCAAGCAAGCCTATGGAGAGTATTATGATAAAATACTAAGGTCAACACCTATACATACTGTATAAGTGTTTCCTTCATTATTTATAATAAAACGTTCAATCTCACGGGCAAACCCCACATTTTCTTTCTGAATGTAATTATTCCCTTTACCAAAACAATTACGCGATGCCTGCTAGCCACAAAGAACCTACGTTCATTATGGACGTGCAAAATATTCCAAAGATAAATTTTTAAAGCGCGCGAAAAAGAAAAATTAAACGCTCACTCTCATGTTTCCCATATAACTGTTTTACTAATTGGCTACGCAACATCAACGCGTATTCCAGCTTTTAAGGGCGAACATAAAGCAGGTGTCCAGCGTAAATTGGGCGAAAAAACCGTCAAAAGACGCATCAAGCCACGCTCAACTGAAAGATTACGAGAAGGACATAAAACAAAATGAAAATTGCGTCGGCTACCACTCTTCCCGCTGGATAGATACATTAGGTGTGCCCATCGTTAAAGCTCTTCCTGGTGACGATGCAGACGAAGAGGCACTCAGACTATACGAGTGGACGCGCTTAAAACGCCAAAACCGCCTTTATCCCACCGTCTCGCTCTCCATCAACGTTTAAAGCTATTCTGTCAAAAGTGCAAGGAAATTTCCATTGGGGAAATTTTTGAGGTAGAGGTCGACAAATGAATGAAACCAGAAGAGAGACTACGCTCGAAATATGAAAATGAATACATGTTTACATATATAGGTACACAAAATTTTCTATAGATGAATAAGGTTGGAAGATTTTCTTCCGACTTAATAAAGGTTTCTCTAGTATCACCATGGACTAATTAAATATATTCCTCCTTCATTTTCCTTAATTATACACACTAGTGCAGTTTTTCACTCTTGTCGTATTCCGACCCAGTGGAATGTCTTGCGACTTGTCAGCCGAAAATAAGGCAACACGGAGGAAAATACGTGGTACTAGCCAACAGTGATAAATATTTTGTTATTCATGGCAACGAACAAAGGCTGTTATTCCAATAAAAGATACTTATAATTCGCCGTGCTAACAGCTTCTTTGTACTCTCTTAAGACATCCCTATCAATATTAATCCTTGCGTAACTGAACAGCATCAAAGGGATAAAGTAGCCAAAAATAAATTAAAACACCTATGGACAAGAAAGGATCCCGAAATCCTCGTGGTGATTCCAAAGGTTTTAACACGTATGACGCATAAATAACGCGACGACGACGACAAAGGACAGAGTGATTGCGATCTATGAATTATAAATTTAAACAGGGGAACATCCAATGCGTTTACAGGCACGCGCATGCGCGAAAAGCTTTTGATGTCATTGGAGCGTTTTGTCCGCGGTTTTCTAAACTTATCTCTGACGATAACCCTTTCACACCATCGCATTTTAAACTCTTGATCATACTTAGCGCCGATGAAAATATCTTTTGCAATTATTATATTCCAATCAATTACAGCTGCATTAAAATAACACCAGTGAACAAGAGAGCTTACGGTTTATAAAAGTAACGATGTAATATTAGTACTGAGCACTGAATGGACGTGTTAATTAATGCCTTAGGGTTCTCTTACGATGTTGAGTATGATTTTAGCAGGTCAAAAGAGGCAGCTTATGTCATCATTTCGTCTTTGCCCGCGAGAATGAGTTTTTTTTTTTTAGGTTCAATCCAAATCCCATTTTTTACGAGTGATAGGTTTTCATAAATTATTACATAACACAAATTGTATGAAATGCTCACTTTTTCCGTTTAATAAAAATGTTTTTCATTGAAAGCTTAAAATCTAAAGTCTATACTGTTTTAATTTTTAAATCCGCTACCCGTGTAAGGAGGGACAAAATATTATTTTTTGGAAAAATCCGTCCGAAGTCATGAAAGTGATTAATAGTATCAAATTAAAATAATTAGTTTCGTGTAATAAACAACTAAAAACATATAGTTTCGGCAGTGGTGATCATTACTGTTTAAAAATGCCTTTCGTTTGGATAAATTTCGCTTTGAGTTCAAATTGAGAAAAAACAACATTTAAGATGCGATTAAACTAATCCGTCGCTTTCGATGTTGAGCACTCAAACTCACGAAACAACGAGAAAAAAATATATCAAGCGGTCTGAGCTAGGAGATGATCGCTGTACATTATTCCAGAAGCGTAGCAGGAAGCAGGTAAACTGCGGATAAGGTTGGTGATATACGCACCCTTTCGAGGCATTATGCGGCTCTAGTATTCAATATATCCTTGTATTTATGGGATGTTGCGTTCAACCACCTCACATGCATGCTTCATCCCACCTTTATCCCATTCATCCTGGCCAAAATTCATACTCGCAAATACACACTCGCCATACAACGCCAATGATTGGATTTTCCCTTTTCAAAAACGTTATGTTCACAAACTCCGTAAATTGAATCTGCTCTCGGGAGTGAAAAAATAATTTTACGTAGAAAGGGGAAATTAATGAGCCGATATGAAAATGTCGATTTATTCAAATGACACTTCTACATCTACAGCTACATAATACCTTGCCATTCACCAGCTTGGTAGGTGGCAGGGGTGCAGCGCACCAAAGCAGACCTAATAACTTCTCTCGCGGGAATTACTCTCCTGTTATGATCTCGATTGGTCCTTGGGAAAAACGAACCCTGACACCGACCTGTCCTATAGTCAATATCTCGTATTTTATCCTCGTGATCGTGCCTACCCATGTAATATTCCTGAAACCTCCTCTAATAGAACTTCCGACCTAAATTTCTCCAGAAGCCTTAACCTAGCGTTAAGTCAGCCGTCCTCTAGCGACATCCAGTTCAACTCCTTCAAGAGTGATGTGACGCTTAATTTTAGATCATATTTTTGCTTTACGAATCTGGCTGCTCTGCGTTGGATTCTTTCTAACTCAAGTATCTGTCCCTTTTCGTACGGATCTCATACGATGGAAGAGTATTCTACCTGATATATAACAAATGATAAATAACACGTTTCTCGTACCTGTCCTGTGCTACTACTTACTATTCTGCCTACGGAGCCCAATTTCTTATTGGCTGCGCCTACGACCCTTCGAATATGCATGTTCCACGATAGATCACGACAAATGGTGACTCCTAAATATATAACGTATTTCGCAGATTGGATATTCGATCTATCAATTCTGTATTCCGTGTCTAATTCATTGTTCTTGCCCTTCCAGAAACACAAAATGGAATATTTCCCGTGATTAATTTCGATTTGCCAATCTTGACACCATGCTGAAAGGGCGTTTAAATCTTCCTGGAGCGATTTTTGGACATCCTGGCTCTTTAACTCCTTATATAAGATGGTGTCATATGCGAAAAGTCTGATTTTGCAGCAAACTACCAAGCAGATATCGTTTATATATATTAGGAATAGTAGTGGGCCTATGACACTTCCTTGTGGAACACCTGATGCGACTTTAACTGGGTAGGAATATTTCCCATCAATGTTCTCTGTTGGAGAGGAGGTCTTTCATCCAACTCATGATATTCGAGTTTATGCCGTACTTTCCTAGTTTTCATATTAATTTTTTATGGGGTACTTTATCGAACGCCATTTTAAAGTCAATGAAAACGGCGTCAACCTGAGTGTTTTTCTCTCCGCATTACAACAAAACATTCACGAACAGGGCGAGCTGCGTTTCACATGACCTACCTTTCCGAAACCCGTGTTGGCTTTTGCTTAACGAAGAACGACCATCTAAATAGCGCAGTACAGAGCTGACGATTATATGCTCTAGAATCTTACACGATAATGATGTCAAGGAAATCGGTCTATAATTTTCGGGGTTCTCTTTATCGCCGCCATTATGGATGGGCGTAACGTATGCCAATTCCCAGTCTTTCGGAACGATACTATGTGCAACGGATTTCTCGAATATTATTTTCAAATAAGGTGCGATTACGGAGGCTAGCTCTTTTAACACTCGCGCGGGTATACCCTCAGCCCCGGGAGACTTATTTTGCTTAATCGACTCTAGTTGGTGCGCGATACCTTTTTCAGAGAATATCAAATCCTCCATCGAATTTCCCTCATCGTTCAAAGCTGGTTCCTCAAATTCGTTGCTCTCCGAAGTAAACGCTTTTTGAAAGTGTTCATTTAACAAATTTGCTTTTTCCGCGCTATCGTGAAATATACCACCTGCCTCCGTTCTCAGTGACGCTATGGTGGGGCCTCTACCGTGAACCTCCCTAACGTACGACCAACATGCTTTCGGATTATCTTTCAAATTATTATGCAGAACTTTCTTTTTGTAGTCATTAAAAGCTTCTCGCATTGTTACTCTAGCTCTTGAACGCGCTTCCCTATATTGATGTCGTATCATTGATCTCTGTTCCTCCGTGACTTTAGAAGAATTACTATTTAAGCGACCGTGACGTTTACTTTGCCGTCTAAGAGCGCACCTAACTTTCTGGTTGTACCATCTTGGTTCCGTACCATCACGTTTAAGTTTATGTGGAGTGAATTTATCCAGTGGCGTAGCGGACACCACCGCAGCCCCCGCATGGCGAGGGGGCCCGGGACCGAAAGGGGACCCAAAGCGAACCACGGCTAAAAGGCTTCACGGCTAATTAACACAAAGAAAAAGTAATATTAGGAGGTAGATTAAAGAACCATGCGTTCGAAGCGATCGAGAATTCTCCGGAATATGGAACATTGAAAAGCGTGCTCGAATATGCTCGCTTGAGTTGGACCAGGCCCTGCCGACTAGGTTATCTGAGAGAAAAAGGATGCTATTGTCTTCTAGAAGGTTTCAGCTTCGTAAACATCACGTAAGGGTACATTATTATCCACTCACAAAGCTAATGAAGCTTGCCTGCGTAGTCATCATTTCGAGTTGTGTCATTTTCCTCTGTGTGTCTCTAGATGGCATCTGACATAGAGCGACTCGAGGCGAACCGAGGCTGAATTGAGAATGCAACTCGGACACAGTCTTCATTAGAGGCAGATCGTAAACATTTTTGAAGAACTGGTTTGTAAATTAACCATGGACAATAGATCCCTCTCTTCTCTCACTATATAGCTTTCAAGATACGATAAGGCAAACGAAATAAAAAGACACGCCCAGAGAGCAGAATATCCTTTTGCCTACCAAAGCATTCCCTCTCCAGAACTGTTGAGAGATGAGAAAAACACATCGGCCAAAGAGGATAACCGTCTGTATGCATATGAAGAATTCGTCGGACGTAATGGCTATGTCGGTCGGCGCTGAGGGGATAGGCACGCAACAATATAAAAGAGTCCTCAAATTCAGTCAGCTTGGAAGCTTCACGTGTTATAGTCAGGGCTGCTCTACAATAGTAGTTGAATTTCAGTGAATTTGAAAGTTAGTGCCAACAGAAATGAAAAGGTTAGTGTCCTTTTTGATACGTGATTTTTCTCATGCTTACTCATAAGACGAGCAGTGGAAGATTTTGCTGTGAATTTAAGTGTATTTCAGTGAAATTTACCCATAGGTAGTAAATATGGAAATATATTTTGTGACCCCCACATTTTAAGATGTCAAAGCCAACTCACCTAAGCGGTGCTAAAAAACGTAAATTAATACGAGAAGGTGAGTATTCCCTTCAAAAGAATGCGAAATTACTGACAAGCTTTTTTCAGGCAAACCCCAGTACGCCAGCGAAGAGCCCCAGATTGTCTTCGGGAGAAAAACATCTTACAGTGATACTGAAGAGATATGCAAGGATGTAGGTAATGTACAGTGTGGTGATGCACATAGTTTAATGATAGGTGGTTCTAGTATTATTACCAGGGAAAAAGATTTAGTGGTAGAGAGTGAAGAATTTTCAGAGGCGGAGTGTTCTTTAGATAAATCGACTTGACAGTATCCTTCGGAACGAGGAAATTTTTCTGTAACTATTGATGATCCCAAAATTTAAAAAATGATTTTGAGGTATGGATCTTGTAAACTGAACGGTCCATTTCCGAAAGATAAGAGGCAGAATAGATCTTTCAGTGTAGATTATTATTATGAAACAACTCATACAGGGCAAAAAATACCAAGAGTTTGGTTGTGTTATTCTCCAAAATTGGACTGTGCATACTGTGAACCGTGTCGGCTTTTTGCTGATAGAAATACAAAGAGATTTAATTCAGAGTGGTGTAAATGCATAAGAGACTAGAAAGGACTTTCAAATAGAATTAGTGAACATAAAATTGCAGCAGTACATTTACATGCTTGTGTTACCTACGAAATTTGGCGACAAGGGAAAGATGTTATTTCCGGATTAGAGAACTTGAAAAAAGAAGCAGCATTTGGAAGAAAATCCTTCGTCGTGTAGTTGATGTAATATTGACCCTTGCAATGTGCGGTAGCGCTTTTAGGGGACAGAGAGAGAAAATAGGTCAAATAGGTAGCGGAAATTTTTTGTCTATCATTAAGATTTTATAGAAATATGATCCCGTATTACAGCAACTCTTGCATAAAGATAACTGTCGCGAGACATACCTTAGTCCTTATATTCAAAATGAAATTAATGAATTATTCTCCAAGGAGGTACAAAACGAAATATTGAATGAAATTAAATCAGCTCCTTTTTATTCAGTGGTAATAGATACGACTCAAGATATCTCTAAAAACCGATCAGTTAAGTAAAATATTCAGTTATGTAACTGTAGTAGTTGATGAAAACAGCAGAGCCAAAGAAGTAAAAGTTTGGGAATCATTTTTAGGTTTTCATGAAGTAAAATCTCTGCCTCTGGATTAGAAAGTATAATTGTATATACGATTGAAAAAAGTGGTCTTAGTCTGACTAAATGTCGAGGTCAAGCATATGATGGTGCCCAAAATATGAGTGGAATTTATAATGGTGTTCAGAAACGAATTAGAGAAAAACAGACAACTGTTTGTTACATTCACTGTGCAGCTCATAACTTGAACCTTATGATTAGAGATGCAGTTGAGGGTGTTCCGGAAACGAAAAAATTTTACACTATCATTGAAAATCTTTGTGCTTTTTTTGGCAATAGCATCAAACGTTGGGAAATGCTTACTTCGTTTCAAGAGAGTAGAAGACAAAAGCAAACTTAAAAAAAAAAACTATCTCCCACGCGTTGGTCATCGCATTACGATGCATAACGCTCAGATATCGTTTTTCGGACGTTTGGAAATGCCTCTAAAATAATCTTGACATCCGTAAAGAATGATGAGCGCAAAGAAGCAGAAAATCTCAAAATTAAACTGGAAATTTTTCGATTTGTTTTTCTATTAGTTCTTCACAGCAAATTTTTAGAAATTATCAACTCTGTGTCTCAGTTACAGCAACCAGATGACGCGGATCTTATGAAAAGCACCGAGCTTCTAGAGAATGCATAACATGAGCTAGTTTCTTATAGAGGACAGTTTGAGGAAGCTAAATCATAAGTAAAAATGTTAGCTGAAGGTTGGGACATAGAACTACGTTTTATTGAAAATAGATCGCGCAGTAAAGGTACCATTGCTGCATGTGAAGTTGAAGTATTAAAGAATACAGAGTTTCACTTCAAAATATCTATATTTTAAGCCACACTGGACATTGCAATTAGTCAAATACTGAATAGATCTAAGTCAATGAAAGATTAAAAATATTATGTCCTTCTAAGTCAATGAAAGATTTAAAATATTATGTCCTTCAATACTGGCTAACATCGCTGATGAGGAATTACACAAGAATGCGAAGGAATTATGGTATGTTTCTCCCGCTGATCTTTCCCCTCAGTTCCCAGAAGATGCAGTTTTTTTAGAATGGCACTGAGATCGGCTATACAAAAACAAAGTAGTGTTAGAGACCTTGCTAATCTGCTAATAGTAAATAACACTGCGATATCTTTCAGCCTTCCAGATGTGTGTACCTCCTTCATGCTCTTTTTGACAATGCCAATTACCACTGAGAGAGCTGAAAGATCATTCTCAAACTTAAAATTAACAAAAAACTATTTACGGAACTCCACGAGTCTGACAAGACTAAGCAGCCTGGCAATTTTGAGCATTGAGAATGAACAAGCATCCACGCTGCAGGTTGATGACGTCATAGAAAAACTTGCCGACGTCAACGCAAGACGACGACAACGATTAAAATAAGGTAGGAATATTTATCACTCTATTACATAAGACCGCTCTAGGATTGATATTTTCTATGATGCATGTGGAAGTTGAAATTACTTTTTTCCTCTGGATTTAGAATTTGGTATCTCAAGCATTTCAGAAAATTAAATTTCTTTTTCTAACTGCAATAGTGTCCAAGTGGTTCAAGTTTTCATCCCATGAGAATGAAAAAATTATGCAATTATATTTTCATGTTTATATTTTTTATATAATAAGCCTTGCTAGAGGCAATTGCCACCAAAAATGTAACTATGTTAATTTTCCGAGTTTTATGCATTGAAACAGATAGGTTAATAAAACTTCACGGTAATGTTCGTGACGGCACCACGACGCTATTATAGTCCAATGTATCTCAAATACATTTACACATATCCAGAACGGTGGCGTCCGATGACATTGTCCGTGCCGTATTTTTTAGATATCGTCGGCAGGTTTTCGTCGGCTATTTTTCGTTTTCACGGTCATGCTACTGACACTGACAGTACTGTTCCCATCGGACCGGCGATGTGTGTGGCACCCGGCAAAGTGCTTTCAGTGAATTCGGGTGCGTTTTATTGAAATTCGAATTGTGCTATTTCTACTGTATTTAACAGAACTAAACAAATGCTTTCGCTTAAAATATTTTATTATCATTTTTTGCAAAATCTTGATACAAAGTGAATAGTAAAATAAGGGATTCACTAGAAGTTTAAAACGTGCAAAGTAAAAATTGTAAAGAAAGATACGGACACTACGGATACGGCAAGGCTGACGTGCGGAAATTGTAAAGACTCGTGTCGGAAAGCACGGACGGCAATGGTACGGTACGGTGAGGTGTAAATCGACCTTTAGAGTGTGGCGGGGATGGGGAGAGCCGGCGGAGGGCCCGGAATGGTTCCGCTACGCCACTGAATTTATCCGTACACTCTCGCATCATATCGCTGAATATGCACCAGCACCAGGACTCCTCTGTACTATGTATTTGGGCGCCCGAGGCAAAGGACGTGAATCGCGCCCCTAACCCAAATCCTTTTATTTTGTGACGTGTAAAAGATGGTAATTATAATTACTGTCTGCTCGTCGCCGCCAATCTCACTTTATCACGTCATTTCAATAAATGCTGTGGTTGCAAATATATTCAGGGTGTCTCAAAAAAATGTACGAACATTTTAGGAAAGAAAAACAACATATAACAACCCTCGGAAATAAATTTATTTAGTGTGTACAGAAGCAATAGTTTGTGCCACATGGTGAACTATCGCATATGTTCAAATGACCACCGTTTGCTTCTAGGCACTGTTGACAACGGTGAACAACTGACAGCTGCCCCACTCTGCCCTGGATTGATGCCTCGCAGAGAATAGGGAATTACGTCTGTAAAAAGACCAAAAGTTCGAGAAATCGCCTTTGGCGAACATATATACGCGCCTTCTAGCCTTAAGCTGTCTCTCCACTTTTAGCTTAAATTCTATGTACACGGCATTATGATCTCTTATTCCTTCTTCTATGGATAGGTCGTTCATACGCTCAGGGTAGTTCGTTACGAGTAAATCTAATATATTTTTCTATCTCAACCATCTATGATAGATGATTTACATGGAATTTTTAGGGAATTTGGGAGACTTTCCATTATAAGAGGATAACAAATTAACAAATGATAACGAATCCTATATATAAATTTCAACTGAAAATTTATTCTGAAATTACTGACCTTTGGAACAAAATGGCAAGGCTTGTGTTTTGCTTAGAAAGTCAAGTTTATACTTTCGCGTGGTACTTTCTGTTGGTACCTTTGGTCACCTGTGTTATAGGTGCTAGTAGTCGGCTACGTTTTTTCCTGGAATCGAATATATCTACGAAACAGCCGTGGTTATGATTTAATGCATAGCGCAGAGGAGCGAAAAATACCATAAATGGATGGCAACATCGATTTTTATCAAAGCAGAAAATGAACAACCTCGCTAGAGTACCAATTAATTCTCCTTAGCGATGGATAGTTCGGGAAAATTGAAAACTGTTTTCGTTTGATTCTGCATTCACCGGATAAGTGAAGCGGGGATCGGTACTACGAACGATCATTATGCGTGACATGTGTTCGCACCGAAATAAAAGAAATAAACCGATATGAGCCAACTCGCGCATTCAAGCGTAAAATCAAATTTTACGAGGCTCGGAACGGACACGCGGAATATTTGGACGGGTTACGCACAGAATCCTCTAATTATGGGACACTCTTAACACAAACAGTCGGACTCTACCGAATGCCCACAGCCATCACTCTTCTTCCCAATTCCTCCCCCCCCCCTCCCCCCACTATTCCCTCCCTCTCTCCACACATAACGCTCACCTACCTACCTCACATGTGTGACTTGCGCTCTGCATAAGACCAACCCTTAATGGTTTGGCCGAGTGGCGGTGGTGGCGACGCCTGGCGGCTTGGTGCGTGAACGTGGTGACTGGGTGATGCACGGCACGTAATGGCCTACTCCGCGCCGGGTTAATTACTCACAGGAAGTGATCAACAATGCAGTGCGCGGCAGGAGTTTACCCAGTTGGGCGTAACTGAGGTGTTTAAGTCACGAACTAGGCGGAAGGAGATGAATTCTTTTTTTTGCGGATTCGCGTTTGAGGAGGTTAACTGATAAAATCTTAACCGCAAAAACGCGCTATCGTAAAGCGGCGTAATGACGAAAAAAATTATTCTAACAGTAAACTTTAAAAAGGCGTGAAATATTCTAGTTTGAGAGTCATGCAAGAAAATAAATTAAACCAATTAACGTGCGAAAGAGCAAACCTTGACCAATCATCTACTTCAATATAAGACAGGCGTCATAAATGTCATGCGATATAAGCTAGCGAATGCAACAGGGGCGGATTTAGCGATGCGCTTTGTGAGCTTGAGCCTAGGGTCCCAAAAGCTTCACGTGTTCCCGGATTGACCATGTTTGCGCCCATCTGTTCTCACTCATCGAACTGTGAACTATAGGATCCCAAGAGGAATTAACTCAGGGTCTCTTAAGAATCGCAGCTCGTGTATGCAAAGCAATGAAATGAATTTTTAATCGAGCTCTTCCTCCTCCTCTTAAGGATGTAACAAAATCGAAAAAAAACTGAATACATCCTAAAGAAACTGCTGTCAAACAATAAACATAAATAAAAAATAGAAAATGTATAAATTAAAATTGTTAAAAAGTGAGCAATACATATATAAAGCACAAAAACACGATTTCTACTAAAAATTAATTTTAAAATCATCAATTAAATACGAATAATTTAAAACCTTAATGACCTATTTATCATTCTCTCCGTAAGACTGACCCAAATAAAACTTTCTAAGTTCGACCATAGGATAAAAAAACAACGTTACAAATCGAAAAAATTAAAGATACCACTTCAAGATAACTAAACAATAGTTCAAAGACCTTAATAAAAGTTGGAAATGACGGATAAGCAAAGCCAGATGGCGAAGCAAGCAAGTTTCTCGCGTAAATTAAAGCAGTAAAAACAAAACCTATATTAAGTCTCCCGGAAATAAACGTACGAAAACAACGTCGCAGTTTTCGGGACCTTGAAAAGAAGAGAAGAGAGGAAGAGACTCTATCTGGAAATGAAAACACACACGGTAGCTATTCCTTCAGGGGGAAGGTGGCAAAGAGGGAATTGAATTGGAGGCACCGGAGCCTTTGGTCATTTCCAGGAATCCCCCAATCGGACGCTTTCTCTTATCACCACACACACACACACACACTTGGGGAAGGAGTTAAAAAAAGAAGAGAAACAACAGAGCAATAGATAGAAAGAGAGACTAGATAAGACCTCCGAAAAAAGCTCTCAAGTCTCCTCCAATAACTTGGTGCATTCCGCAGCTGCTGGAGCGCAAAAACTGAAAGTAGTTTTCACGTGGAGCAGAGATATCAAAGACTGGATATATAAATCCGATGTGAAATGGACGAAGATGGAGAAAGACGTTACCACTGCAAAACAAACGATCCGAGAAACTGCACCGCTTGTGAAGACGTGACTTTGTCCAGAAAAAAAGATGATGGGAAGAGTGGTAAGGTGATTAAATTAAAGGGCGAAATTACCTCCGGAGGCCACGAGGCGGTGGTAACTTTTCTGAATTCTGGTAGTAGGCGGGAACTAACAATTTTCCAAAACCAATACTCCGCAAAAAGAGTTTTCGATAATGCCGAAAAACAAGTTGAGTTCTCTGTTACCCCCTCCCTCTGAGGTAAGAAGTGAAGCCTCATGTACAAATGTGAAGGCGTACTAAGCCTTAGCACCCTTTGAAAACTTAAGCCCTCCAAGCGTTAAAAAGTTTTCTTCAAAACAATTTATAAATGTCGAGTTTACCAAAAACTGTGCGCCTCTGAGGGAAAAAGGGTGAACCATGTCGTAAATGCTAACAAGACGGAACTAAAAACTTCCAGTTATCTATCCAGCGAACTATGAAATTCTCTAAAATACATTATTAAAAGGTGCTATTGTACCATTCAGAAATAATGATAAAAAGCGAGCTTTCTACGGCGGTCACTAATTACGATTGATCGTTAATTATTTCGACTATATTCGTCCACGTTATCCTATTTATCCTTCTAATTAAAATCGTTAAAATGGAAAAGAACTATCGCATGCTGGAAAGCTCATGAATCAAATTTAAGTTTTGGTAAGGCATCTCGATTCACGCAAACCCTATCAGCAAACGGAATTATATGCCATCCACGGAGTTACAAATGAAGGTTCGAGAATGTCAGTGAAAGCCATTTCAAATACTCTGCGTTTTAACGCACAACTTTCCAATTAAGAGAGCTGAATCTTTGTCACTTGTCTTTCGAGCGAAGTAAAAAACTTGAGCGGAAAATGGCATACTGAAATAAAACGTGTCGCGATTGAAAAGATGATTATATATAGCGTCCCTAAGGAAATAAAGTCAAATAATAAGATAGAGAAAATCTTACGAATAAAGTAAATCCGTGCTGCGGAGAAAACTCTAGCTTGAGAAATCATACTCCAAACTTTCTTCCCGATCGGCTTCTTAAACTCAAACAAATTTCGATTATTAGAATTTCTAGAGATTCCTTTAAAACTTACAATGCCCTCTGAGAAAATAGGAAAGTTCAAAAAACAAACTAAGAGAGGAATAAAGTTGAAAAGGATTGTTATATGGAAAGAAGATTCCAACAAAGGCAAACATGCCTCGAGTAAAATGAGAAAGCATCAGGAAGAGGGGCGGCAGAAGGATCGCGCCATTCCTAAGGCGCTGCCAAGCATCCCTTTCTCGAGATCAATCTCTCTCTCTCTCTCTACAGAGTACTAATAATCTCGCGAGTAATAAGTTTTTGGTAATCAAACGGAAAAATTACATCCTAATGAAAATACTTCGACGAAAGATACTATTTAAGTGTGACACTTTAAGAGCAAATACATTAATTTTATCATTATATCACGAGCGAATTCATAAATTCCGCCATTAATTGTTTCAATAATCAAAGTCGCTCGTTACGTTCATGAGTCATAGACGGCAGAATCTAAAAGTTTTGGTTTCCATGACCCCGAGATGAAATTAAAGGAAAAAATTATCCTCTACAACAAGCAAGAACGTGCTTTTTTTTCATTCTACCGTGAAACTAAGTGCCATAAATAAAACAAACAGAACAATTCCAAAATTTCCTTTTCACTTCCTTGTTGCTCCGGCAATAAAATAACGACTTTAAAAAAAATCAGTTGACGTGTTTACTAATAAAGAAAGACAACTTTCCACTTACTCAGGCGTAGACCTATTAAATTTACGTCAAAAATACTCGCGTAACACGACATTATTTTTAAACTCAAAAAATTATTCGCCCAAAAGCATTAAAGATTATTGCTCGAATACAAAAAAAAGGAGGAAGAGAGAGGTCAAAGCAGAGCGCGACATAATGAGGTTCGTGTGAAAAGAGAGGCATCCAAGGGAAATAGAAGAGAAGGAGGGGAAAGAGACAAAAGAGGAGTTATTCGACGAGGGAGGATGAGGAAAATAGAATAGCGTCCACTGACGTCATTGGCACAGCTGCCAACATCGGCCACTCCTCTCTCCCTCCGCCTGATCCCCCCTCCCCCACCCCCTACTCGCCCCCTCCCCCTCTATCCTTCCCCACTCCATAATTCACACACCCTCCAACTGTACTAATGCGTCAGCTGTTAATGGTGGGGACACCCACATGGCTTGCCGGATTACCCGACCCATGAGCAGTGTGACTGAAATCAGCCGCAAGCTACCTCAAACCAATGAACGAAGCATTACCACGCCTACTACCAGCCCACGACAGAAGAAAATGTTTTCATTGGTTAAAGCGTCATATTAGTAAGCTGGATTGAACTACAAATTGGTACATTAACTTAACTGGTAAACGACCGTGCTTCCCTCCCTACACGGTCGCGTCGTTAATCTCGCATCTTTAACATTTCTGCGTGTATTTTAATAGTATCCCGGCTTTTATCCCGTGTTCATAAACGGGAAATAAAAGAAGAACGTACCGGAGAAAGTAAATCTCCGAAAATAAACCGAAAAAACCGTTTTGATGAACCACCTCCGTGAATTAAAGTGATCATTATCAATAATTTACGACGGAAAAACGTGAGGTTCGTGTTTTAAAATATAATGAAAAGAGTAGTAATATGAGGTAAATCATACGCAGTTATGAGATTCGTACTTCTAACGGGAATGATACACATTTCGAGGGAGAAATTGTTGGCGCGATTTTTAAGCCTGTTTATTATAGCCTATTAACCTAATATATTTCAGTCCGGTTGTTCAAACGAGGGGACGAGGCAGGTTAATTACATTCATGCGCATAAACCTTGAACGCTGAAATAAATTAAACAGGTGCATCCATGAAAATACATGGTTCATTATTCTATTAATTCGAAGCACGATTTCAAAGCCAGCCTCCGCTCTATAAGAAAAACCGGAGTCGTTTTTATGCGGGTGAAGTGAAATATTTTTCCAGAACGGAATAAATTTCAATTATGTAAGTTACCTTGGCCGTGCTTAACCATTTTAATATGCTACCTAATCGTAGTATGAAAAGGCCTATTTTACAGTTGATTTACATGTATTCTCTTCATCTCCTTTTAAATTATCTTTCACCCTTTCTCTTCCCTTTTTAACTAATTCATAAATTCCTTTACGAATCCTTCACACCTCAAAATGCGACCTAAATACTTCAAATGTCATTTTTTAAAACGTCGATTAAAACGTGAATCCACTAATATCGCCAATAATGTTTGTTTCTTCTTTAAGCAATTAATTTTACTATGAACAAAATAACCATTGTTATTGACCATCTGCGAAAATTCTAGACATACTTCGGCAATTTCGCGACTGGAGAAGAAAAGAATTTCAATTATACGCTCAATCTTGCCACAGGCAAAATTATATGTTATATATTTTTAACATGAGAGGCAACTCTTAAGGCTTAAGTAAATTATATATAAGAATAATAAGATGACAATGCTTCGACAGCGAATTCATCACAGAAAGTTTGTGAGAGGATAGACTTCCAAATACGACTACCATCAATAAACGATTTAAAACCCGGAATAAAGAGTACGGAAAAGTGCCCCACAAAGGATCACCGAGCAGACATGAGCCGATTTTCTACAAATTACAAGAAGGGAATCTTCGGTCTAAATTTTTACGGACTACCTCCTAAACCTCTTACAGGAAATTGCCTACATCCTATGATAGTCTTATCATAAAAACAATCCCTCCACCCCTCTTAGAAACAAATCCAATGATAGCCTTATCGAAACAACAACTCTTGAAATAACACCGTGACATGATCGTAGCTATTACATCATGATTCCATTGGAAGAATAATAAGTACGAGTCAGATCGTTACGCACGCACGCACACACGTGTGTGTGTTTCTTTATATATAAATATATAAAGAAACAAAGTGCGGCTCCGGTTTTTGGAGATCATTCTTTTTATGCCCCTCCCTCCCTCCCTCCCTCTCCTTCCCTCCCTCCCTCCCTCTTTCGAGCTCCTCTTCGTTAAGGATCAGGCATTAAGACCCCCCTCCGCGTAAGAGGTAGTGGCCTCCTTCAATCGGATGAAGTGGGATAGAGTCGTGAGAGAAGGGGTTTTGCGAAGTATGGAAGTAGGTTGGCGAAATGATGGAGGGAGTTGAAGAGTTGGGAGACATTAAGGACATAAATGGAACAAGGGAGGCGAAAGGGACGGAAAGGAAAAAGGGAAGGGGAGAGGGAGGGGAGGGGATGAGGAGGGGAGATGGCTAAGCCTTACGAAGGAAAGGGATTTTTTGAGCTCTTCTGTGAAGGCAGCGTGTCTGGCCAAGAGGAAACGACCCCTGTCCACTACACAATGGAGAACGGAGGTCAGAAAAGGTGAAGAGAGGGGAAATAGGAGGGAGGGAGGGAGGGAGAGAGAGGGAGGGAGGGAGAGGGAGGGATGTGTTGGAGAAGGAAGCGGAGTGTGGAAGAAAAACTTCCTCAAAACAATGAGATAGCAAAGTAGAAATGGTCTCCATAGGAGTCGGAATATCTGTGGGCGGGAAGAGTTGGAAGAGTAAAAGGATTCGTTGGGGAAATATCAAGAGAAAATATAAAAATTAAAGAAGTGAGGCTCGCTTGAAGTTCAGAGAGGAAGGGTTTAAAAGGGATGGGAAATCTATTATGAAATACATTTTATATATATAACCACAATCCGTGGAAGATAAAATGGAAGGTAGCAATAATTACGTGAAGATTGCCTCGTGGAGATGCTTTACACATGAGAGCCAGTAGTACGCGAATACGTACAAAAGAAGTATAAGTGAAGCCATACAAAGATACGTTTTACTGCTTTTACGCATACGATTTTTAAAAATTCCTAATAATTTCAAGAATATAAAATCAATTGAATGAATAATAAAGAGCAGTAATAAATTTGGACAGAAATATATTCATCCACCAAAGTCAACCTATAGATTGGACCTTCACTATCTATTTGAAATGGAAAACATGATGAAGAATGGATGAGAAAAAAACTTTAAGAGAATTAATTTCATCAGCACTCCATCAATAGAATGTCCCCCGTGTTGTAAATGATAGTAGATTAAGAACCCGTCACAGGGAACGTGGAATAGTGATGAAGAAGATTTGTCACTTTGAACATTTTGCGCCTCAAAAGCTCGACGTAATATATGAAATCCACCAGTGTTTTAAGTAAAAGTAACTACTCAATCTTTCAAAATACTCTTGGCTTCTGGGATGACAGGATTTAAAAAGAAACACTTGTATATAGCATTTGATTGCTGATGACCTCCTTGGGTGTGGCCTTGAGAGGTTTATTTCCTATTGAACGTTTATTTCGTCTTAAAATGTCTATTCAGCAAAGGAAATTAACCCTCAACGAGCTCGTCCTATGGATGAAAACGAGTTCAAGAACAAGCACTTGAAAAAATAACTTAGGAATCTACAATAGCCATAACAAGGTTATATATGCGTAGTGCAGAAATACTTAACATCTATAAAAATGAACATGATTTTTCGAAAATTACATTCTAACTCACATTTAGAAATACAATATCGCAGCTAAAGTGACTATTCCAATATAAAGTGCAAGGATTTAAAAAACTGTATATTAAAATCCTCATTAATGCATGGGTTGCCATACGACGATGCTCTTCCAAGAGCAAAAATTACACTCAGATCTTTTCTCCTTTAGTCAAGATAAATAAACAGCCTGGCAAGTTCATAGTGTGGTAAAATTGGTTTTAAAATGTTTAAGGCATATTAATACACGCATACTATAATTAAAATGGGTGGATAAATTTTACACGCAATTCTTTTGCATCAAAATATAATACCCAATTTGGATCATTAAAATTAAACAAAAAATTAATATAAATTGGCACAAAAGGTGCTACGTGGCACTTTATCATTCAGATACAGTCTATTTTAAATCGGACACCCGTTCACGTACGTAAAATAAACGTTAAAAGCGCACACGAACCTTCCGATCTTTTTAAAAAGAGGCAATGCGTCTGCAAAATACGCTGCTTACAACAACAAAGATATGTGTATTGGAGTTTAGGTATTGGCTGTGACAAAGATGGCATAGAACACCTGGCTAAATACTTCCAAACAAAATTGCATTGTAGGAATAGTAGTAGTTGGATTGAATGCATTTAACCCGTGATGTAAACATATATACAGGTCAAACAAATGAAAGACGTCGAAAACGGTATCAAGTGGAGAAAAACTTAATGAATTCACTCAATCAGATGCCAATTTGACGAAAAACCCTAATCACCAGAGATATCTTATTAAAAATCGTATCTTCGAAAAAATTATAAATTTTTATCCCAATGCCGGTAAAGTAATTTTTCACTAAATATCAGCCACTTTTCCGAATAAAAGCAAACAAACTTTACTCAGCTGGCAAATTCTTTGTAGGGAAATTTTTCCTTAAAAAGTAGGGCACCTCTCGCAGAATGACGTCAGTTATAATGAGGGGGAAAAATGAGTCGGGGATTTAATGGCAGATACTACGAGGGAGACGTGTAAAATTAAGCTCCGTGAAAACATAGAGAAGGAATGAGTAGGGCGGGATGGAGATGAAAAATTACGAAAGAATAAAAATTTGGAACGTACAATTCAAAAGGGAGATGGGCGTAAAAGTGGGGATGAATAATAAGGGGCAGAAGGTGACATTAAACCGTTAAGAGAAGATGAAATATTACGGCGACCGGAATGAGAAAGAAATGGTACATCGTAACATATTGAGATTCATGGTGCACATGAGTGAAACGATTATCATGATGCTGCCAAGATTGGGAAAAAACATTCGAATTTGACTAAAATAAAATGCCTATTATCTGCGTCGATTTAGACTAGGGTAAACATGGATAATACTAAAAACAAGCACGAACAGAAGGATGAAATTTAACGGCAAAATTCTTTAAAATATCTTTTAAATAACGTACAAGCCTATCTATGTAAAAAAAAACAAGTCACGTGCCATATTCACACCAATACAGACGAAGTCTACACAGAAGAAGTTGTTCATTTATTACATATTAATATTCACGAACCTTACAACACACTTGAATTGGGACCTTGTGACTTCAAACGACGACCAGAACTAATAGACTTCTGCGTCTAAATCGCAAAGCAAGTGAGGAGAGAAACCCGGTGCCGTAACTAGCCTCCTCTTAACGAGAAGCACCCAAGAGGACCAAGGGATTTACGTCCCTTCCGAAGGACGGAGCGGTGATTTGCGTGTTCTCCTCTTAAGCACGCAAATAAGGGGCCACGCTACCTCTGAAAAATCCTACTTTTGCAGGATTCGTACTCAATTCACACCGAGTATGTAACTCATCACATCGGTTGATAATACCTATACCATTTCTTTATATATGTTTCAACGAAGAATAGAAGAGCTGAGGTTGCTATAGAAACGAACGCGTAATTCAAAGTCTCGGCAATCCCACATAGCACTACATATATAGACTAAAATAAGAAATTGGGCTTCGTATGCAGAATACTAAGAAGTAGCACAGAACAGGTACCGAAACGTGTTATTTATCATTGGTCAGATCTCAGATCGAATACTCCTCCAGTATATGGGATCCGTACGAAAAGGGACAGATACTTGAGTTAGAAGGAATCCAACGTAGAGCAGAGTTGAATTGGAAGCCGCTAGAGAACCGCAGACTTAGCGCTAGGTTAAGGTTTCTGGAGTACTTTAGGTCGGAAGTTCTATTAGAGAGGTTTCAGGAATATTAGAGGCACCTACTTACATGGGCAGGCACGATCACGAGGATAAAATACGAGAGATCGACTGTAGGGCAGTGATATCAGGGTTCGTTTTTCCCAAGGACCATACGAGATCATAACAGGAGAGTAATTCCCGGGAGAGAAGTTGTTAAGTAGGCTTTGGTGCGCTGCACCCCCTGTCACCTAACAATCTGGTGATTTTCAGGGTATTCTGTAGATGTAGATGTAAAATCTAATGGAAATACTGAAAGAGACGGCTGGAGCGTAACAGAATTTTTAAAGGCATAAAATGGAGAGAAAGGCGAGTAAGAAAGGTAGACATCTATGATGAGAGTTGGGGAACACCCTTCTCATAGAAATGACACTGCCAAGCGAGGTACAACAGAACAGAGAGAGAGATAAATAGAAAGGAGAGAGAATAGGACTTCGTGGCATAAGTGAGTGGGAGGGAGAGGGAAAGATGCTCAAGTGTAGATTTCTACGAAACGGCTATGCAAAAGGGCCGGATGAGCAGCTATCCCTCTAAGGTCCTCCCATATCTTTTGACTAAAACCTCAAATTGCGTATCAACTATGTATTTGAGGATACGAGCAGTAGTTTGCGGGAAAAGGATTTAACCGTGCAAATTTGCTTAAATTAAATGAGAGGACGATGATCGTAAAATTTAACTATGGAGCATGATTTTTAATACTGACGATAAATTCATTATTAAAAACGCAATGCATTCGATGCATTTCCGATCAAGATATTATATTACCGAAATCAGAACTTGCGTTTCCATAACAAATTGAAGCAAAATTACTCTATACTGGATTTCGCAAGCGTCTGAAGGTCACCTTTGCCATGTCCTGCTCTAACTTCTACTAGCGTGATTACCCATCAAATATGACGGGTATGCGTGAATTACGTTTAAATAAAATTAAAATTAAAGAAACCAACTTTTATATGCACTAAAAAGAAAACAATAAACACTAAATCCACATAACCGAATGTTCCAGAAAGTAAAAATAGTCAATGGCATATAAAAGTTGTGTAATTTTAACATGTAAACGATTAATGCGCTACAGTTATCCACATGTTAATCAAGTGGAGAAAATAACGCTCCTAGAATCAAACCAATGGCTTCAATGTAGACGGCGAGCAGCTAAAAATTTTAAAGGTGTAAATCCTGAAAGTATGAATCGAATGGGATTCACCACCATGCCCCTGGATCTTATACCGCCGGTGGTGCTCTGTCTTAAAATATAACTACGTCACCAAGCAAATTATACACGGGAATAAAAAATTTCCTCTGAACATAACTATTGGAATAGAAGCTTTAGACCAGGATGTTCAATATATGCTCTCCCGGAAATGTCTCGAACATGTTAAAATTGCGACGAAAATTCTGCGATAAACGCTTTTCTTATTTAGTTCTGAAATTTTTGAGGAAAGTATTTTTAGACAACTAGTATCATTAACGATAATTATGTCAAATTTCATTCATAGGAGCTCATGTGAAGAGGATTTTCTACTTAGTTAATATGGATAAAAAATGAAATTTCCACTGTCATAGCATCTCCTATACCATGTCTCATCAAAATAGTCGTAATGTTTATGAGATGAAAGATGTGAGCGGAAGCGACACCCATTACACGCTATGCACCACGTGCAAAGAACGTGCAAAAATAACATCCATATAAATAAATTTCAATTTTTACTGGCGCTGCCTGAGAGCAAAATTGAAAATATTCTGTAAATTGTCCTATAGTATAACAATTCCTTGATTAATTCAATAACAAGGTAAAATTGAAGCAAAATGCATTTTTCTTAAGCTGATACACCGCATTTAAGTTGTTCAGACGTGCACAGATGAAAGTTTTCCTTTGGTCACCGTTTTACCGTATGCGTAACATACATGGATTTAATTTCCCTTTCTTTCATGCGCAAGTCACCTAACATAACTATAAGTTTCAACTGAGATTAGCATGAAAATATCCTAAGGTCATGAAACCGAAGCATAGCAATGAGTCTCTACGTTACGCATAATCACGGCAGCAATAATTAAACCGGACTCCGCCATGTAAGGGAGAAAAAAATCGACGCGAACTCACACTAAATTTAAATACCGTTCAATGCATTTATCGAACTCCGACTCCGCATTTCCCGAAGGGGATTTTAAAGAGCATCGCCGCTTTGGAACATGAGAGTTGAGTGACAATGGGAGGATCGTTCAAACCCGGATCGATTGCGAAGAGAGTGCCATGAAGCGTTCGTTATAAGAGAGGCATGAAGGAGGCGATAGCACATCCCCTTGACCCATCACTACAGCTCACTCTCAACAGGGCCATCATGAGGCTAAAGAGGGCGAGGCAAGAGAGAGGATGAGGAGAGAGAGAGAGAGAGGATGAAGAAATGGAGTGAGGACGATATAGGGAGCAAATATTACAGGCGATGGAGATCTAGTGGAGAGAAAAATAAAGAGACCAAATCGAATAATAGAAACCGTAAAGAGAGAGGAAAACTGTCGGATAAAGCATGGGGAAATAGAATCGTGATAAAGGAGAGATGTGGGGAAAGTATTAAGGATAAATAAAAGTAGTAAGAAAATGAATGCCCTAAATATCAAATGAGAAAAAGAAGAATACAAAGTAAAAAGATATAGAATGAAGAAACAAAAAGAGCAAGTAGAGCGGACAACGCAGGAAGATGGAGAAAAGGACCTCACATGACGAAGCACGGTATAAAACGTAAAAGAGATATTAAAAATAAAGAAACGGTGAATAGAGAAAAAGGAGAGAGAAATGGGAAAAAAACGAAAAGATAATTAAGGTGGAAAGGTCAGAGGAAAAGCAAAGGGAGAATAAGCTATGAAATAGATATAGAACCTAAAAGAAATGGCACGGACTGTATAGTATGGAAATAGTCTAGTACAGTATTGTTGAATAGACCAGAAAGAAGGACAGGTAAAGACGGAGAAGAAGTGAGGAAAATCAGGTAGTAACAGGAATGAAGATGGAAAGATTTAGAAAAACGAGGAAAATAATAAAGAGGCAGGAATCCGATAAGCGGAGAAGAGCGGGGTGGGAAAAAGAGAGATATTTGTATATCAGCTTCGCCAACCACTTTTCAGTAAATTACATGCACAAGCAACACGAAATTGTCGAATCGGTCGTTTTTAAACACAGAAAGTAAACACTCCAGAGGTGAAAAGCTTTATGCAAAACGCTGTGGAGGGTTCTTTTTATCAAAAATTCCGTTTTTGGCTGTAAGCGATAAACGCTATCGTGGGAAGGCTTAAGGGTGCAATGACACGGGTTCCAACGTGGGTGGGGGCAATTTCACGAAATGGCGAACGTTTCTTAACAAATATGACGAGAAGATTGTGTGTAAATTTAAAGTGATTTTTGGTGTCAATAGAGCAAGTCGATTTTATTTTATACCATTATATCAAGATGCCTTTTTAACAATCTCTACATGCAAAAGAACAAATTTTCCCTTTCGTCTATCAGTCAAAGGTAGTTCGAATGTGTATTTAGTCTTTCACCTAAGTCCAACATTATGCCTTTAGATGTAAAGACCTGAAAATAACAACTATTAGAAGCATGTCGGGTACGGAAAATAAAATTCAAGTTAAAAAAATCATCCGGTACGGAAAGTAAATGTTGCATAAATTGATTATAATATTGCTAAAATAGAAATAGAAACGACTGATATTCTAATATTTATCGAGATGTTTTTAAATTATTAATTATTCGCCTTCGTATTCTGAAATTTTTATGCAAATAATGAAAAGTAAATATGTATGGCTGTTTACATTTTATCGAAAGATCTTAAATGCGTCGTTGGTCTAGCACAATAGAATACACTAAGTAGATGAGAAACGTAGCCATCACAGAGAAGCAGAATATTATAAATCTAAAAATTCCCCAATTCAACACAAACTCTCGTCATAAAAAAAATGTTTCATCCAACTATTCACTGACCAAGTTGAGACAACAATCCCCTAATTATTACTTTCTTAATCGAAGGAATGAACTTTTTAAAACTGTTTTTAATTATTATACAGAGAAAGTTTTGTGAAGTTGACCCGAAGAATGAGCGTCGAGGGCAGGTTAAGTTCCATTCGGTCTTGCTTTAGGCTCTACTGCCAAGCTCTAATAAACAAAGGAGTAGGAGTACCTACAACAGAGAGGCATATAAAAAAGTGGACTTTAACAAACCACTTCAAGAAAAAGTGATGTTAACGAGAAAATGTGGAAGGCGAGGAAAATGGAAAGGAAAGGTCAGAGAGGAGGGGCTAAACAAGAAGAATGCATATTTACGCGCGAAGAAAAACGCAATAAGATTCAAAATGCTGGGGGAAGAGTAAAAATTTAAAAAAATTGGAGGAAGAAAGAGGCCAAGAAAAATTAAACGCAAACCGGAGATAATAGGATTATATGGCGTAGAAAACGGGAAAAGACAAGAGGATGTGAAAAGAAGATTCGAGTCTGGGGAAAAATTCAAAGACTAGAAAACCCGGGTAATAGCAAAAGAAAAGTCTTAAAGTGAGGGAAAAAACGAATATCACGCTTCACGTGACGAGAAAGGCCGCAAAAAAATGTGAAAGGAGAGAATGGAAACAAAAAAGACCAAAACGGCGAGAAAATAGAGTCTTTTCGGTCAGCGCGAGGAATGGAATAATTGATAATAGATGGGGAAGAAAATATCTGGGATAAAACATAAAAAAGTTAGGAAAGTATACAGCGTATCACAATGGAGTATTAGAAAGAAATGATATACTTGTACGTAAGGGAAACAGCGTTTTAAAGTTCTTTTCTTCATCATAAATAATCCATTTTCTTCCTATTTAAAAATATTGCATGCACACGTCAGTAAATTAAACGTATTTTTGTGAGATTATGTTAGCAACAGTGAAGAAGTAACCATACAAGAAAATTCCTAAGTTCAACTCGATTTAACACTTACTTGTTCGATTTTCTTGATAACGGCTACTCCTATGATAGAAATGTTTAGGAAACTAAATACTATAATTTACCAGTTCTACAAGTTTTATTTGAAAAGTAATTTGATATGAGCAATACTTAACGAGATATGACGGAAAGTTCATTTTTTGTCACCAGTCAACTGTTACCCCTGACTGGATTACGTGATTCAGTTTTGCGATTTTCTTATTATCTTTGATTGTAAGTCCTTAATATCATATTTCATGAAAATTAGTTCGGTAGAAGCCGAGAACGAACATGCGGACGGACGGACAGACCGACGACTATAGGCGCTCACGCTGGAGGCGAAACGCGCCTAAAAACGGAGAGATTTTTTTACAAACAAGTAAGAATTTTAAAAAAATTCACAAATAAAATCTTTTTGCTATATAAAATAGGCGGCCTTAAAAGAATAAAACAAGAAAATTTTCAGATTATTTGTTCGTTATAAAAGAGCAGAAGAGCAGAGCCACCGCAACCAAATATACTTTTGGAAAGTTTGAACATTCACAGTTTAACTTCTAGATGAGATACGAAATTGTTTATAAGCTAAAAACCATCTGCATGCTATGCGCTTTCAAACAAATTAACATTCTTTACGACCCGATCATTCGTTCAAGAGATATGAGGGAACAAAAAATGGTCTACCCCGATACATATAAATAAATATCAGATGAACTCATATAAAACATTTTATAAAAAAAAGACGAGACGAGACGAGAGAGAGAGAGAGAAAAGAGGGGTGAAACAGGGGGAAACGAAGTCCGGAATGGTAAAATAAAGATAAACAGCAGTGGAGGAAAGAAAAAAGAAAGGACAAGAGAGAGAGAATCCGAGAGGATAACTGAGGGGAAGAGGGAGAAACGGGAGGGAAGGAAAG